>CM021102.1:77496588-77661177 GCA_007115665.2 Sequoiadendron giganteum
AATGACTTCTTTCCACATCAAAGGAGCACCAATTCCCCTATGGAATTTTGGTTTGAGTATTAGAATAGTATTTCATTAGTAGTTTATTTGATATTCTACTTTGCTTTCATGTTCTTATGCTTAGATGAATTTCATAGGGAATGTTTAATTCCTACTTGTTTCTTGACTAATGATCACTTGTTTGTTCATGTTTGAGCAAGTCTAGGAATAGCATTCACAAATTCAATGAGAACCATTAATAACAACAATCAACAACATCACATTCCAACATCAACATCATGCAAAGAAAAAGTATGATCATGCAATAAATAAAAATATATAGAAAAGGTAACCCACACAAAGCACTATACATAGGCTCCTATTAAGATGCAACCCTAGTGATATAGAGACAAGGATATCATGATTGTATAATAAATAACATAGCAATAACCAACATCATCATAAATAGCTAAGGAAAGGATACCAATATAACATAAAGAACCATTTCTAGAGGTAACAATAAATCTAGGGCCACCTCATTAATATTGATTATAAAAGATAAATTAAAGTATATAAAGTATCAATATACGCTAGGGTTACCTCATCAATATTGATTATAAATATATTTCAGCTTTAATATTTATCTTCTTATTTTTCCCTAGCTTTTTCCATTTCTCCTCTTGTAATAATTTATTTGTTCTCATTTCATTGCTCCAAGACCATGATATGATTGAATCAAAAGTAACTTCTCACTCATATATTAAATTCTACATAACTCCTTATTAACATGAGGTATATGTTTATGTATGACACATCCTTTATAGAGTTTATGATTCCTTTAAAATTGATTAAAGGAACTTTCTATTTAAAATAAAATAATTATTTCTCATAGTTTTTAATCTTGCTCTCATCCATTATATAAAATACACACAAATTTGTATGTGTAACAAATATTTTCTTTCACCTTTGCTCCAATCAATCTAAAATGATGTTGAGAGGTATAAAAACAACAAATAATTTTTTTATATAAGATGAAACATTTGATAAATGCTTAAAAAAAATTATATACTATTATCATTTTGATTAATGTATAGTTAACCCATAAACATAAAATACACAACAATTAAGTCTCCCACATATTTAATGAAATAACTTAAAATATCATCTTCCACAAAACTGAAATATTTAAAATAGAAAATTCAATTCTACATATTACAAATTACTATAGAATTAGATGAGTAATATGTTATAAATAAATACTATGAACCGATTCATTTAGTGTGTACAATTTATAGGTCTTCTCCCATTCTTAATTAAACTAGTACTTGCAATTAAAAGAGGTTCAAGGATTGCGTCAATAGAAAATTATATGTATGTTAATATATTAGAGAGTATGTGTTTGTGCATGGATGCACTGCAAATTTTAATTCCATGTGACTGGGTTAAACAATTAATAATAAGTACAAAATAATGGAATGAAATAAACTTAGACAAATCTATATTTTTTCCTTAAAGAAATTAAGTATTATCACATTATGAAATATTTGCATAGAGATTTAAAACATAAAACAATGCAAATGAAAAAAAAAGGTTGCCATCAAATTGACAAAAAATACTACAAATGAAAATAGAATGTTGTCATAGAGTTGTCAAATCAATATTTTCTGGCTTTTATGTGATAAGTGAGATTTTGGAGGTTTTTACCTAATAGTTTGGAGGCTTCTACTATTAAAGGCAACTGGTTTACCATTAAAAGACAGCTGAAAGTTGTTTTCTGACAGCTCAACAGTGGTTTGCAGATATGAGACTTGTTTCAGGCTCAAATCTCACACTATATATAACCTATTGACTAATAAATAAATTAAAAAGAAATTAAATATTTGAAATAAAAATACAAATTTTAGACATTCTAATAACCATATTTTGTTTTTAATAAAAAATGGTTGGCTACTCTAAGTCTAAACAGAGAGCAAATCCATGGACATAGCATGCACAACTACTACAACCTCAAGCGTTCAACATAAAAAAATATCTATGTTGCAGCATACAAATACCAGTCTCCAAAATATCTAGATGTCAATGATCCCCCAAAATGGACGTTACTGGCAACTCCATTTCTCCAAATAAGGTCTCTCCATCCAAGGTTACCTTCATGAAATAACTAGAAAGTCAGATAGCATCTCTTGTGCGTGGAGAATAATGCCCCCCTGCCCCCCTTCCCTTCCCTTCTTGGCCAACGTCGTTCCCTACAGAAGCTAGGCAGACAGGATCTCCGTTGGTTTAGATTTCTCAACTTGAGACGTGAGAAACGGAGATCTGATCTACAGGCACTTTGTGAATTTCCATTTCGTAGATTTTATATGGAAAGAAGTTGGCCAAGAAAGTAACGCTGTTATAGAAGAGATGGAATCTGATCCTCCACAGAATTAATAAAGTTTACCTTGCATGGATAGACGTTATTTGGAGAAAAGGGATTGCCAGTAGCGTCATCTTAATCACACACTTTGCTGCTTTTCCTGTCTGCAGGAGATCATCTCCCACTCCCACCATTATTTCGATACGAGCATGTTGAGCAGGCATCCAATACCGCTGGATCTTTCTTGAGAATCTTCAATTCCCTAATGTTGTGATTGGTAACCAAGCTAACGCTTGCTTTTATCCTTGCAATCCGGGCGACCAACAATGTCAATTTTACAAGTCAAAAGTTAGTATCGTCATCATCCGCGTTTATGACATCATACTCATTGAACTTAAAGTCTTTTATAATTTATGTCTCTGTAATAAGCTGTAATCAATGACAGTATACCGTGTTGAAGATTGACTGTTTTTAATATCACCCATTCAATGAACATAATCATCTTTCTCATGACACTGTGCCTCAAAATTCTTTATTCTCCATAACTTTATCTGTTTAAGGAAAAGGGTTTAAATAATACTAGCTTTCAACTAAATAAAATTGTTCTATTCAAGTTAGACTGGACTGTGTCCGTTGAATGTGATCACGTTATCATGGCAGGCCTGTGAGATGCCATCGTGATCCCCACGTACTTGAAGCCTAAGATAAGTTAAAGAATGAGCCCATGACTTAATAGTCGTAAGAGCCCGCGTGACTACAATGAAAATGAATCCAGCCTAAATGGGATTTGGACATTTGAACGACCCAACATTAATACAAGAAGGATATCCACTGCACATAGACAACTCTCAAATGCTGTAAAGAACGTAGGAACTTTGACTAATTTGCCCATGTCAAGTCTCTTGGGTCATAGTTGGGAATGGTAGCATTCAGGAACAGTTTTTATTGAAGAAAAGTGGCATAATATTGCAAGGTTTGAATTCATAGAGAGGCCTTTTTCAAACTAAGATTAAAGGCTAGAGGACAGAAACACCTAATTTTTACCTCTTACATTACTGCTTGTTTACTTAGAAAAGTTGACTAATATAATTATTTATCTAAACAAATTTGTAGGTTTCGTCCAAATAATGGTATATAAAGTTCTATGTTTCATTGTAAGCATTATTAAGTGCTGGGTTTAAATATGTATATGTGAGGCATTAAAATTATTTAATAAAGCGAGGGTTTCTTCTAGTGCTCCCATAATAGTAAAAATAAATAAAATAGATCTTTTAAAAATATTATGTTGAATAATATTTAGTTAGTTGTCAAGTATTGATTTAGCTGGAAGATACTAACTCAGTTAGAAGAGATGATGGTAAGGGTTTTTACTATGTGAAACTTTTTCTTTCTGATTGCTACAGTCCAACTTTCCTGCCTTTGGCACTACAACTTGTTTGGCTCTTGTTATTGGAGTTGGGATTTTATCCCTTCCTTTTTATTATCTATTCTCTACTCTCTTTTTTGTTGTTGTATTTTTCTCACTTTAGGTGCTTTTTTTGTTGTAATTGCAAGTCTAGAAGATCCCCCTTTATTAGTAAAGGAGGTCATTCATTCTGATGAGCCCTCCTCTTTTGGGCGTGAAGCAATAGTTTCTTTTTTGTTGCATGGAACAAACAAATTTACCTTGGAACAAAAATCAGGAAGTCATTCCAATTCATCTTCATCTAGGTATTTGGAGAAGAGTGCAAGTCAACCAATCTTGCATATAAATCTAGATGTGGTTGTGGATGATATGATTTCTCTTTTGAAAACTTATTTGATATACAAGTTTATGGGTATTTGGATTTCCATGCCCTTCTTGGAAATATGGACTCAAAAAATCGATAGCCTAAGGGGAATATATAAATTATTCTAGCTGTGAATGGATACTGCTTTGCTAATTTTCTCAAGAATGGCATAGTAGAATATGATTTTTGAAGGGGGTACATATTTCCATTATCATACAGGATTATTCATCAAACCCTAGAATGTGGAATTTTATTTGATGGAAGAACTCCCTTCTAAGATTCCAACTTGGTTTTATCTACTTTGACTTCTTATGGAATTTTGGAGAGCTAATATTTTGCAATCTATAGCACTTGTTATCAAGAAACCTTTGGGCCTGTAGCATTAGATGTTGGAAAGAAGGATGATAAATTGTGCCCGCATCCATGTTTAATTGACTTGAATAATATTTTGGATGAATTTATAGAGTTTAAGATTTAGTAACGTGAAATAGATACAATAAAAATATTATGAATCTTTCCCTTTTAGATGCCATGGGTGTCATGTTAATGATCATCTTTAGAGAATTTTTCCTAAGAAGATGCTATATGGGTCACAAATTTCACCAAAAGTTACTATAACTAAGGTCAAAGTTAAAGGAAAATGCATAGAGAAACCAAATTCAAATGGGTTTATTCTTATAAAATTTTAATATAAGGGATATTTTGTGTTTTTTCATCAAAAAGAACTCCTACAAGTAGATTTAGCAATAGGTTTGATATTCTTGATAACTTTAACAAAATGGAAAGACTTGGAATCTATCATGCATAAAGAGGATCTTTCTAGCTAGGATATGGATATTCAAATATTACCCAACTCAAATCTAATTCCATAGTTTATAACAAAACATATGGTATCTAATGAGGTGGATTTACCCAATTCCATGAAGGGCTCACAATCCTACCGAGATGGGGGGGGTGAATCAGTAGACCAAATATATTTAAAATTCTAAACTCTATCACTATTATCATAATATATTACTCTTTTCATGAGTTGCAGATGAAGTTTGGAAAGAGTATTGAAACTCTAGATCAGACATTGGGAAGTCAGAGAGCTCCACATGTCAAAATAAGAATTGGTTTTGATGATCAGAAGAGCAAGGTGATAGAATAGTTTGTGAAGACTACTAAGCCAAGTTCAGAAGTGATTGGCTCTAAAATCTTAAAGTACGAAAGAATCATTGCAAGTAATGAGAGCTTTATGGAAGTATAAAACAAGAGAAGAAGATCTATAAGATAGGGATACAACACTAGGTTCAATTATCATTTCTTTGGTTGCTATTTTTATTGTAATAATTTTGGCTATAAGGCTATGGATTATAGAAAATCTTTGATAATAAGAAGTAACTTTGTTAGAAATAATGCATTTGCACCTATGTACAATTTTAAGATCATTTTCTACAAATGCAACAATTTTTGACACATTGTTAAGAATTGCATAAGCAATTTTGCAAGTTCTCCTCTACTAGAAAGTGAGAGGAAAATATCAAAAAGTAAGAATCAAGAATCAAACAAAGTTTGGAAGAAGGTTTTGGAAGAAAAGAAGAAAAAAAAGTCAATTATTTATCAAATTGCTCTACATGCTTAGAAGGAGAAGAACATGTGGATCATAGAAAATGGATGTTCAAGCCACATGATTGGAGAAAAGAGTAAGTTCATGAATTTCAATAAATTAGAAGGAGGCTATGTAGCTCTTGGGAATAATTCCATTGCTAAAATTATCAGTAAGGGTACTTTAAGTCTTGACGGTTGTAGGACAAAGAAACATGATGTTTTGCATGTTGAAGGATTATATAAGTCAAATGTGTCATAAAGTATATGAGATATCTTTTAGTGTTGAAGGTTGTGAAATCAAAAAATCAAGTAACAAATAATTGATTTGGCACAGAAGGTTGGGACATATTAATTTTGATGACATTATGAAGATTAGCTCAAGAAGCCTCAATATACCAGCTACAAACCATGTCATGGAGGAAAGAATATAAGAAGTAAACTTCTTGTTTAGGAGCAGTCTACATCAAAACCATTGGATTTGGTCCATATATATCTGTGGACCTATGAGGACAAAGAATATACAAGGTGATAGGTATTTCATGATGCTTATTGATGAAATCTATACTAGAATGAATTTTTAAAAGAAAACTTAGAATCATTTGAGAAGTTTAAGGAATTCAAAGCATCAAAGGAGAATGAATCTAAAAGAACAATCAAGGTTTTGAGATCTAATAGAGGTGGAGAGTTCACTTCTGAGAAGTATGAAAAATTTTATGAAGAGCATGGGATCTGGAGTTATTTTTTCTCCTAAAACTCTAGAAAAAAATAGAGTTACAAAAGGAAGAACCAAGTTGTAGAAGAGATGGAAAGAACAATGTTGAGTCAAGCGAATCTACCAGATATGTACTAGAGAGTAGCAAAGATTACTATGTACATTTTGAATAGAGTTAAAATCAAGTGCAATAAAATACCCTTTACCCTCCTCAGAACGATACTGTTGCCCACACTCATTATACCTGTAATAACCCGCATCCCCAACAACTATCTCCCTCCACTTCCCTACCATTACCCAACCCCATCTTACCTGCGGCCTCTTATTTCAACTCACAACTTAGGGAGTATGATTTGGAATAACTTAAAAATACTCCCGCAAAAATATCCCTTTGGGATCTCCTTCAAAATTCTCCTAACTATCACTCCATGCTTCAAACAACCTTACAACAGATAGTGGTCCCTCTAGGTATGAATACTAGTGATGTGGCAGCTCTCCTCCATGATATGAACACAACTAATGTGGATATTACTTTTTATCAACATGAGCTACCGCCATGAGAATTATGAAATCAAAATGAAGCCTTTATAATTATCACCCAATATGATCGGATAGGTATCAAAAGGACCCTTGTTGATAATGGTTCTACCCTAAAAGTGTGCAGTGTGAAGACTCTTGATTGATTACATGTGGACCAATCGCAAATCCAATCCGATTCCTTATCCATTAGAGGATTTGATAATGTTACAAAGGAACCTCTTGGTGTCATCACCTTGCCCATACTATCGGAATGGTTACACTGCAAAATCCTATCCATGTCATGCCCTATGATCTTTCTTATAATCTCCTCTTGTGATGACCATGGATACATGAGATGCATGCGATACCCTCGACCCTTCATCGCAAAATGAAATATGTCTATAATAATAAAGTCTATGAAATTGACAGTGATCCCAAACCTAAGAGTTGCTTGCAACTTGAAAAGGGCACTTCAAATCCTCTCCATACCTTAATTCCTACCTCTAATATTGCCCCTCCTAAGAAAGACCAACCCGAAGATAAAACCAAGTTTAATTTACTTGGTGATGATTGGGTCTCTTTAGAATTTACTTATTCCTTTATGGGTGAGTGTAGCGTCACACGCAAAGAGGATACTCAAAATGAACAATCCATTATCCTCTCTACCCAACAAGAGGAGCACCTTTCTCACATATCTAACTCATCCCTTTTGGAAGAGAATGCCACATATACAAAAAACATTGATGAGATAGATCATTAAAAACCCCCTAACCCACAAGAAATGGAAACACTTTATGGACGTGGTTATGATCTTGTGAAATAGTTGGGTTATAGTGGTAAAGGATGTGGTATGCATGAGCAAGGCATTTGTGTCCCTATCGAGCCTAATACACAAGGAACTAAGACCGGTCTAGGGTTTTCCTTTTCTAAAGCTACCAAAACTAATCAACGACCCTCTCTCAACATCAATACTATATCATGCACATCAAGAACCACCCTTACACTTAAGCACCCTGAATATCTTGATGTGGATGCTCCCCTCTTCACCTATGTTCATGGCGATGACAATTTAAAACAATTGTTAGGTGATGCAGATAAGACTTCCCGCTCCACGAGACATGCCTCTTGTGCTATGTTGAGTTTTGATTCTACCGTTAATCATCTTAATGAACTCACACCAGCTTGGAACCATATGATCCTAAAGTTCCTAAATCCAATGCACTCCCTTTAGGAGATACCCTTGACATACCCATGGATATCGATGACAAGGTCAAAATCCTTAAAATTGAGAAGTTCCTAGATGACGAAGAACAAGAGGATCTTGCAAACTTACTTCACACCTTTCTTGAACTATTTGCTTGGAAATATTTTGATATGCCAGGCATAGATCCCCAAATAGTTACCCATAACATTGTCCTTGCTGAAAATGCTAAGCTCGTTCCCCAAAAGATTAAAAAAATGAATCCTAAGGTGGCCTTGCATGTTAAAGGAGAACTTGAAAAAATCCTTGACGTAGGTTTCATTAGTTCCATTAATTATTCTCCTTGGATTTCAAACGTCATGGTGGCCAAACTCGATAATCATGTTAGGATATGTACGGATTTTAGAGACCTGAATAAGACCTCTTTAGAAGATGGCTTCCCTCTTCCTAACATCAAAATGATCATGGAATCCACTACTTGACATTATTTTTTATTCTTTATGGATGGATTCTCAAGGTATAATCAAATCTTCATTAACCCACAAGATCAATACAAGACGACTTTTACATTTGCTTGGGGCACATTTTTTTGGGTTATGATGCCTTTTGGTTTAAAGAACACTAGCTCTACTTATTAGCAAGCAATGACCTTAATCATCCATGATTACATTCATAAAATCTTAGAAGACTGTGTTGATGAAATTCTTGCTAAATCCTTAACCCGCCAAGATAATGTGTGAGTCCTCCGCCAAATTTTTGAGCATATGCATAAATATAACATGCGCTTAAATCCTAAAAAGTGTCTTAAGAGTAGATAGTGGTATACTTCTAGGGTTTATCATATCTCACAAAGGCATCAAGGTGGATACAAAGAAAATTGATGCTATAATCAATATTCCACATCCTCGTAACATCTCCCAATTGCATATGTTACAAGGACAGATACAAGCCATTCATTATTTTGTCACTTGCTTAGCAGATCGTACGTTATCCTTTACACAACTCCTTAAAAAGGATATTAATTTCGACTAGAATAATGATTATAAACATACCTTTTAGATTTTGAAAGAGTACCTCATAACTCCACCTATTTTACAGCCTACTATACCCAACCAACCTTTCATCCTATATATCATTGCCTCTACCCATGCTCTGTCTGCCTTGTTGGCTCAAAAGGATTCCAATGATAAAGAGCATCTTGTCTATATATTAGTAGAACACTCCTTGATTACGAGACTCATTATTCCATAAGTTAAAAACAATGTATGGCTCTTGTATTCACTACTAGTAAGTTGCGAGATTACTTACTCAATGTTGAAGTACACGTGATGAGAAAGTTTGACCCTCTAAGATATCTTTTCAATAAAATAGATCTTTCAAGATGTCTTGCTAAATTGGTCATGTTGTTAACCAAGTTTGACCTTAATTTTATTGCTCAAAAATAAATCAAAGGTCAAGCCTTAACCGACCATTTAGCTGATGCTACTTCACCATTAGCATTACCCACTAATGGCTCTTTCCCTGATGACAATGTGTTTACTATAGACCTTCCTACATGGAATTGTACTTTGATGGATCCAAGTGTAGAACAGGCTCCATTGCTGGAGTTATCTTAATTCCACCTATTGTTAAGCCTATTCCCTTATCCTATCATCTCAATTTCATATGTACGAATAACATAGTTGAGTATGAAGCATTAATCATGGGGTTACGTGCTGCTCTTGTCATGAGGGTTAAAAATATTAAGATCTATGGTGATTCAAAATTAGCCATTAAACAAATCAATGGTCTCTATCAAACTAAACATGATAAACTCTCACAATATAAGGATCTCGTTCTTAATCTATTAGACTATTTTGACTCCTTTACCATTGATAACATCCCTCACAAAGACAATCACCATGCGGATGCAATGGCTAGTACAACCTTTCTTATATCTCCTATCGACCCTTCTCCAAAAATCATCTTTACCATTCATCCCATTATGACACCCTCCATCAGCAATAGACCTACTGATATTTGTCCCACCTTTCTTGATAATCCATGTGAATGGTATGATGTCATCTACAATTATATAAAAGATGGTACCATTCCTGAACCCACCACTAAAAATACCCACCAGTGCCTAAAAAGTTAGCCACTAAGTATATCATCCTTGCAGACACATTGTACCATAGATCCTTTGATGGAATCCTTCTAAGATGCCTCAAGGATGCAGAAACTCATATTGCCCTCGAACAAGCCCATTCTGGTACTTGTGGAGGACATTTTGGAGGAAAAACCTTAGTGCAAAAACTCCTTCGCATGGGATACTATTGGAAGAACATGGAAAAATATTGCTATGGATATGTTAAGCGATGACATCAGTGCCAAGAACATAGTCATTTGATCCACACTCTTGCTTGAGAGCTTCGTTCCCAAATACCTCTCTGGTCGTTCTCTATGTGGGGCTTGGACCTAATTGGAAAAATCTCCCCACCTTCTTTTGTTGGACATATGTTCATTATCACTGCTACCAATTATTTCACCAAGTGGGTCAAAGCCATTCCCCTTCGATCCACAACCATTGAGGTGATATGTCATTTCTTATTAGAACACATTATCGCTCGCTTTGGTCTTCCTTCCGCATTAGTCTCAGATAATGGTACTCACTTTAAGAACAACGATGTGAAGTGGTTCCTTGAGACCTTCCATATCCAACATCAATTTTCCACACCTTACTATCCTCAGTCTAATGGTCAAGCCGAACGTACTATTAAATTCCTAGAGAATATCCTTAGGAAGAATGTCAATCAAAACCAAAAATATTGGCATACACAATTGCAATATGCACTATGGGAATATCACACGAGTGTTCGTTCTTCTATGGGAAATACCCCTTTTAACCTTGTTTATGGTACGAAGCCTATCCTCCCTTTAGGGTTATAAATCCCCACGTTGAGGATTTCCCTCCAAATTCTTGTTGATAATGACACTTATGCAGAACAACGTCTACACCAACTTGAAATGCTTGATGAACAACGCATCAATTCTCTCGAGCATCTTCAAGCTTACGCTAAACAGTTGCAACACAAACATGATGTGGGTGTCATTCCACGAAACTTTAACAAAGGTGATTTGGTTTTACATGAAAACCAATGCAACACCACCGTCGATTATTCCGACAAAGGTAAATTTAGTCCTAATTGGCTTGGCCCCTATGTAGTCGACTCCAATTATGGATCTAGTGCTTATACCCTAACCGAGCATGATGGAACTCTACTTCGAGATCCCATTAATTCCACACATTTGCATTGTTATTATGTCTAATCCCCTCTTGAATGGTATGATTTATAAAAAAGTGTTGTTAAAACTATTGGATTCTATTCTATGGGTCATCTCATTGCTTCGTTCTTGACACATCATCATGCTTGTGTCTCGAAGACTAAAGTGATTATTTAATTCATTTTGTTAATTACTTTAGATTTCATACTATTCAACTTTTCCCCTTTTGTGTGTTATGTTTCTTTAAAATCATAAGTGCATAACATATTTAATCTTAATTTTTAATCTACCATACATTCTAAATGTGTTGTAATTTCATCACATACATTCTATTAAATCATCTTGCCATTAATTAAATACTCTAACAAGGGCTATTTAATTAATCACGTTGTCATTTAACATCCACACAATTAAATCCCACCATATAAAATACAAATACATATATTATATATACATATATCAAAAGTCTTTTATACATATCATCATAATACATAGTGTCATTGAGGACTATGATTACCAGAGCCTTAGGATCTGGTACTCATGCTACATCGGTTGTAGGATGTTGGGTGATAGTTATCCATGATCGTGACTATGATCCACTAACTTTGAGCACCTAATCCAACCCTCCCATATGTGCAAGTGATAACCGATGCTCACCTACTATCTAGCCCCTCTCTGCCCATAATTATGTCACCTCTCTCTAGTCTCTCCACCTTTGTTGGAGGTCATGATGGCTGTGCATGTGGTGCAAATCTCACTTGGTGGACTTGCCTCCTCAGGCCCTCACAGGTTTCCCATAATCTTGCAAAGGATCTTAGGGTCTCTGGCTCTTGCTCCATGATCGGTGGGGGCACGTACTCAGTATCCATCTCCTCTTTGTCGAAGGTCACTGGCACAATCTCTGTGGCTGCCTAATGCAAGAACTCTTGCCATCCCTCTATAGGCCCTTCAAAATCAAACACGAGTCTCATCAGTACCACATCATCATATCAATAAATGTGCATTAAATTATCACACATCAAATAGATCTATCAAAAGTAAATATCATCACCTATATCTCTGGTGGAAGGTGGAATGTCCACCTCATCCAATGTAGGGGGCATAGATGATGTGCTCACCTCCCCTCGACTATGAGTGCTGGCACCTACTGCTACTATTGGCGATACGGATCCGGTTCTGTCATCAAGATAGGCATCTAAGACAGTAGTGCCTTAGTGATTTCAATTCAAAATCACAACAAAGACACAACCAATTGAACCATAAAGCGGAAACAGGCACAGTTGTATCCTCCATTGATCCTACTGAGGAAAGTGAATGCAAACCAAATAACAGATTCAACATAAACAACTATCCATGAAAGAAAAAGCTATGAACACATAGATATACGTGGGGAAAACCCTTTCGGGTAAAAAATCTGACCTCCAAAACATCTAGCTCACTTGTATTATTCAGTAACAAAACAGTTACAATACAAACCAGAGCTATGCTCTTCAGGATACTACATCTTGTTCATCTGGAGAAAGAATACAGGGAACACAGATTAGAGAATCCACCCAGTTACAATGTCCTCATGAAATACTATATAGATTCCCTTCAGCTCCTCATAAATGATTTTCACATCCAGCCTCATAGCCAACCCAGCCTCTTGGCCTTCATAGGTTCACATCTCAATTGATTTGAGAGACTAAGTGTTCACAGTTCAAAAAATTGCTCTAACACTATCTTAGTCACTCTCACTGTCAATGGCTCAACTCTTCTTTCCAGCAATGGTCATCGAGGATAATAACTATCCTACCTATACACATCGATCATTCCCTGATAACATGCACTGCTTAATCTGCAAGCATCGAGCCATGCAGCATTAAAACCGGTCACTGACATGTCCGTCAACCTCCATTCAATAATACAACTCAATCGCACTCAAGAAATATCCACACGGCCAATCAGATCAAAAAGATCTTCCACATGTTGCCAAACTATTTGCCTATTGCTTCTGACAGTTGGTCTAGCTCGGTCAAGCTCAATCCAGGTCGGTCAACCAAGCTTCGAGCTCACCCGAGCTCTTACCAGGTTACCGTAGCCCCAGCCGATCAGCCTCACTATATGGCGGTAAGCCACCCGAGCTCCCTCGAACTCTGGCCCAAGCCACCACCACGCTCTAACATTTCCTTTGTCACCGACCAACTAGATGCTATCAAACTGCCACGTGTTGCCCTGCCATTTACCTGCTGCACTGACATCGAGTCCAACTCGGTCAAACCTGACCCGAGCTCATCCAAGCTCCTACTGCGCTACCGCAGCCCTGTTGGCAATTCCTCGCGGTATGGTGGTAAATGCTAAGATAGGCCGCTGGCAGTCTTACCATGGCCATCGCGGTTAGCCCTTTAGTTGGCCGCGGTATGGCAGTAAGTGGTAGCCAGGCCATTGGCGGTCTTACAGCAGCCACCGCGGTCAGCGACCATGGTATGGCGGTAACCGCTAGCCAAGACATTGGTGGTCTTACTGTGGCCACCGCGGTCACCTAGAACACTAACCACGGTATGGCGATAACCGCTCAACCCGACCGCAGGCGGTCTCACCGCACTACCACGGTGAGCTGACCCACTGCCAAGGCCACCGTAGGTGGTCTCACAACACTACCATAGTGAGTTGACCCACCGCCTGTTGTATGGCGGTAACCGCTAAAGCCAGAACAAAAAAAAATCGCCAAGGTCGAAGGAGAAACATGTCAGAAAGCTAAGACATAAATTCCCACAAACTCCCACTTGACGCAGGCTTTCAGGCATCCTCCATACATCAGAACCAGGACCAAAAACATGCTTCCATGCTCCAACTAAGACCTTTGCAATGACATCAGAAAATGTCCACCATCTCAGGCACCAGCTCCAACCACAGGAACATGCCAAGGTGCATATGCGCCAGTCTCAAGAACGAAAACTATTGTATCCTCCAGGCGACAAAGGCAACCAAGCAGCAAAACATAGGGAAAACTCGCAAACACCATCTCCAAAACAAGAAACCAACCAGCTAGAATAGCAACCATAAACTAACTACCCTCCATCCAATTGATCAAACACACGCGATTGAAAAACCAACACCCACAGCTCATGCTAAAACATCCAACCACCCATACCTCATAGGTATGACAACTAGTAGTAGACTCATGCCATAATAGAAACCCACCCATCTCAGCAGCAAACAAGCACCTTGTGTCAACTAGTCATAGACCAAACACTTCTAGGTACTCCCACTGCAAGGGCACTATCCAAATGAGTGCAAACTGAGCACCATCACAAATGATCCAGGCATACCAAGTCCACCAACTTCTGCACAAAAAAATGTAACCATGCAATTCTAAGGAACAACCACACTAATTTGCAACCACCTGCTGCAAAGAACATTTCTCTCAACTATCTTCCATAGTTCTTCCAAACACCTTCAAATCTAACTAAAGAAAGAAACACCACGGCTTCACAAACATCTAAAGTCAAATGAACATACAAGAAGAACAAGACCAAATTATAGAGAAACAACAAATCAAACCATGTTACCACCTTCTACACACACTTCTAAATGCAAGTTGTGACAAGAATGATCTTCTTCACATCCCAAAAGAGAAAGGCCTTAACAACATCCAACAACACCATGGATGTAAGCACCTCAAAGAAGATCAGAATTACCCATAAAACCATCTCCTACCAGTCCTTAAAAGAACAAGGAGATACACAATGTTGTCCATCTTCCATTATGAATCCTCCAGAATCTCAAACAACTCAAGATTCATATCATGGAAGGCAAAGCAAAACACACACCTGAAAGATATGATGGGCAAATACCTTTCAAAATGGACACTACTGTTGAGTAGACCAAGAAAGAAAAAGAAACATGCTCATCCAAGGCATACAAGCCAAAATGACTTACCCAAGAGCATTCTCCTTCAAGGTCTCTGTTGAACTCACATTCAACCAAGGTGCAGGCTTCTCGGACTTTCAGCTGTAACAACAACATTCTTATAAGAATTCCAGCCTCACCTTATTCTTTATGCATCCATGAGTATCAACAACCTATCATCTCATGCTGACTTCAATCTGTAGTACTGTAGCAACCATGAAGTCCACCAGCATATGACCAATGCACTCAAATCATAGAGAAACCCTAGACCACTGTCAAAGCTCCAAACCTAGAATAGGAACTTATCATGACACCATGATCTACACATCCCCATAGGAGATTCCATGCTTCAAGTGAAATGTCCATGGTATTTAAGAGCTAATGCAGCATGCCAAAACTCTAAACTACAAGCAAGAGTGTACCATGACATAAAGCAAACAAACTCTAAACCAACATCACCTGTCAAGCACCACCAGCATCTCAACCAAAGACTACCAAGGTCCTTCATAGCTCCAAGAGGCTGTACACCTTCAAATGGTAAACATGCAGATGCAAAAAATCTGCAACATCAAAGAAGACCACTCACCACCAAATGATGAATCCATAGTCACTACTAAATCTCCCACTGAACTGTGACATTGAGCTCTCCAAGCACCATGACTGACCACACCATCACTTGTCAAAAACTTTCACTAACTAGTGCAACAAGCTCTCCATGACAACGTGATACACATGCTTTAGATTCCGATAACTGACTATTCAGGTACTCCAACACCATCCATCCTTCCATCTCAAAACAACCACCCCAATGCACAAGTGACCACAGACAAGGTCAGCTAATAGATCTGCACTACATAGTTACAACCTCGTGGGTATAGACAATCCACTTCCGAGTTGTCTCACAACAAAAATGTAGGTAAGGACAACCCACAACATTGCACAACTCGTGGATGCAACCAAAAGTAAACCTGCAAATCTATCATCGCACTAGAAACTGCAAAACTGAGATATACAAAGAGAACAGCCATGTAGACAACCATGACTCAAACACCAGATAAAAGACCAGATCTGATTTGCCAATCACGTCTACAACTCAAGCACCATAGTCTAGGAAACCATCAAAGCATACCACAAGAATGCTGAAAAGAAACTCATACCAACACTCCCATGCAGAGAAGACATCACACCTCCTCAAACCATGTTGAACTACAACTATATCATCCAGCCACACCCTAAAACCAGGATCTAGAAAATAGCAAAAACAGCTCCACACAAAACACAAGTTTTCCTTGACCATGCAAAACCTGCAAAACCATAGTGTTTACAAAACACCCATGCATCTCTATCTTCACTACTCATCTAGACAACCTAGGAGTCTACACCCAACCATCACAGTTAACCAGAACAATGAAATAACATGAAGATGCAACGTAGACTTTTTAGGAAAATCTACACAAAACCTCCAGAGCCAAAGACAAGAATCTGAACCATGCAAGTGCAAGACACAGGCACACAGGAACAACGGGTCCATTTCAGACCAGTTCCACCGCCACAGTCATACACAAGCAAAAGAGAACCAAGCTATCAAGAAGTTGCAGACCACCAAGGTCATTTCATAGCCTCCATGCAATTAGGACACCAAAGAATATGCCTTCAATGCTAAGTCAAAACACCCAGCACAAGCACAACACTCCATAGCTGATCATCAACAAAAGCAAGTCCATACCACCAGGGAGCCTCTCACACAGATACCCAGTATGAACACCACACTTCGCTGCAACACAACCATAAGCACATCTCATGCCCTTTGCATCAGGAACTTTGCTACGAGCCAAGAGCCCCAGACCATGTTGCCACAACATGACCAACTTCAGTCATCTCCAATGTCTTTCAAACTATATGTTGAATCAATGAAGCAAAAAATTCCACTCACCGAAGGATCAATCACCAACCAATTTCTCTAGACTTCCTCAAGCTTGCCAGGCTAAGAAATCACCATAGGAGAAAACCTAGAACTTCAGCAAAACATGCTCTAATACCACTTGTTAGTATCACGAGCAACAAGCTACTAGCTCTGATACCACTTGTTCGGGATATAGATTCGGTTCTGTCATCAAGATAGACATCTAAGACAACAGTGCCTTAGTGATTTCAATTCAAAATCACAACAAAGACACAACCAACTAAACCATAAAGTGAAAAAAGGCACAGTTGTATCCCCCATTGATCCTACTGAGGAAAGCGAATGCAAACCAAATAACAAATTCAACATAAACAACTATCCATGAAAGACAAAGCTATGAACACACATATATACGTGGGGAAAACCCTTTCGGGTAAAAAACCCCACCTCCAAACAATCCAACTCACTTGTATTATTCAATAACAAAATGGTTACAATACAAACCAGAGCTATGCTCTTCAGGATATTACATCTTCATCTGGAGAAAGAATACAGGCAACACAGAATAGAGAATCCACCTAGTTACAATGTCCTCATGACATACTGTATAGATTCCCTTCAACTCCTCATAAATGACTGTTACATCTAGCCTCATGGCCAACCCAACCTCTTGGCCAACACAGGTTCATATCTCAACTGATTTGAGAGACTAAGTGTTCACAGTTCAAAAAACTCCTCAAACATTATCTCAGTCACTCTCACTGTCAATGGCTCAACTCTTCTTTCCAGCAACGGTCATCTAGGATAATAACTATCCTACCTGCAAACATCGATCATTCCCTGATAACGTGTACTGCTTAATTGGCAAGCATCGAGCCGCGCAACATTAAAATCGATCACCGACATGTCCGTCAACCTCCATTCAATAATGCAGCTCAATCGCACTCAGGAAATATCCACATGGCCAATCAGATCAAAAAGATCTTCAACGCATCGCCAAACTATTCGCCTATTGCTTCTAACAGTCTGTCCAGCTCGGTCAACCGAGCTCCGTGCCCACCTGAGCTCTTACCGGGTTACCGCAGCCCCAACCGATCAGCCTCGCGACATGGCGATAAGCCATCCAAGCTCTCTTGAACTCTGGCCCAAGACACCACTGCGCTCTAACATTTCCTTTGTCACCGACCAACCAGATGTTGCCAAACTACCACGTGTCACTTTGGCATTTGCCTACCGCACTAACACCGAGTCCAACTCGGTCAAACCTGACCCGAGCTCATCTGAGCTCCTACCGCGCTACTGCAGCCCTCCTGGCAATGCCTCGTGATATGGCGATAAATGCCAAGACAGACTGCTGGCGGTCTTACCGTGGGCACCACGGTCAGCCCTTTGGCTGGCCACGGGATGGTGGTAACCGCTAGCCAGGTTGCTAGTGGTCTTACTATAGCCACTGTGGTTAGCCAGAACATTGACTGCGGTATGGCGGTAACCGCCAGCCAGGCCACTGGTGGTCTTACCGTGGTCACCCAGAACGCTGATCGCGGTATGGCGATAATCGCTCGACCTGACCATAGGCGGTCTCACCGCACTACCGTGGTGAGAAAACCCACCGCCAAGTACACCGCAAGCGATCTCACCACGCTATCGCGATGAGTTGACCCACTGCCTACGGTATGGCAGTAACCGTCAAAGCCAGAACAGAAGAAAATTGCCAAGGCTGAAGGAGAAACATGCCAGAAAGCTAAGGCATAAATTCCAACAACTACTACTATTTGGGATCTAGTCCCATGTATAGGTGAGAAATCTCCTTCCTCATGTCAGTCCTCAGTTGCGACATCATCGTCCTCACTCAAGGGTGGCTCCTCTACTCTCTACTGCACCGCCTCCTCCTCATCTTGCTTGTTATCCTCATCATCTCCCTCCTGTCCGTCATAGTCTGGGTCTACATCCTCATCATACTCTTCATGAATAATATCTATAAATATGTTGGCATCCCTATACCATGTCTCCTTGGCGTTGTCCTCTCTCTCCCTATCCTCCCCCTCATCTAGCATAGGTTGGGCCTCTCTGATTGGATCATCCATTGGGAACACTGGATCTGGTCATGATGCTTGCCACCACTCTACATGCTCCCATGCGACTCCCACATCATCTGCATCATCTACAGGTGGCTGGTCATGATCTAAATAATCTGAGTCACTCTTGATGACATCATCCAAAGTGATTCATGCAATATCCCTTGGCCTTTGAGCACTCTGAATGGACCTCCTGAATGATGATCTCGGTTGTGGCGATACCTATACCTATTTGAACTACCTCATAACCTGATCATAGTAGAATGGCCACACAATATGATCATGCCGTCCTACTAGGAACCTAGTCATCTATAATCTCCTCAGCTGTCTGGTATGATCTGGCCATTGGAGAACAAGCTAGTAGGGCCTCCATAGGATATCCTCCCCATCTAGTCGATAGAATCTCACTTTCCAGAAGTGTAGATCATCGTACTATAATAATCATTGCAAAGGACACCCAAATGCTCGTGGATAGCCCACTACTATCAGATATGCGAAGAAAATTGGTCGTGTACATGTGATATGCTCTAAGCACCATACCTATAAGAGCATGCATTGTACCATACTATCCAACTCTCAGAAGACAAACTGATCGAGGTCATAGTACAAATGTGCTAGAATGCATCGACCCGAGGTGTATACCATATGATGCTCTGCCATGCCTCATACTAGATGTACTAGTCCACCCTCCAGATGCGTTGATCGCCCATCTGGTAAGAGGACCAATTCCACTATATGCATCATAATGCATCTCACCACTGGTGCTCGTGAATAGAGTAACATCACCAACTCTATTTGTTCTGCTACTCTATCATCATGAATGAGACCCTCGAGGTAGTACTACATGTCTACCCATTGCTCTCAGAAGGACTGTCCCCTCTGTAGCCACACGTGCTCCCCCCGAATAGGACTCGAAGAATGTGATGGACATCCTCTAATTTAATGGTCATCTCTCTTGTGGGTGGGTGAAAAGTGTATATATCAACATTTGACCTCTTGCATAATGCCATCAACATAGCATCATGGTATCTCATAGGTGGAATAAGATATGCCCAATAGATACCCACTGCCTACAAATGCTCTATCTCCACTATTGATAGGGTTGGAGCCAAGTCTTTGAGGAAAATCAACTGTCTCCCACCTAAACGTTGCTGTGAACGAGTGGGTACGTATACAAATTATCACAATATGCTATCTAAATCATCTAATTTCTTTAATTTTACTCTAATTCATCAAGCAAGTGTGCTAATTTTTTTCTAGTGTGCTTTTCCTATGGCCCTAGACACTTTAGAACCCTTTTGGGACACTTCACAAAGAAAAGGGACACTTTGCAAAGAAAAGGGTCACTTTGCGAAAAAATGAGACACTTTGCGAACAAAAGGGACACTTTGTGAAAAAAAGGGACACTTTGTGAAATTTGTTTCCAGGGTCCTAATAAACTCTAAATATGCATTCAATTCATCCTATAATTGAAAAATCACAAAGCAAAGGCTCTAGAATCAACTTACCTCATGCTGATGATTGTCGCTCGCCACCTGATCACACAATATGTGCAATCTTGCGGGGGTGAAATCATGTGTGCTCGGTATTCATTCATTCTCTCCTCGTCAATATTCAATGCTACAAAAGGTAAATGAGAAAGTAAGTGCATGTTTACTCTTTTTCATTTTTTTTTACCTAACTCACTTTTACACACATGTGCACATTTGTACCTTTTTTACTTTGTTAACCTAATAGTGTACTTTTTCATTCAAATTAACATTATGGGTGCTAGTGATCTCTATTTTTGATGTCATTTGTTGTGTTAGAATCATGTTTCCATTCCCTACATCATCACTCACCTATCGATATGAGGCATGGTACTTGGAAATTCCCTCCGATATGTGTGTCCTCATTCGACGTGGTTAGATGGCTACCTTGATTCCACCTCCGTAAAGCAAGAAAAATCAAGGGGGGGCATACATCTACCCTCAAATTTGATCTTTAGGGATTAGATAAGAGGATTTATAGGACTTCTAATGAATTTGTGTTGTAGGATGTAGTTCCTAACATTGTGGTTTTGCAGATAACTACATTGGGGGCTTCATTAGCACACTTTTAAAATTAGTATCCTTTTATGAAAATGAAGGTGTATTATTTGTTTTAGAGTCCTTTAGCTTACATATTCACATAGATCCATATGGATTCTAAAGTGGGGGCTAGATGTGTCACAAAAAATTATATGCCTTTGAAGAAAAGGACAATTTTGTGCCCATTTTGGTCTTACTTTAGGTCCCATTTCATCAATTTTCACCCTAAAATAGCATTTATAGGCCCCTAAGGTTGTTAATTTTTACTTTGAGGGCCTCTTATATGCAAGGGATCATTCAACTCCCGAAAAAAAATATCAAAACCATTGAAAAAGTAACATTCCCACTTCAAAATCCTTAGTGGGACTAGGTTGCTCAAATTGGTGACCTAGTCCTTTTTGAGGATTTTTGAAGTTTCAAGCAAGAAAATGAATATTTTATCATAAATTCCCGATGGGTGTCAACTTCTTAGGTCAAAATTCCTAAAAATTAGGTCTTTTTGCTTATATATACTTTTTTTTAGGTAATTTTTCAATTCTCTCTTAGCCATTTTTCGCATCCAACTCCAAAAACCAAGTGCAAAACATCTTCCTTAAGAAGATTAATCTCTCACATAGAAAAAGTTGAAGCTTTTGGACAACAAACTAGGGCTTTTTGTAGGTCTTCAAGCTCACGTCACATCTAAGACCACTCATTGACAAAGGTTGGAGATAGATTCCTATGGATATTCATGGATAAATCTAGGTTGAGGAGGTGCAACTAGCCACCAAATCATTCCTGAGGACTGATTTAAAAGTGCCTCCATCTTCTACTTTCAGCCCATTTGCAGATTTGAGGTTTGCATCCCATTTGAATTCCTTGTCACATTCATTTGCAATGGTGTAGGGTTTCTAGGGTTAGAGTCTTGCATCATTTTAAATCTTTTACATACATCTTATTCTAGAAAATAGAATAGGGTTTTGCTTTGTTTCAGTTTTTCCTAGTTCTAGACTCACTTAGGGCTAGGGTTTATGCAGATTTTACATTTCATTACAAATTTAAATAAAAACTGGGGGTTTGACCAGGCAAACCCAACACTAGAAACACAAATATACTCTATTTTGTAGGTTATTTTGTAGATTTGGAGCAGGATCCTCGTGAAGAAGCAGAATACAGACTAGAGGCCTCCGCGTCAACTTTTGGTTTCTCAAAAAAGCAGAAAAGGACTAGGTTGCCCATAATGGTGACCGAGTCCCACTAAAGCTTTTCGACACTTAAAGTTGCAGATTTGGGGACTTAGTTGATAGAAATGGATTCTAGAGCAGATTTCCCAAAATGGGACTAGGTCACCCCACTTGGCGTAAGTGTCCCTGATGACTCAAAACCTTGATTTTCCAGATTTTTAGTGCCTTCCACAATCTCTACTTCAGCCCTCTTTTATTTCTAGGTGCACTTATTTGATCTATTAGGTTAGTTTTCTCATATTGCTTTCATTTCTATTTTATTACATCATGTGTTTTCCAGCAACATAAATTCTCTTAGGTTAGGTTAAATAGTTAGGTTTACATGTTACATTTCAATACCTTTGCACACCCCACTTACATATTACAACCCTTAACATTGAATGAATCACAAAGTTTGGTGCCCACTGGAGGTGATGGAAAACCCTCTTCCTTCTAAGTGAAACCCTAGAAAGTTGTAGAGGGCCACTCTTTTACCCCCACACAAAGCACACAAATTTTGCGGTTCACTTAGCAATGAGATATAATGTTGTCTTTTGTCTATAACTTTAGTATCTTTGATGTGATGTTTATACTTGGCTTTAGTGAACTATTTTTCCTTGTTATAACTTGTATAGGGCTCAATAGGTTTAATTATCATATATTTTCTACTATTTACACAAGATATTGGACCCTTTAGAAATCCACCTTTACTCTTTATAAAAAAAAGTAATGATAAAGATACCCCTAAATAATTATGCATGTATGATCTCAAAAATGAAAACTCAAATATATCCTAAATTTTGTTGAAATCAAAATGGTGAAGAGCTTGGAACACAAAAAGTCCAATCTAGGTAATTTAGGTTTTCTTTGAAGCAAGTTAGAGATCATTGCTACATGATGAATATAAGAAAATCCAATAAATTTAAATATTTTTTATGGTATGAAAGTAACGCTGAAAAGGATTGTAATTAGTCTAAATAATAGTATGAATGATGCTTCTAAGGATAGTTAAGATGTAAGAGTTAGTTTAGAATAATCTATACCATGCAATATTTGACTAAAGATGATAGCCATCCAAGGTCTAGGAGCTTCATGAAAGAATAAGAGAGATAAGCTATGAGATAAATATGTTATTCTATAAATGAATGAAAATGATGGATTATAATGATACGATTGATCAATTTTGATTTACCCATGAGACCACCTAGTTATATAACTAAGGAGAGACATAGGATTAGACAAGCTTATGACAAGTGTCTTAATCCTATGTCATGACAAAACTAACTCAAGTTTACTAAATGAACAAGAACACACAAATTAAATAAAAGCCAATTAGATAAGATATGATAAGATCTTATCTAGACAACTAAGAATTCTAGAAAGAGAAACTAGTACCTAAGTAAATATAACATGTAAATACAACCTGCTAATGACTAGATAGGTAAAACACCTATTTACACCAAGACCCCATTTTAGGTGCAACTTAGGGAGTACTTGATTATTATAAAAATGATGCAAATATGCTAGTTGGATCCTAAATATGAGTCCATGTTAGGTACCCATGTATAAATACAATCTCACAAATAGAGAAAAGGAGAACACTCAGTAGGACAAAGCTCCTCACCAAAATATAGATGAAAAAAAAAATCTCAATGATGAATAAGAAGGGAAAAAACCCATGGGGGGAAAAGACCCCCCATACGAGAGAAGAGAAACCATGCATCCTCCCTCAATATTGAATGTATAAGACGATCTAAAAGTGCCAAACAATGTTCCTCCCCTTAAGAAGAAACAAGATCAATATGGTTCTTGAAAGAAAGATGAGGGAAGAAAGATGATCGGTGATATATTTGAAGAATGCTCAAGTGTCTCCATATTGATATTGAAAGGCTCAACGCTTGAAATAGGCATTCTAAGCCACATTTTAGAAGAGAATGATCCAAAATCTACTAGAAATGATTGTACAACAAAACCCAAAGATGCCTCCTCCAAATGTTGCTTAAAATAATCCACACTCATGTAAAATTGTGAGGAATGATCATGTAGAGAATGAATAAGAGGGTCAGAGTGTTACCTTAGAATGACTAAAGAAGGATCATCTTCATAGAAGAGAAGATGAATACAATAAATATTGTCACCTAAATCTGAAAACACAAGACTTATGAAGAAAATTAACACTATTTTTCAAGTACTCATCCTATCTAGCTATCTTTGGAAGATGATGTATATCCAACTATACTAGATCACAATGATCCAAAACTATGATATCAGAAGCATCCTCAGGCACAATAGTAGATGAAAGAGATGGAACATTAACACATGTCACTCGATCCTTAGAAAGAATACCAAGATTCAAATGACCATATTGCATCTCCTGAAAAGTGTCTACACAAGAAGCCTCAATCTGAATATCTATAAAATCATTAGGAGAAATTTGTGAGAAGGTTTAGACTCAAGAATGGTGATCAACCTCCCCAAGTACAACTATATGTCTTCTATGAAAGGAACACAAAGAACATAATTAAATATTCCATCATCCATGTTAATTTATCCCTTACCACAAGCACACATATATGTGTTGTTAGCTATTAGGATGTGTGGTTATGAAGAAGTGTCAAATGAAGCAAACATACTCTTTGATGAAGCCATGTGATGTGAGGCTCCTAATTTGAGTACAATTTTTTTTGATTCATAATCTACAACTACAAGTGATTTACCATTATTTATATTAAACTTTAATTATGAAGAAGAAGATGAACCCTTTGACATTGAAGGAAACTTCATTTTGGTTTTCCTTAAGAACATGGTTCAACTCATCAATTTGTTTTGAATAGCATTGATTTCATCATACCCAATTTTCTTGCAATATACACATGTAGGCTTTTCCTTCTTAGATTATTCCCATTTAGAGGGAGATGATTAAGATTCTTTATGTGGCTTATTCATTTTATTCTTTTTCTTTTAAATATTCATTGATTCTTTCTATATCTTTAACTCACTAGCCAACAATGCTTGTGACTTAGAAGACTTGATGAGACTTGTATGAGTTAACTTCACTTCCTCTTAGATTAGGAAATTTACAAAGTCATCAAACTTATGATCAACATATGATTCTTCCATAGAAATTCAATGGGTATGAAATCTTAAAATAAACACTAAACATTTAGGACCAAGCTTGGATAACACATTTAGAATCAATTGTAAATCTCCTTTATCAATATTGCAATATTTCAATTGTGTTTGTAGTTTCTTGATCCTGGAGATGTATTCTTGAATGTGGTAAGAAAATTAGGATCGATATTCATCAAATCATTCTCAATTTGATATCCCCTAATTTTATCATTTTTACCTTACAATTTCTTAAAAATCTCCCAAGTCTATTTAGGTGTTGTGCATGATCCAATATGAAATTATAAATCAAATGAGAATATTGAACATATGCATCCAAGTGTTTTCTCATGATCAAGATATGATTGTGGTACTTGATATTTTATGCGATAAAAGGTTCCACTTGTCAAAAAATAGTGGTGTGGAATTGATCTTAGTGCTTAGAGATATGAAAATTAGCCACAAAGCCAAAGGAGTTTGTTTACATAGAATGAGATTAATCTGACTGCACCACTACAAAATACATGAAAAATTATGCACTTTCAAAAATATTCTCAAAATGTTATTGTAGGAATATGAACGAAGCCTTGAAAGTTTCAAAAATGAAAATGAATCAACAACACTTGTGGGAATCTAAAAATTCTAGAAAAAGAAAGTACTAAATAAAAAACCAATTGTACCACTACAAAGAGCACAAAATTCTACCCCAAATAAAATACATCTTTAAAAAAGGTGGTCAAATGACTAACTTATGAGCCTTCAAAGTTGGAGTGTCAAAATGAACAATGGAACCATGAGAGGGGTCAAAATTTTCATAAGGTTGTTGGTGTCATTGCTGACATAGTGCTAACATCAATAATTGATAGGAATAAAATTGATAGTTTGATGGCCATCATAGGTGGAATTTTCTCCCTCTCAATGAAATATTTTGTGGGTAGTATATTCTAGAATTTGTGGTGAGATGCGACAAAATATTTTCATAGAGACATAATTTGCTTCATTTAAACCAACCAAAGTTGGTGGGGTGAGATCATGGGAAAGGTGTGGCTACACTCGCGCATGCTACATATTGACAATTTTTACACAATTGCATATTGACAATTTTCATTTATTTTTTATTTTTAAATTTTAATAAATAAATAAAAACCTATCAAAAAATAGAGGAATTTTTAAAAATAATTTCTAATCGACTCATATTGTACTTTTCTTGCAGATTTTTTTTTTTTATATGACTACAAATATGATAGTCGTACGAGCCATGAAGGAGAGCAATTTTTTTCCTCAAGCTTTTAGTGAAGTGCTCATATTTTCATGATTTGATAGTCGATCTTGAAGTTTTTTGATCTTATAGACATGATAGCAAGGTTAGATTTTCCCCAAAATGCTCAAATATTGTAGGACCTCCTAGATCTAGCACCCACTCTTCAACTTCAAACTCTTATAGATCTTGTCTCATATGCCCAATTTAGATGAAACAAAAGGAAAAATTTATTTTCTCGAACCCTCTGAACTTGATGGTCATCTCAAAATTTGCACCAAGACATTCTAATTTGAACTTACAATACCAAGACAAAAAAAAGAAATCCTCAAATTTCATATTTCTTTCAAGATTTTCTAATTCTTCAGATCTTCATTCAATGCAAGAGAAGAGAATACTTAAGTTTTCAAGATCACCAAGATTTACAACCTAGATCTCTCAATAAAGACTAAGAAATAATCTCACAAACTTTGATACCGTGTAAAATTTGCTATAAAATACTCTACACCATGCAAGATTTAGCTTTATATTATAGCCACCCAAAATCTAAAAATTTCATGAAAGCACAAGAGGGATCAACTATTCAATAGAATAATATTATTCTACCAAATGATGCAAATGATAGATTATGATGATATGATTGATCAAATTGTTATATCAATGTTAATTTACACATGAGACCACTTGGTTATATAGATAAAATGAGACACAAAATTAAACGAGATTATAACAAGTGTCTTAATCTTATATCATGAGACAACTAACTCAACTTTATTAAATGACCTAAGACTAACACATTAAATAAAAGTCAACTAGATAAGATATGACAAGATCTTATCTAAACAACTAAAGCTTTTAAAAAACCAACTAGAACTTATCTAAACTTAATATGTAAATATGTCCCATTAATAAATAGATAGATAAAACATTTATTTACACCAACATAGAATTTTGTGACGTCAATTCATTTGTCTATCTTATTATTGAATTTTATTTTTTGGGGGGGAAGGGGAGAGGGGGGGAGACGGGAAGGGGTTATTAATTCAACTCTCTTTGTGATTTGTTTGAACAATATGCTTTAATGTTGTACTTTTGTCCTCTAATATGTTTAACATTGGTGTTGGTGAACTCTTGTTTATAACTTGTATAGTGTTCAATTGACTTAGATTATTTAATCCTTACTACTCCTTATGAACTCACAATTGACAAACTCAAAGATATCCTTTATGTTGTTGAAGTCAAAATGCTCACGAGATTGGAAAATAAAAGTCCAATTGAACATAAACATACCTAAAGTAAATGAAGAAATTACTAATAGAAGACTTATTGTATTATAATAACCATAAATTTTTGATATTTAGGAGTATTTAAATGGAGGAAAATGTGAATCAGCCATTATTGTAGCTTGTTGCCTTCTTATTCAAAGTACTAATAATAGAAAGTCAAAAGCGAATTAGCATCGAAGATTTGCTCCTGCGTCAACGCTGAGCAGGCTACAGAACTTTTGATAATAATTGACTCTGCTACTCACAGTTGCAGCATTTCCTCCATTGCATTCCATACTATTAATGGCTCTAATTGTGGATCCAAAGCCTTGCCCAGATGTTATTCCCTTATGACAATTACTGTTCACAATCCAAAACCAAACCGCTGTCTTGATCGATATTGTGGAATCAGATGCCACAACCTCTGGATTGTTCAACCCATCAAATTTTATGTAGTTTCCTGCTGCTCCATAGTTATAGTTCCTGTCATCACCGTACATTGTTATAGATTAGCTACTTTGTTAACATTTGACTTATTGAAAATAGTTATGCAGGAAATGAAAATCTATTACTCACCATGAGAGTTGAAGAGGCCCTCTGCCATAATAACGCTTTCCTGGTTTGCAAGGGTACTGCGTGTTGGAAGAATCACAGTAGTTACTGCCAGGATTTTGCTCTTCAATGTAGCAGAACCCTGATATACAATGCAAACAACCCCATAAATAATATCTTTTAGCAATATCCCTGAGATTTTTACAGCACTCCAAAACAAGGTTAGATGAGGCAAGTAATTCATAAGCAGCACAATAAAATCTACTGCACAAGCTTCCTACAGCTTATAATCTAGTATATATGCACATATGCAATGTATATATAATTACCTCCTGTCTCGTGGGCAGCATTAGCAAAGAAAGCAGCCAATTCTCTCTTATTAACGTCAGAAGACCCAGATGTACCAAATCCATTGAAAGCATTGGCAGCAGTAATGAAAGCATTATAATTATAAAACCCTTTTCCTGCACACCCATTACCCGCTCCTCCAACTATCGAGTTAAAAACACTCTGAGTAATAATGGAACTCACACTTCCTCCAACAGCAGGAGAAGGAGATGAATAACATGGGCCTTCTTTGCAACCTTCTCCACAGTAATCATTACCCTTTCCACAGTATCCAAACTTACTACAACAATATCCACTCGAACACCCACAATTTTGACAAACTACCACATTCACTAATACTAATAACGTAAGCAGTAAAGATAAGGAAGGAGAGCAGGACATGTTGCTCTTGTTATTTTTCACACTCATGATTTGGATTTGTTGTTTTTTCTCTCGTGCTCGCTACCCCTAATTATAGTTGGAATTGTTTGCATCCGCATCATACAGAGGCGTGCTTATCCAGTGCATTTAGGGATTGAATACGTATCGTTCACGTTGTTATGTTGGTGGGTCAAGTCTACACAGCACGCTCCTGACATTCAAAGTCCCTATCACATTTATTGGGACCATTTAATTCTAACTTTTTGAAGGATCATATCATTTGGATAGGTATTCGACGACCTGTATAATGGCATATCCAATTGTCTGTTCCCTATGCTTTAGATACCTTATTCCTTTTTGTAATGGTGAAATTCCAGATCCATGCTATCTCTCAATTAGTTTTTATTTACTTTAGGGACATGGCCATATTTATATAGATAAAAGGTGCAATCTTATGTATAAAATTGAATATTTTCTTTACATATATCAATATATTTATTTTATATTTATATTTATATAGTCTTATTTATTTTCTTTATTCAAACTTTTCATATTAATTTTCATTTAATTTTGATCTATTTTTAGAAAATGTCTTAATTATATATATATTGACAAATGATGCAATCTCATATAAATCACACATTTATTTTATCCTTACATTTACATGGTCTTATACAAGTGTCTTATTTAAATGTTTTATATTATTTTGCATTTAGTTTTTATTTACTTTTAGGAAATGTGTTTATATATTTGACAAATGGCACAATCTTATATCAAATTGTATTCATCTTCAGACTTTTATATATATATATATATTCTTTATGAGAACATTCCATCTTATTTCTTATTTAATTCTTGTTTATTTTTTAGGAAATATCCTATATATGCATATATTGACCAATGATAGAATTTTATATAAAATTGTATTCACCTTCTTAGACTTTCACTCATTCTCATATATTTATATCTTTATTGTATTTTTACACTTACATAGTCTTATACATTTTCTTTATCTAAACATTTATTATAGTTATTTGTACATCTACCCAAATATAGTTGTACTCTTATAACTGAAGTCACTAGCCTTTTTGATGGTGCTCTTCTTAGAAAATCCATACATATAATGTATAAAGTGACATGGCATCAAAAACCTTTATTGGCAAAGATTTTTCGAATCACATAAAAAATATTCAAATATGGTCAAATCAATCTACATCCTTCAATATTTTCCTATCTCTAGAGATCTATGGTTCACATTCAAACTTAAGAAATGAGTATTTGAATTTTCCTAGCTCACACAACAAAGAGTAATGGTAGAAGTGATTGAATGCTACTTAAATCTTTTCGAATATTTTCTCCCTAAATATTGTAATTTGATCAAGGAGAGAAATCATTATGTATTTATTGAATTTGGAGAGAAAAGTTTTAGCATTTCATGACATCTAAAACTTCCAAGGTTTTGAAAGAAAAAAAATAAGTTTACATTCTCAAGTCCTTTTTTGTGAATTTTTAAAGCTTCTAGTATCATGGGATTACAATTGAATTAGTGAATCCAGTAAATTATTTGAAAAGCACCAAAACTCTATAATTTCATACAAAACCCCAAGACAAATTCAAACTGTGACAATGACCCAACCCAAAAACCAACCATCTTCATCTAAAAGAACTTTAGATGGAGATGTAATTATACAACTCCTTGGGTCAACAAGAAAATCTATACATGCTCATGGGGTTGGCCTTGTAAGAAACTTGATAGATAGTGGGGAATGTAGGGATCTTGAATTCTCTGTAACTAGATGGAGTCTCTTTACCCATTAGTACAACAAGATGGCCTCTAGGGTTCCTATCTCAAACATATGAATATATAACCTACGTAAATTGATTATCCCCAACATCTTTATGAATGTAGAATTCATCAAGAATTATCATGCAAATATAAAATTCATAAAAGTTGCTAATGGGGGAGTGTTTCTAGAAATTGATAAGGCTTCCATATCTAAAGTTTTTTGTCTACAACTAGCTACAAACAAGGTCACTAATTTTGAGCTATTCAAACAAAAGTATCAACAAGAAAATCATATCTAAAGGGCATTATGGTTACCAAGGCATAGATTGAAGGGGTTTGACAAGAAATCTATCAAAATTCATGTAAATGATGCAAAACCCTTCAACATTGATATGTTTGAAGACTATTTCATCAAGACCTATCATACAATATACCAAGTCTTGGGTAGAGATGCTAAGAAAAAAATCCTTGTTCCATTAATGTACATGGTAGCAGATATATCTAAAAACCTTTGGTAAATAATGAGTTTCATTTTTCCACTTATATATCAAATAGAGTTTACAAGCAATTAATGGGGATTAATGAAAAGAATAAGGTGCTAGATTTTATATGGTACTCCTTACTCTGTAATATGTTTATGTATGAGGCAAAGATAAAATGGAATAAGGCACTATAGGTCCAAATGATAGATGATAGTGAACATTCTCTCCCTATCCAATGTTGGACTTATGTTCTATAAGAGCTGCAAATTGCTCTCATACCATGTAAGAGCTCCAAATTGTTTTGATATCATGTAACAGCTAGATATATTAGCTCGACACCTAGGAACACCTAAAAGAACAATGATAAACCTTCCACAAGAGGATATGCAAGAATGAGCTTGCTTGATATTAAGACCTCTCAAATGATGAGGTATGAAGTTTTATACAAATGATACAATAACCCTCCTTATATAAGAAAGGGTGAGATACAAGATGCATTAAGATGTTGCCATGTGTTTTGATCTAACAACATGTGACAACATGAGAACCCTAACTAATTACCTAGGGAATGATAACAAGATAGAGATAAGTTCTAGAAAAGACAACTAATCTTCTAGAAGGGAATCTTATCTCCAAAAACATTATTTATGATTTATTTAATAATGCAACCTAAGACTAAGTTATTAAATGAAGACCTAAGTTAACTTATGCTAGTGTAATAAATAATTAATTACACTAACACCCCCCATAAGTGCAACTTAGGGAGAAAATGAAAAATGCAATGATTATGACATAGATGTTGGGTCTCAGCTACATGATGGCCATTTTAGGTACCCATGTACAAAATAAAAGTGAAACTAATCTCCCACAAATAGAGAAAAGGGGAAAACCCAGTGCGAAGAAAACCCCTCTCCAAAAAGGAGATGAAATGCAGATAAGTGAGGAAGGATGGAGGACTCCCAAATACCCCCCAAGTACACCATATGTCACATAGATACAATAAAATCAATAGCCCCACCATAGGGAGGAAATAGAGAGACTATATAGCCCCCCCAAAATATGTGATCACCTGCAAGAATGGTAAGTGCCTATAGACAAAATATGATCCAATGTCAACAAACAACTTGTCTCCCTTTCGAAAGAAACAAAACCAAGTGCAAGTGTTGAGATGCTTCCCATTCCAGATAGGAATTGAAGGAAGGAAGGAAGAAAATGGATGTTGATGATGTCTCTCCTTGCCTCATGAAGATGAAGATGTCACAATAAATTTAGGTACATGCCCAATCAATGAAGAAGGTGACAAATCAAGACGATGTGGAAAATGATACTAAACAAGATCCAAAGCCTGTGATGGCTTGACAAGAGGTGTGCAATGGCTTTCATCAAACAAGAGAGATATCCCCTCAATTATGTCCTCCAAATGTGAAATGTGAGACTCCAAAAATAAAGATGCAATGTTTGATAGATAGGAATCTCAATCAAGAAGAAAATGAGATAATTTTTGTAATGAATCATTGGTCATGCTCAATGACTCATCACCATGAGATGAATGGTCCTGCTGAACATGAATGATAGGAGCCTCAGTCAATGACTCTGCACAAGGAATCATTGAAGGTGAAGGTACATCAACTATATTTGATGGAGAAGCAGGAGCATTGGAAGAATCCTCTTCATCCTCATCCTCATCTGAAGATTTAAATTATTCCAAATATTCAAACTCCCACATAGTATCTGCATCATAGGCTATCTTCTCTGAAAGAGGAAGAGGCACAAGACAATCTAAAACATGATCATCTAGGAGTGGCTGAGTATCATGATCTCCATGTATCTCCCAAATTTTAGTCCAAAGAGTGTGGGGGAAATCACAAATATCAACACTTTTCAAAGTGGAAACATTAATATGCATTGCAATGACTCCTAAGACATGATCCCTTTTGAAATTCCAAGAAAAATTCTTGCTGTCAATACCAGGAGGGGGAGCAATATTATACAAATGTGGCAAAAAATGAAGCCATCAGAGATGGGTGATGGTACCATTTCTCCATTGTTTATATTTTCCCTTTTTCAACATAATCAAAGCATGATGAAATGAAAATCCCATTAATGAACTATGATATATCTCCAATATTACAAAGATAATATCCTTAAAAATGAAATAGAAACTCCCAAATATGATATATACTATAAATGAAGTCTTCCCAAATTGATAGAACATCTCCAGGACTCAAGATGTCCAAGTAATCAGTCAAAATGTCAAATATGCAAAATACTGAATAAATAATAGCTTATGTTGAATCTAGAAAATATGCATGGATACAATGATAGAGCTCCTAATTACCTTCCAAATGCAACTTGAATCACCAAAATCAGAGAAACTGGCTGAAATTTATGAGCTCGGAGGTCAAAATAAGAGATTTGACTTCAAGCAAAAATAAAATATTACAAAAATAAAATCCGATAATAATTCCTACACCACTGGATTGAGCTCGGAACCAGCTTTCCAATGATATCTCATTTGTGAACATCCAATACCCGAGTCAAATTTTATGGTGATTTTAAGAAAACTGCCTAATTAAGACATGATGGGGGCTTCTATGACGTTCATTTGGCTGTCAAATTTAAGATAGTCACCCGATTTAAAAAAACAATTCACCAAAAAATAAATTTACCTTAGAATATGAAGTATTTTGTATGAAGATGGGGGCTATGGGCCTTTCATATGCAATGGAAGTGTTGGATTTCACCCAATTTGCTCTAGAATTTCACCCAAGATGCACGCCCTCCAACCTTACAAAAAATCACCAAGATCTTATAGCCATAGCTCAATCCTCAAATTTGAGAAGGGTCTTGCAAGAAAGGCTCTGGTACCATGTAAGAGCCTCAAATTTCTCTGATACCATGTAAGAGCTCTAAATTGTTCTAATACCATGTAAGAGCTAGAGATATTAGCTTGACGCCTAGGAACACCTACAAAAGAATGATAAACCTTCCACAAGAGGATATGCAAGAATGAGCTTGCTTGATATTAAGACCTCTCAAATTATGAGGTATGAATTATTATACAAATGATACAATAACCATCCTTATATAGGAAAGGGTGAGATACACGATGCATTAAGATGTTGCCATGTGTGTTGATCTAACATATGACAACATGAGAATCCTAACTAACTACCTAGGGAATGATCACAAGATAGAGATAAGTTATAGAAAAGACAATTGATCTTCTAGAATGGAATCTTATCTCCAACAACATTATTTATGATTTATTTAATAATGCAACCTAAGACTAAATTATTAAATGAAGACCTAAGTTAACTTATGCTAGTGTAATAAATAATTAATTACACTAACATGTTCAACACATGCATTGTGTCTCTACTAGCTATGTGGCATTTAAAAAGTATTTTTTTTAAAAATAGTCTCATGGGGGTAGAGGACAAACTGCAGAAGGAAATGATGGATTTCTTGAGGCGCAACTTGGATAGAGGGCTTGAATTGGGGATATTGGTATCTGCACTATTATTTAATGATTACAAGAGTGTATGGGTTCCTCTTAGGTTGGAATAATTATAGATAGTTTGGAAGATTAATGAATCAACTAAAACTCATCTCAAAGGATAGAAGAAGGGTCCTTTCTTGTCCTTTTCTATAATATATTTAGATTTCAAAGTGAGTAGAGGGGGCCTAGAAATAATCTATCCCATGCTCCAAAATTACAAGATGGTTCAACAAAACACAAGTCCATTTCATCCTAAAGGATTCATCAATCAAATTAGAACAAGCATTAAGAGATCCTCTTTTGTGCACAAAATCCTCATTGGTGATGATGTAATAAGATATTGTCTCATTGAAAAAGAGGTAAATGAAATAATCTAATGCAATAGGTTTTCATTAGAAAGTTAGAGGATATAAAGGCCGAGAAAAGAGAAATATTATCTTGGATCTTATGTAGAGTTAAAGGATCCTATTCCTAGGATTTAGATGGTATAAAGGATGTTGACAAACTGATTTTGAAATCCCTAGTGATGGGAGAAAGACCTTCCTACTAGCCACAAGTGTATCCATATCTATATTCATTTTTAGAAGAGGAAAGGGGTCATCAATGAAGGAACCATCCCCTCAAGAGCAACCATTTGTAATATTTTCATCTCCTTAGGGAACCCACATTGTTGATTATCCTACACAAGAGCAACCTTAGTGTTGGAGATACGGATTCCGGTTGTCGTCAAGATAGACATCTAAGAAAGTAGTGCCTAAGTGATTTCAATTCAAAATCACAACAAAGATACAACCAACTATGCTATAAAGTGGAAACAACCATAGTTGATCCCCCATTGATCCTCTAAGAGAAGTGAATGCAACAAGAAACAAATTCAACATAAACATATACCATAAAAGACTAAAAGAAGACACATAGATATACATGGGGAAAACCCTTTCAGGTAAAAAACCCCACACTCTGAAATTTTGAGTCATTGTATTATTCAGCAACAAAAACCAGTTACAATACAATATCAGGCTCAAAGCCAATATAGGAGTTACATCTTGTTCTACTGGAGAAATAACAGGTAACCGCAAGATTCCTCTCAGCTCCTCAGATGACTGTCACAACCAACCTCATGGCCAGCCTAGCCAATGATTCCCATGCCCAGATCTGAAAGATAGAGTGTTCATAGTTACATTGCCTAAGCAAACAACTCGAACACGCTCTCCATCTCTCATCAAAAATCTTCACACCTTCGGCTCTCCAACCTGTAAGTTCAACATCTGCAATCTCGCATCATGCATCATGCATTATGCTTGCAGCCCCATGCTCACGCATTCACATGCCTGGGCACCCTACTCGCAGTCTCATGGTCACGCATTTAGCTCGCACATCTCACACCTGGTCAACAACCCACGACTCTTGCAGACTCGTTGAAATTATGAGAAATAATACATCTCTCATCCATATGTAACCGACTCAGAAGAGTCCAACACAACAATGAAGTCCATCCTCAAATCAGGCATCTGGTCGGATCTGACAGATCTCCCTACAACAAGCCCCCCAGGCATTCAATGCCATTCCAAAAATAGGTTCAGCTCCGCCAACCTTCGTTGAAAAAACATACAGCACAACAAGTTAGGTAACCATCCAATCACTATTCAAATAGGTGCCATGCGTCCAAGACCCATCAGTAATCACAGCTGACAGAGCAACCAAAACGGTCAAATAGACATCGAGCACGACTAAGACTTCAAGTCAATTCTAGCACTATCGAAGTCGGAGTCAGAACAGGAGTCGAAACAGGACTCCACTGAAAATACACATTATCGCAGTCGGAATCGGAAGCGGAACTGGAGTTGAAACATGACTCCACCAAAATTACAAGTTTAGGAACCAATTTGGTTCCGTGTCCGCCCACGGCAAAGGAGAACACTTCAAAACATTCTTGATCAGGTAAAGTCAACCTGGGGTCAAAACCAAGACGAGAGCACAAAAGACCGGAGTTGGAGTCGGGCACAAAACAGGAACAAAGAACAAGACTTTACCAAAAGTCCAAGATTAGGAACCAAACTAGTTCGGGTTCCGCCTCCGCCAACTGCAAGAAACAACAATCTAGAACTTGGACAAAGCAGAGGAAAACTCCCCGAGGGGAATCCAAACATCTAGAGGAACCAGATCACAAAAGCAGGAGTCGGACCCGGGGATGGAACAGAAACTGAAACAGGAACTTGGCAAACGGACATTGCCAACTTCCAAAACTAGTTCCGCCTCTGCGAGACCCAAGTGAAGAGAAACAGACTATCGGAGCTGGAGCCGGAGCCGGAGCCAAACTCGGAACATGACAAAAGGGACAATGCCAACTTCCAATCTGTTTCTGCCTCCGCCAGAGCAAAACTTCGAAGATCCAAGAAAGCAGGGAGCGGAGCTGGAGACGGAACGAGAACAAACTCGGAACAAGGCAAATAGAGCAATGCCAAGTTCCAACCTGGTTCTGCCTCTGCCAAAACAAAAGACTTTGCCAAGGAAAACAAGAGAATTCACCTAAGTCTTCAAAGGGGTTAACCAAAAAGTTGAGGCATAATTCCCAACAATCTCCCACTTGCTGAAGACTTTTAAGCATCCTCCAAACAAGCCCAAACAAGGACCAACACTTGCTCTCACACACCAATCAAGACCACTGCAACAACATCAGAAAGATGTCCACCACCTTAGGCAACAACTCCAAACATAGGAACACACCAAGGTGAAATAGTAACAATCTCAGGAACGAGAGCAAAATGATCCTCTAGCCGACAAAGGCAAAAAAAAGCAAAGCACCAGTCCAACCACCTCTAGAACAAGAAAAAACCGACGAGCTAGAAAAGCGACGAAGAACTGATTGCCCTCATCCAACTGATCAAACCCATGTGACTGAAAACCAGCACCGACAGCTCATGCTAAAACATCCAACCACCCATACCTTAAAGGTATGACCTAAAAGTGAACTCATGCCATCAAAAGAAACCCACCCATCTCAACAGCAAACAAGCACCCTGTGTCAACCAGTCATAGACCAAACACATCCAAGTACTCCCACTGCAAGGGCACTGTCCAGATGAGTGCAAAAAGAGCATCATCACAAATGATCTAGGCATACCAAGTCCACCAAAACCCAGCATAAAGAAATGTAACCATGTAGTTCCAAGAAACATCCACACTGATCTACAACATCTGCAACCACCTGCTGCAAGAAAAATTTCTCGCAACTGTCTTCCACAGTTATTCCAAACACCTCCAAAACTGATTAAAGAAAGAAGCACATGCACCTTCGTGTTATCACCTAGGTGACAACACATGACCACAAATAGTGACCAACTCGGTACCACAAAGGCAACTCACATCTAAAGTCACAAGAGTAATCAGGAAGAACAAGACCAGATAAGAGAGAAAATTCAAATCAACAAGAAAAATGCCCTTCTACAAACACTTCTAAATTCCAACTGTGTCAAGAATGATCTTATTTACATCCCAAAGGGAAAATCCTTGACAACATCCAACAAAACATGGATGTAAGCTCCTCAAAGAAGATCAGAACTACCTATATAACCATCTCCTGATAGTCCTCAAATCTATGATGTCTAACCTTTCATTATGAATCCTCCAAAATCTAAACCAACTCAAGATTCATATCAAGAAAGATAAAGCATAAAACACCTGAAAAGTATAATGGGTAAATACCTTTCACAATGAAACCACTACCGAGCAGACCAAGAAGAAAAATGAAACATGCTCATCCAAGATATACAGGCCATCATGGCTAACCTAAGAGCATTCTCATTCAAGATCTCTGTTGAATTTACATTCAACCAAAGTGCAGGCTTCTCAGACTTTCAGCTGTAACAACAACATTCACTTAAGAATTCAAGCCTCACCTTTATTCTTCATGCATCCATGAGTATCAACACCTGTCATCTCATGCTAAATCCAAACTGCAACACTGCAATAACCATGAAGTCCTCCATTATATGACCAATGTACTCAAAGTAAAAATAAACCCCCAGACCACTGTCAAAGTTCCATAACCTAGAATAGGATCTTAACATGACACCATGATCTACACATCTCCAAGGGAGATACCATGCTTCAAGTGAACTGTCCATGGTCTTCAAGAGCAAAACAACATGCCCAAACTCTAATGCACAAGCAAGAGGATACCATGACAGAAAGCAAACAACTTTAAACCAACATCACCTGTCAAGCACCACCAGCAACTCAACCAAAGATTACCAAGGTCCTTCATGGCTCCAAAGTGCTGCACATCTTCAAATAGTGAACATGCAGATGCAAATTCTGCAACACCAAAGAAGACACCAGTCATTGCTAAAGCTCCCACTAAAATGTGACACTGAGCTTTCCAAGCACCATGATTGACCACACCATCACTAACAAAAGCTTACACTAAGCCAAGGTATCCAGCTCTCCATGACATCATGATCCACATGCTTCAGGTCCCCATCACTGACTATTTAGGTACTCAAATGCCATTCCTCCTCTCATCTCAAAACAACCATGCCAATGCACAAGTGACCACACACAAGGTTAGCTAATAGATCTGCACACCACGGTTACACCCTCATGGATATAGACAATCCACTTCCGAGTTGTCTCACAACAAGCATGTAGGTAAGGAAAACCTACAATATTGCACAACCCATGGATGCAACCAAAAGTAAACCTGCAAATCTATCATTGCACTAGAAACTGCAAAACTGAGATAATCAAAGAGAACTGCCAAAGCAGAGAATCATGACTCAAACACCAGATCAGAAACAGATCTAATTTTCCAGTCACGTCCACAACCCAAGCACCAAAGTCTAGAAAACCATCAAAGCATACCACAAGAATGCTAAAAGAGAAACATACCAACACTTGCATGCAGAGAAGACAACACTCCTCAAAACTAGTCGAACTGCAGCTATCCCATCTAGTCACACCCTAAAAACCAGGATCTAGAAAGATAACAAACAATAGTTCCACAAAACACAAGTTTTCCTTGACCATGCTAAACCTAGAAAAAACCACAGTGTTTCCAAAACACCCATGCACCTCCATATTCACTGCTCATCTGGACAACTCAGGAGTCTGCACACAACCATCATAGTAAACCAAAACAATGAAAGAACAAGAGAATGCATCGTAAACTTTTTAGGAAAATCTACATAAAATCCTCAGAGCCAAAGACATGAATCTGAACCATGCAAGTGCAAGAAACAGGCACACAAGAACAATAGGTCTATTTTAGACCAGTTCCAATGCCACAGTCATGCACAAGCACAAGGAAGAGCTAGGCTATCCAAAAGTTACAGACCACCAAGGTCACCTCATAGCCTCCATGCAATCAGAGCACCAGAGAAAATGCCTTCAGTGCTAAGTCAGAAACACCCCACACAAGCACAACATTCCATAGCTGAACAACGACACAAGCTAGTCCATACCATCAAGGAGGCTCTCACATAGATGCCCAGTATGAACACCACGCTTTGCTGCAACACAACCATGAACACATCTCATGCCCTTTGCATTAGGAACAATGTTACCAGTCAGGAGCTTCAAATCATTTTTCCACAACATGACCCACTCCATACTTTTCCAGCATCTTTCAAACTGTATATTGAATCAATGAAGCACACACTTCCACTCATCGAAGGACCAATCACCAACCAATTTCTCCAAACTTCCTCAAGCTTGCCAAGCTAAGAAATCACCATAGGAGAAAACCTAGAACATCAACAACCAAGAGAAGGCTCTGATACCACTATTGGTATCATGAAGCCATGACCTCCCTTAAACATGCTCTGATACCACTTGTTGGTATCACGAGCAACAAGCTACCAGCTCTAATACCACTTGTTGGGGATACAAATTTTGGCTGTCGTCAAGATAGACATCTAAGACAGTAGTGCCTTAGTGATTTCTATTCAAAATCACAACAAAGACACAACCAACTATGTTATAAAGCGGAAACAAGCACAGTTTATCCCCCATTGATCCTCTAAGAGAAGTGAATGCAACAAGAATTAGATTCAACATAAACAGATACCATAAAAGACTAAAAGAAGACACATAGATATACGTGGGGAAAACCCTTTCAGGTAAAAAACCCCACACTCCAAAATTTTGAGCCATTGTATTATTCAGCAACAAAAACCAATTACAATACAATATCAGGCTCAAAGCCAATACAGGAGTTACATCTTGTTCTACTGGAGAAATAACAGGTAACCGCAAGATTCCTCTTAGCTCCTCAAATGATTGTCACAACCAGCCTCATGGCCAGCCTAGCCAATGATTCCCATGCCCAGATCCAAGAGATAGAGTGTTCAGAGTTACATTACCTAAGCAAACTTCTCGAACACCCTCTCCATCTCTCATCAAAACTCTTCACACCTTCGGCTCTCCAACCTACAAGTCCAACATCTGTAATCTTGCATCATGCATCATGCATTATGCTTGCAACCCCATGCTCATGCATTCACATGCTTGCGCACCCTGCTTGTAGTCTCATGGTCACGCATTCAGCTCGCACATCTCGCACTTGCTCAACAACCCACGACTCTTGCAGACTCGTCGAACTTATGAGAAATAATACATCTTTCATCCGTATGTAACCGACTCAGAAGAGTCCAACACAACAATGAAGTCCATCCTCAAATCACGCATCTGGTCGGATCTGACAGATCTCCCTGCAACGAGCCACCCAGGCATTCAATGCCATTCCAAAAATGGGTTCAGGTCTGCCAAGCTTCGTTGATAAAACATGCAGCACAACAAGTTATGTAACCATCCAATCACTATTCAACTAGGTGCCACGCATCCAAAACCCATCAGCAATCGCAGCTGACAAAGCAACCAAAACAATCAAACAGATATTGAGCATGACCAAGACTTCAAGTCAATTCTAACACTACCAGAGCTGAAGTTGGAACAGGAGTCCAAATAGGACTCCACCGAAAATACACACTGCCGCAGTCGGAGATGGAACTGGAGTCGAAACATGACTCCACCAAAATTATAGGTTCAGGAACCAATTCGGTTCCGCATCCGCCCACAACAAAGGAGAACACTTCAAAACATTCCTGATCGGGTAAAGTCAACCTAGGGTCAAAACCAAGACGGGAGCACAAAAGACCGGAGTCGGAGTCGGGCACGAAATAGGAATAAAGAATAGGACTTTATCAAAAGTCCAAGATCAGGAACCAAACCGGCTTCGGTTCTGCCTCCGCCAACTACAAGAAACAACAATCCAGAACTTGGACAAAGCGGAGGAAAACTCCCTGAGGGGAATCCAAACATCCAGAGGAACCAGATCACAAAAGCAGGAGTCGGACCCGGGGATGAAACAGAAACTGAAATAGGAACCTGGAAAACGGACATTGCCAACTTCCAAAACTGGTTCTACCTCCTCCAGACCCAAGCAAAGACAAACAGACTGTTGGAGCCAGATCCAAACCCGGAACATGACAAAAGGAACAATGCCAACTTCCAATCTATTTCCGCCTCCGCCAGAACAAAACTTCAAAGATCCAAGAAAGCGGGGAGCGGAGCTGGAGATGAAACGAGAACAAACTCAGAGCAAGGCAAACAGAACAATGCCAAGTTCCAACCTAGTTCCGCCTTCGCCAGAACAAAAGACTTTTCCAAGGCAAATAAGAGAATTCACCTAAGTCTTCAAAGGGGTTAACTAGAAAGTTGAGGCATAATTCCCAACACTTAGAAGAAAAAGAGGCTTGATCAACCATCCCTGGTTTATTATCATCTTGGTATTAATGAAGAGGAGGTGGAATTTAGTAATTTGGAGGTAACTCAAGCCATACCCTCTCCTCCAAGGGTAAATGTGATTGGCGTTGCAAAAATTCATTTGGGAATTCACACTGGAAGTGGCTGGGATGGGGCCATTGGCATAAGGGCCCTTTCTTTGTACTCAATTCATCTCAATTGATGTGTTTTTCAAATCTAAGGAATTCAAAGATTTTCTAATAAAAATAAGGAGAGAATAATTCCATCCTAAATTGAATAGGGAAAACTTTGAGGTACATCCATCCATATACATGAAGAGGTTACAAATAGGATGTTGAAGGATATTGAATGTTATGTCAAAAATATCACACCAAGAGAAGGAAGGAGGTTGGTAAGAGAAAGTGTATATTTACTACTACCTAAATGGGATATTAATTCCACAATAGCTTTAGATACTATTTGGTGGTAGGATGAAGAGATGTTCTCTTATGAGGAGTAGGAAAAGTAAGCATATTCAAGATAAGGTTTCAACCCCAAATGGGAGACCTTAGTTATATGGGCTCTTTCTCCAAACAAAGATAACCCCTAGGTGGTAGAGATAGTGTAAGAAATGAGGGGGAGCCTGATTTTTAAAAGAGTGTTAGACCCTATAGCTCCCCAAGTATCTTCATTAGTTGTCCACAAAGCTAAATTTAGTGAATCCACTGCAATAAAGTTGCAAGAGAAGTATGATCAATTATTGAAGGATCATGTAAATCTAACTAAAAAGTATAATAAGTTAAAGATGCAAGAGCCATTAGCAATATCTCCACCAATAGGGACAAAAGTGGCAAGTGCTTTAACATTATGTTTCTCAACAAGTTTAATTAAAGAAAAGGGATAATTAAATACAAAGATAGAGAAGCTTGAAGAGTAGATTAAAATTTCTCAAAGGGAGTTGAAAAAGAAGACAAGTAGCATAATGGATAGTGTAATAAAGTATAGAGTATCCAAAATACTTGGGAGATTAGAGATTCTCATCGATCTTACTCCAATATTAAGGATTCCTATGTTGAAATGAACAAGACAATTGGACGGGGGGTGAAATAGTTGTAGCAAATTAAACTTTTAAAACCCACAACAGTAACTAGATTTGCAAGCATTAATTAAACTCTTATTCTATCAAAATTATTTAAACATGAAATGAACATAAATGAAACTGAAATCACAACACCATACAAAACAAAACACCAGATTTATATGGAAAATTGGTACAAGGGAAAAACCAATATAAGTAATAGCAAAACTCATACAATAGGGATGATTACTAGAATAGGACACACTGTCCAAAGGCTCATAGCCAAGAATCAGTGCCACAAAATAATACAACAAGATAGAAGAAGAATGTTAGATGAAGAACACTTCTCAATTTAACAAGGATTCCACCATAATTGCTCACTCACTTTTGTAGTCTCACATGAAATATTTTAGATTACTTTAGATCACTGCCTTCACGAACCCTAACATGAAATTCACACTACTCTACTAAAATTCACATCACATGCATCAATCTCACATCTATCTTTCTTCTCTTACTCTTTCATTAGTCTTCTTGTGTCAACACAATACATATTTATATCAATTTCTACCTCAAAAACCTTCTCCAATATTGACCACTAGCCCTTATACATAAAATTCAAAATAGGTTAGCACCTAAACATTCCTGTGATGGATAGTAATGAAATGTGACCTAAATAAATCCTTATTTAGGACCCAAATAGATCTCAATACACTTCTACAAGCCTCACATGTAGTGTTAAAAATAAGGTTGGCTAACACCCATGCAAAACACCATAATCATTAAGTACGCGCTTCCTTAAATCAAGCCAAAAGTTCTGGACAACATAATTAACTTTAACACAATCTAGAATAATCAATGAAATACTTAAGATTCATCAAACAGTTCATCCAAGCTCACATCATACAACCACTTCAACTTAGAACAACTGGTAATCCTTATATGCATACTGATAAAATAAACTCACTTTGTATTGCACCAAATCAAGTAAGAAATTGAATACAAAAATAGAATAATTATAAGAAATTTCTCAAATTCACACAACCTGATGCCAAACAATGGAGAAATGTGGAGAAAATACATTTCTCCTAGGCCACAAAAAACATCACTAAACAACTAGTTCACACATAGGTGAACTCATCTCGCACTATACAATGATCCAAAAACCCAAATTCTAAATATAGCAACCTTTGACAACCTTGAATAACCTATAAGATCTACATAGGAATAGCATAAAAAAGAAAGAATGTGGGGCACAATACTGGGGCATACTATTAATACTTGCACAACATAGTTTACTTTGTTTATCAAATTTTCTCAAGAGCACTTGGAAACCAACTACCAAAGACATCATCTCAACTCAATACTTCTTTCCAACTCATCTTCAAACTCTACAAAAGATAGCTCTATGTAATCACAATACTTGCTCAAGGTTTGAACTACACATGCACAACCCATTTTCCTCTTTTATACAATTTTCTCAATATTCTCAACATCTTCATCACATAGTTGACATCAATGACAACACTAGTCAGTAGACTTCCTATTGACATCAATAACAAAAATTTCATACTTGCATTAATTTGATCCTTTATCATTGATGGAAACATAATATATCAAAAGACATCAAATACCACACAATAGCTCTGAACACTCTCTCATGACACCTTACATGATTCTCTCTCTCCTTGAGTAGATAAGTTTTTTATTCACATGGTTCTCTCTCCCCCTTTGAAATCAATAGAAAATGATAAAATGTTTTGCATTGTTCTCCCTCTTTGGCACTGAACCAAAAATATTGCTTTGAATACTCTCTGATAGGAGTTCATCCAACCAAATCAATAACTCAATGACAACACATGACACTACCTACTCCCCCTGAAAGGTAGCCACCAACATCAACCTAGAAAAGAGATAGATCCATAGATCCACTGGAGTGATGCATCTAAATATGTGTCTAGTTCAAGAAAGGAGGGGTGATAACCCCCAACTTCTCCAAAAGATACTCAAAAGTATCTATGAAGAAAATTTTTCCTTTGTATATTTTTGTCTTTCGGCTTTATTTTTGTCTTTGGGGTGATCCACGTGCAATGAGCTTGTATTTCCAACAAATGTGCAACTCACAATGTGGTGGTTGCACATGTATCAATGATCGATCTCTCTGTAGTTGGAAGTTGAGCCACGTGTCGAGATGGCGGATGTTTTTTTAATCCCACTTTTCACATAGTTGTATAAAGGGAATGTTCAACTAAGATTCTATCATAATGTGCTCTACCTTTTCCCAATAAAAGAATATGTGTCGGTGCTCCCAAAGCCACTTGGGGTGACCGACAGGGTTTTGCTAGATTATCTTCTAGGATTAGAGCGATTACAAGGGCTAATCCTATTAAAATATCTAAACAACGTAAATGTGGTAGCTGAAAGTTGAAGAGAAAGATTTCAACTACCTAATAAAAGATCTTGAATCAAATTTCCAAGCTATCAGATTTGGACGTCTGATAGTATTAACTCTAGAGGAGGTCGGTGTATTCTTTTTTGGGTGGCTATATATTGAAAAGGGTAGCATGGAGGAAGGGTTCCTAAAGTTTTCTTGTTGGAAATTTTTTCTTTAGTTTTCTTAGTTAATAGAAATATTTCTTTTCAATGTTCATAGAAAACTGCTTTAGTTTGGCATGTTATGTCTATTTTATGATCAAACTATTATCGGATTGGAATTTGATCTTTGTTTTAAAGTTTATTTGAATTTGAAATGTGAGTTATTCTGAAGAAATATTTGAAATTGTGCATGATATGGTCTTTATCAGTATTTATTTCTTTATGTCTTTATCTAGAATAGAACACTATGTCTTGCTTGATCTAAATATTTTTGGTTATCGAATTTCCATACTATTTGTGTATATGACTGAATCTTAATCTTTAGAGACTAGACTATGTCATTAGAATTCTCCATTTTCTTTGTAGGGTTATCATTTTTTCATGATATGATATATTAAGAGAGAGTGTTTCTATCTCTTTTGAATGTTTTTCTATTAAATCTGGAACTTCTATGTTTGATTCAGATCTTAATACACATTTCTTAAGGGTCGATTGAATGACTTCATTTGTTCTTGTATCGAGCCTCTGTTGTTCATTATCTTCTCGAAAATGAGGGGAAGTGGTGTTTTGTGTCTCTCATATCACTCATAGAGGAAAGCTTGTGATTTTGAAATGTTGTAAAATCATTGGCACATCACCATTTTTCATGTTTTACTATTTACATCTCCTTTTCCCTTTTCCCAAACTCAAAGAAGATCCGACTTTCTAAAAATAACCTAGAGTTATTCAATGAGGCACATATTTTCCCCCACTCACTGAATTTCCCATAAGGTTGTCAGAGAGGTGCAAGCCTTTGTGATCAACAATTATTTTTCTAGCATGCCCAGTGGGACTTATTCCAAAAGCCTGATTAGAGGTTAGAAATATATCTAGATCAGACTCGAGGAAAGAAACTGAAGTTTTCATGCCCAGGGTTCAAACAAGAGAATCATCAAAGGGTAACTTTCAATACTCCTAGTTACCAACCTTAGTACCAAGGAGAAGAAGAGCCACATATTTTGTATTACTTGTGAGAAGTAGAAGAGTAAGAAGTGTGAGTTTGGAGTTTAGAGCTTTATCTATGGCTCATGTATTTCCTCCCGCTCCTAGAAACTTTGTAACATGGGATAGTGGTAGTTCACTACAACCACTTGCTCCACCTAATTTTTGGCCCACCATCCCTGCTAATGCCCTCAAGGCTATCCCAAATTTTTTTGGAGAGGATTCTAAAACCCTTTATGAACACCTGCAAGATGTGGTAGATGTATGTAGGGTGCACAATATCATAGAGGAAAATATTGCCATGAGACTATTAGTTGCTTCTTTCAAAGAGAAGGTTCGAGAATCGTACACATCCCTAACTTTCAGTTCTATCAACTCATGGGATAATCTCAGAGAAAATATTTTTGAATGGTTTTCAAAGAAAGGAAATTGTTCCTCATTGTTGCATCAACTAATTACTATCAAGAGAGCCCTACAAGAAGCTATGAGTGACTTTAACACAGGGTTTAACAAAACTAGTAGAGGATCCCAACTAGTGCATGACCTCTAGCTATTATGGAATTCGTCTTCTTTTTGAAGATCATGAAATTGGATATCATGGTCCTGAGAACTTCCATGGGAGGAGATACCCTATGTGATGCCTACGAATTGGCAGTCTGCAATGAAAATAGTTTCATAGATGTAGGGAAACTTCCACATCGACCTCTAATGCTTGTTTTTTCCCAAAATATCAAGTGCTCTACTCCAAGAAGAGTCTCCTATGAACACTTTAGTGGCACAAACAATGAGCCCAATTCTACCCCAATCTATGTACGTGTACCCTACTACACAACCAAGCATGTCGGGTTCTTCTTTTGTAGTGGTAGACCTTAATGATATGAAAATCCTAATGCGATCGTCTGCTAATGAGCTAGTTCTCGTCAAGCAGCAGCAAGAAGCTCCTTTAAAACAAGCAATTCAGAAATATCAAGGGGGTAAACCTTTCTATCAATAGAATCAATAGAGTATATATGAAGGACTTTCAGGTCGGGGAGGTCAGCAAACAACTTCCGCCAACCAAATAGTCTTAGTTACTATGTCGTTGCAAATGGTCAAATATATTCATAGCAAAGAGTTGGTACCGGGCTAAAACAACTTGGCGGATGATGAAAATGCATGGTGTTTCCCTTGCAATGATAGCCACATGCCTCAAAATTGTCCCAGAGGAAACTTGCAGCAAAGATAGGTGGAGCAGAGGAAAAAGGATATACAACCCATCATAGAAGAATACGAGTCTCTCGAGATGGAGAATCCTTGATTTAGAGCACACATGCAAGGAATTTCTGTAGAACAAGAGCTAGACGTAACACCTGATCAGACACTTTTCTCTTCGATGGAAGAACAAGACACAATTTTTATGAACAAAGCCCCATCAACTAGCGCTCCACAGTTAGAGTCGCATTATAATACTAGATCCAAGAGAAGACTTACCAAAGAATACATTCCATAGTCTCTCCCTCGTTCCTAGTCTCACTAGCTACCAACTTCTAAGAGACAGTGGCCCCAACTGAATTTTCAACCGAATTTTCACCTGACTCCATAACAACAGATTTCATAAGTGCTCGCAAAATTTCCTTATAAAAAATTAAATCTGTTCACAACGGATCACTTTCCATGGAAGCCCAGGGAGATTCCTCCATTCAGACCAAAGATCTAGTTGGTTGGAATTCTTAACATGGTGAAGCAGATGAAGAAGGCACCTACAAACGTGTCTCTATGGGATGTAATATCTATTCTGGAGCAAAATTCACTACTTGAGGGAGCACCGAATAATGAAGAACCAAGGCCTCACACAAATGAAGCTCCGCCATATGATCTAAATAAAGAGAAATTCCCCACATCAGATCTTCAAATTTTGAAGGTCGTAGCCTATACGAATGATGCAGAGAAAGAAAAAGAGGGAGAGGTAAGTAAGCCAAAGCCCACTCCTTTCTCTTTAACATTAATTGTGGGGGATAAAATTCTACACAATAATATGATTGACTCAGGATCCAGTAAAACAATCATGCCAAAGCAAGTGAATGATGCCTTAATTCTCATGTATGAACCTTTGAAAAAGGGAATCATGCAATTGGATGGAAAGAAGGTTCCAATGATCAGTCAGATAAAATATTTATCCTTAACTCTTTTTTTGTGTCCAAGTCAGATAGTCTCATAGGAGGTGGTCATAATTGGCATTCACCTAGTCTTTGGGATGTGTCTCTCTAGGGACTTCACCGCAAATCTAGGTGGATATTTCACACTGGATTGGTCCCATTTTATTTTGATAACCAAGCATAGAGAAAAGATGAAGATTCTTTTAGAATCTTTACATCTCGAACACATAGCAGAGAGTGTTGTTTTCTATTTTGAGGTCGCACATGCTTCCTTTTCAAAGCAAGAAGGGTATTGTGTTGAAATGGTGGAAGATGAAGAAGACACAAGTGCATGGACCCTCAAAGAGGAGGTCCTCCTTAGTCAGTTCGTCAACTCTGACCCATTTGGAAATTTTCATGCCATGGGACTTGGTACTTATGTAATATTTGATGATGACATGGTCCATCCAAAGATGGTAAAAGATTGAATAAGCTCTAATGATCTGATGGATAATTGCTTGTGGACCTTGTACTTCGATGCAACAAAATACAAAGATGGTTTTGGGGCAGGAGTTTGGTTGTTGTCTCCAATAGGATCCAAGACCATTAAGGCTTATCATTTCTAGTTTATGTGCTCAAATAATGATGTGGAATATGAAGCATTAATCCATGTTCTTTTCCTTGTTGAGCAGACGAGTGTGAAAAGATTACAAGTATTTAGAGATTTTGAGTTGGTAGTAAGCCAAGTCTATGGCCAAGTAGTGGCAAAAAATACCAGGATGAAGGCCTATAGACATCGATTATGGGACATAATTGAGGATTTTGAAGATTTCAACTTATAAGTTATTCCCCAATCCCTGAATGATGTAGCGGATTAGATGGCTTCCATTCAGTCAAAATTTGAGCCTATTTCTGACTCTAAACAAAGTGTAGTTTACACTATTGTTTGACCATCAATTCTTGATAATGATCAAAACTGGCAAGTATTTGAAGATGATGCCGAGATAGCCACCTTCGTTCAAAATTTTGAATGACCTTTTGACTATTCGAAATCAAAATTCCAAAAATATGAAGGATAGGTCATTCAGCTGAAGGGCAACAGACTTCCTTGGAGTTTGATTTCCCTTGAGAATCTCTTTGATTGTGTAGATGTGAGGAATGAGAAGAAAAGGTTCATAACCAACGAAAAGCATTTTGAAGAGTTAGATGTCGAGAACAATAGAAGAGTGAAAGTTAGAACAAATGTATAGTGGGAAGATAGGGAAAGGTTGAAGATTCTATGCTCTAAGTATGAAGGAGTTATAGCATGGACCTACGATGATCTCAGAGGATACAACCCTAGTATAATTCAGCATACCATCGACTTGGCAGAGGGGTCAAAGCCTGTCCGACAGAAGCAAAGGCTTTTCAATTGGAAGGTCAAAGAACTGATGACACAAGAACTAACTGAACTGATAGAGTCTTCAATCATTTATCCAATTAAACACTCAACTTGGGTGTCTAATCTAGTACCGATTCAAAAGAAAAATGGTGATATGAAGTTGTGTGTTGTTTTTTGGGACCTGAATAAGGCTTTGTTAAAAGATCATTATCCTTTGCCATCCATGGAGAAAATCTTGCAAATAGTGGTCAGATCAGACATGTTCTCATTACTTGACAACTTTTTAGGGTACAAGCAAGTACTAGTTAATGAGAGCGACCAACACAATATGATGTTTACCACCAAATGGCGAACGTTCACATATGGAAAGATGCCTTTCAAACTCTCAAATGATGGCAAGAACTTTCAATAGGACATGGACATCACTTTTGAAGAATTGATTAATTAGATCATTATGATTTATCTGGATGATCTAACCATCTTTTCAAAAGTCAAGGCTAATCACTTTGATCACCTAGAACAGATTTTTTCAGAGGTGCTAGAAGTTTGGGATTTCTTTAAATCCCAGAACATGTATTTTCTGAGTACCTCAAGCTAAACTTATTGGTTTTGTGGTGTCCAAGGAAGAAATTACAAGACTCTAAAAGAGTCAAATCTATATTGGATTTTCCTTTACTAGTGAACCAAAAGGGGCTACAATCTTTCTTAGGAAAGATTAATTTTGTCAGTCATTTAATTTTTGACTTTACGGGCATTGCAAGGCCAATCACCTTGATGATAAAGAAGAATATAATTTCAAATGGACCCTTCAAGGAAAACAAGCTTTCAAGCAAATAAAGAAGGCTATTTCCATTGCTCTAGTATTGGCCAATCCAAATTTTTATAAGATTTCTTGTTATATGTATACAACAGCTAGCATAGCACAGCTTTTGTGCTCACTCAAAAGGATGAGAAGGAAAATGGAGAGCATTCAATTTAATTTCATTCTAGAACCCTCAAACGTTACGAGATCAGATATAACTTTGTAGAGAAGCAAGATTTTTCCATTGTCAAGAGTCTAAAAAAATTTTGACACTTAGTGTCGGCCAATAAGATCACTATTTTGGTCACTCACCCAAGTGTAAGGGAATACATCACTGAAGGAGAGATAATCTAAAAGAGAGCCAATTGGATCACTAAGATAATAGAATATGACATGGACATCAAGCCAACTAAGCTGGTGTGGCGAAGAGGCTTGTGCGAATATCTTGCACAAGAGTCAGGTTCTAAACCCGACAAAGAGGTTGATCTTGTATTTTCAAATTAGTTTGAATCTAATGAATCCTAGGTAATGGATCAAGCACTATACATGCAGAAAGGATACTACGCAACAACTCTCCCTTCCCATAAACAAATATACTATCGACTACAAGGCACCAAGTATGTGTTAGTTAAAGGAACCTTGTTCAAAAGAAACTATGATGGATTATCACTCTGATGTTTAGACAAATGCTTGTTAGACAAGGTTCTATTATAATTCCATAGCAGTCCCAAGGGAGGAAATATTTCTGCTAAAACCATCACTTTGAAAATTATATGAGTAGGATATTATTGGCCTTCAATGTTTTCAGAAGTGAACCATTTGGTGTAGAAATGCACTCAGTGCCAATTCTTTGTTGGCAAGAAGAAAAATTATGTTTTTCCTTTGAGTCCCATAGTTACTAAGGAACCTTTTGCTCAGTGGGATTTGCATTTTGTCGGAATGATAAATCCCATATCCAATGCTGGTCATAAGTGGATTGTCACAATGACTGATTATTTCATGAGATGGATAGAAGCTATCTCCTGAAAGGCGCTACAGAAGGTGAGATTGTTAACTTTCTAGAAGGGTTGGTGACTAGGTTTGGTTCACTAAATACTATCATATCTGACAATGCTAGGGCCTTTGTAGGTTCGAAGGTGTCAGATTTTTCTATTATAAATGGGATCTACCTCAACACCTCTTCAAATTACTACTCGCAAGGGAATGGTCTAGTGGAGTCAACAAACAAAAACCTAATTAGGTAACTAATCAAGCATATTAGGTCAAAATGGCAAAGGGAATGGCACAAACATCTATTGGTTGCTCTATGGGTAGACCAAATCACACCAAAATAGATCCTGAAGACCTCTCCTTATGAGTTAGTCTATAGAAAGAAGGTATTTTTTCTTGTTTCTATGGAACTCCCTGCATTTCAATTACTGAAAGCCCTAGAAATAGAGGAAAATGGTGGAATGGAGGTACAAATAGCCGAACTCCTCAAATTAGAGAAAACAAAGAAAAATATTTCAAAGCTATGATTGGCCACCAGCAAATGGTCAAGAAATGGTTCGACAAAAAGACCTCTGACCCATATTACTAGGAAGGGAGCTTGGTCTTAAAATATGATGAGTGCACTACAAAACTAAGGCAACACACCAAATTTGAGGCATTGTGAAAGGGCCCCTTCTAAATCACTGCATGCAAATAAAGGAATGCATATGAATTAGAATATATGGAAGGTAATGCTTTGGGGATATCAATAAACGATACTCATCTGAAACCATTCCATTAAAGTATGACATTCTTTAAAAATTTCACTGATATGTACCATATGTAAAAAATTTATAAAAAACTTTTAGGTTTTAAATCTAAGAATAAGCGAAGAAGCAGGAGAAGTATGAAAATATATTATATATATTGTATATTTCTTATTGAATTTATAGTATGGGCTAGCCCGAGGCTCAAATTTTAGCAAAAAAAGCTCTTTCAACCAAAACCCAGAAGAGGGTATATGAGCAAAATACAAAAAAAGAAAGACAAAATAGAGGCATTTTGACAAAAACCAAAAAGAAGGCCTCCAACTGTCATTATAGGGGTTTGTTTCCCTTTATAAATTTTCTTTTGTTTTTCTTTCTTCTTCTTCTTCACTCATAGGCAGTAGAAACAATTCACGGACACCGACCTCATTCTACATGGCCAAAGATGATGATCTCAAACTATTTCTTGAAGTCGTACTGCATAGGAGCTTCATCAATTCCATACTCTCGAAGGAGATAGGTGGCCGTAGGTAGAAACAAGGAATATTGGATATTCAAGTCCATGATGTTAAAGTTACTAAGAAAGGGAAGCCAATGCACGTCCATGCCATGGTCAAAAAACCTACAAAGGTCCATCGCACTGGGAATGCCAACATTGGGGATAGAAACCTGCACTATTTCATCGAGCCCTTCGAGCAGAGACATGTCAAACATGCGGCAAAATAGCTCAACTATCTTTCTCTCGGTGACATTTAGGTCTAGTAGAGAGGCCACAAAGCGGGACAATACATTGAAATTGGTTCACATATGGTTCTCATCTTCAATGAAGTCCATGCCAACAACCTACTGAAAGGAAATTACCTACATACGGTCACACCCCTTCGCCAGGTGCTTAATTGTTGCATCTGTAATCTCCCCAATGAAGGCATATTATGGCCTATGTAGGAGGAGATGAATAGGAGTACCTATACCAGTAGACATGGTTAGAGTAGCAAAGAAAAAGGCAATATTACGAACAAAAAAAAGATAGCTAAACTCCAAAGATTTTCTTTTTCGAGTGAATATAACCTTCAAGTGGCATAGATATTTATAGAAAAGAGGTTTTGAAATGGCTAAATAGTGGAGGTTCTATTTTTGGCCGGATGGTAATAGGAAAATATCAAGACAATTGGTGAATAGAGAATAGATCATACAAAAAAATTGTCATAAGGTTTTAGAATTAATGTTTGGGTGTTGAGAGTAAATGCCTATATAAGCCAATTTTTGACATGTGTCCTTGGCCATCATCAACATCAACTAGCTTGCATAAGTGAAAGGACATGGATTAACACACTAATGCTTGAAAAATTAATGAGCTCATCTTTTCAAGGGCACTTCATATTGCTAAGAAAAGATTGATATAAGTAATGACACTCTCCCCAAGATAACAAATTTATTTGAAGAAAAAGGCGGCGAAATGAATGCTCTAAATTCATTTCTATAGATTTTTGGCATTCCTGAAGGATACGGATCCCCTACCCACACATATCTCCTCATTGGCAACATTTAATGGAATAGTGGTAATGACATAGCCTTAATTTCATGTACTTCTTGGGAAATTAATTGCACGAAAAGTAGATTTTTCTAAAGGAAGCAAAGAGCAAGTGGCTGTTTTGGTAAAATACTTTGCAACTTTTGATGAAACCATGGTGGAACCAACAACGACTAGGAGAAGAGCCAAACCTGTATCAAGAAGGCCTTTTTTCACCAATATTTTTGGGCAAAAATCATTTTCCAATGCCCCAGTGCTTGAGGATTGACCTTTCAAATTCTGTAAAAAGGTGTTTATAAATAAGAGTGTAAAAAGGGAAGTAGTGGGAGATGTTGTCGACAATGTTTTTGACCCTAGGTTGGCAAGAAACCCTAACAATCTCAGAGAAGGAGCATTTCAAAGAATGAAAGATCATGGTAACTCTAAGAGTTTCATCTCTTATCTTTGGAATTGTGGGTTGCCATAGTTCATGATACCTATCACACACCTATGCCCAGAATTGGTGCATGCATGCACCAAAAGATTTGATGAAGAAATTAGGACCACAACATGTAGCAGGATAAAGGTCATAATATTTTCTCTAGCTATATGAGAGATATTGTGTATCGCTTTCAACTGCCATATCGAGATGTTCATTGAAGAGGATGTGGAGACCTATTGCGAAGAATCGAATGAAAGGGAGAGTTTCGATCATCATGAAATAGGGGAGAGGCCAACTAGAGGCCATTTTGTTTTTTTCTTTAACATTCAAGAAGTTATCAGAGAGCACATAGGACCTTTTCTTAATGGTGTTCTAGGTTTTTTGTCTAGACAATGATGAGGAGGTCCACCCTTTTTAGATGGCCCTAGCTTTGATACTCAAGCATGAGTGGAAACATAGGTATTTCAATTTTTACGATGTAATAGCTTCCAATATGTTGCTACAACTAGAAATTACTAAGTTGAGTGTAAATTAAGGTATTCTTCTTTCTTGGTCGATTTGATCCTTCATCTGAACTTCAGGTTTTTGAAAGAAATTTGTCTCTATCTAGGTTAGATAAGGAAGGTTTAAATGAACCAATTTTTGTATGGACTTATGTCCTGTCAAGGACAAGTAGCTATTATTAGTTTGTACAACTTTTTCTGAGACTAGTATTACAAGAGTTATTACCTTGGGCTAGTGACCATTTGTCTCCAAAGTTTTTTCTATTGATTAAAACCTCATCAACCTCAGTGGATTATTTCTTTGAGGAAGATTTTACATTTATAAAATATCATGGTTTTGTCGGAGAACCTTTTCAACTCCCTAGGTTTGTGATGGATTGGATCTTCACATTGGAGGCCTATAGATAGGAAACTCTTGCCGACAACATGTATGGGAGAGGAAGGAAAAAAGCAAGGTTGTATTCACTACCCATCTGCATTGCAAGTATCGGGGTAGTACTGGAGAAGCATAAATCATAAGATAAATTGACCAATTTGTTGGCAGCTCTTGGCTTAGTCCTCATATGTGATGAGTGGGACTATAATCCATCAAGGAAACTTTAATTGAAGCATGAGACACAGGAGTATGTGGAGTCTAAAAGAAACTTGACATAAGAGAGGTTAGATTTGTACATCAACTTGGCTGTCATATCAATGAAGAGCCCAAAGTGGTTAAATTTCTATACACCACAAGGAAGATATTAGAGGGAGATTTTGATAGGAAAGACCTTAAAGAGTCAGATGAAACAAAAAGGATGGTTGGAACACAAAATGGAAGACTTCTAAAGGTTCTGACAAGAAATGGGAAACACTCAAAAGTAGCTTAAGGAATTTCAACCATATGGCGAACAATTTGAAGAAATTTACAATAGGGAGGTTGATTTCGACAACAGCAATCCAATGTCCTGCAATGAAATAACAGAGGAACAGCTTCCCCACCATGTCCCCCGACCAAAGGAGTCTGAAAAGGGAAAGAGATCTAAGAAGAGGAATTCATAGGATGTTTCCTTTGCTAGTGTCCAAAGCAAAGGGAAGAGAACCCGATAGTCCCCAAGAGGATCAACTGTGGAAATTGAAGGCTAGGCTTTGGCAGGATCATCCACAAAAGGATCTGAGTGTTCAAGTTTGGGACAGATGAAGTTACATTTAGTCCAAGATTTGGATGCATTTGATACAACCATCAGAAATCAAGAAGAAGATGAATTTGCTCCTCATGACATTCAGATAGTCACGATTCAGGTAAGTCTTGCTCCCCCTTTTCTTCCCACTTTTGCATCTTTACTTAATACTTTGCCTCCACCTATTAAAAATAATATTTTTCCTTTAGACCCTATGTTATTAGTGTTAAATGAAACCCCTACTATTTTTCATCCACCAAGCTATGCGCCATCTCAAACTGAACAAGCAGTATCTGCTTCGACTACTATTGACTCTTTAATCGCCCTATCTAGGGCCCCCATAGAAAAGGCTGAGTTGCCCATGCTACCTGTTACCCTAGGTCTATCCGCATTCAGACAGAAATTTACTACCTTATTTTTTACTCTTTTTACTCTGACTGGTAATCCAAGTCCCTTATCCCATTTTGGCATTCTGTCATTCTTAGTGATTACTCTTCCATTCACCTCCCCACATGCGCATACATCTAAAGTATCCCCTTTTTTCACTCTTTTTAGTCTGCCTCTCGGTGCTTCTATGGTGGCATAGAGTATTGATACCCCATTGACTCTTCAAAAGCATTTCAATGCAACTAGGTAGGCTTGAAAAAATAGAAAGAAGAAAAGAAGAATGTCGAGCTGCCAGCCTCTAAGAAGATCCAAACATGTTTTAATGAAGACAGGAATTCTCTATGCATCACCACCATGAAGCAACTCGCTGCACAACTCGAAGGTCAAGTGCAGATGGAGGATTATGACATTCAAGTAGTAGGTCTAGATTTGAATGAGATCTATTCATGCGACAAGGTAGATCTAGAGGAGACCACTAAGAAGGTGGTATACACAATTATGAGCAGCTAGATTGTAAGTTGAGAAAGTGCGAGGGTGAGCTAGAAAATGTAAAAGAAATAGTGAACCATTTGCAATCAGAGCTCAGGGCTTGAAATGAAGAAATGACTTGTATATTGCAAGTATAGGACCAACAAAATGAAGCAGCAGGATCTCTTGTGGCACTTCAAGATGAGTGGATCTAGCTTTACACTAAGATTGACAGATTGAGGGATGAAATTGCAACTGGGTGTCAATTTGATATAGAACACCAATGTGTTTAGGAAGGTATAAAGAAGGAGTTAGCCAACATCCAAGCTCAAGGTTCTGATGAGACACAAAAGGCTTGATAGGGGATCAAAAAGTTAAAAGGCGATAAATGAGAAGTCGAGGCTGCATTACATGCTTAGATTCAGGAAACCCAAAATTTAGTTTCAAAGTTGAGAGAATCCCTTGACAAGAGAGATCAACTAGAGAAAATTTTGAAAGTAAAGGAGGCTCAAGTATAGGAGGAGTTAGCTACTACACAAAAATCCACAAAAATTCCTATAAATAAGAGGTTGGCATCCACTTACTGGGAGTGAATCATTGTTTCGCTCGCCATTCTGAAACTTGCCTTACAATTCTTGAGGGATGCCCAAGAAATAAATGAAAAGGTTGGCCCATTGGTTGATCAAGCTCTTCAAGAATATGCTACCCGATTGGTTGAGGCTCATAATTTGATCTCCAAGCATTGTGTGGCAATGGATGATGCCCTAAGAAGTGCAGTTATTACAGATCAGAGGGCTACCTCTAGTAAAGCAAGTGAATTCACCTATTGTCATAAGGTGGCATCCAAAACCAAGAACAACTAGGTGAATTTGAATAAGAGGGTTGATGAAATCAAGAAAGATTTCAGGATCTTATATAGTCATGGGCTGCCTCCTTTTCTGTCAAAAAATGGAGAGGTACTATAGAAATAAGGTTCATACTGTTGCAAATTTTCTAGGCCCAAGTTCAACACCAACAACGGATGATATTGAGAATGAGGTTCTCTAGCTTTCTTGTCTTTACTATCACTTAGGGGCAGTTTAAGCGAGATGGGGATTTTTTTCTTTTAAGGAGGTCTTTGTGTTGGATCAGGTGTATAAGGAATTTAGTAGCCTTGACCAAATGACCAACCCAAAATGGGAGATGTTGCATTCCACCTTTCTTAAACTCCAAGAGTAACCAGAGGTCTAGGTTTGTGCCTTTGCCAGCAAAGGCCCCTTATGAGTCACCAAAACTATGAATTTTTTTTTCCTTTGTATATTTTTGTCTTTCAGCTTTATTTTTTTCTTCGAGGTGATCTACGCGCAAGGAGCTTGTATTTCTGAAAAATGCACAACTCGCCATGTGATGGTTGTGTGTGGCTCAATGATCGATCTCTTTGCAATTAGAAGTCAGGCCACATGTCAATATGATAGATTTTTTCTTGCTCTCGCTTTTCACACAAATGAGATTATCTGCCCTTCTGACATGCCATCTTTTGCGCCATGTAGATGTATAAAGGGAATGTTCAACTAAGAGTCCATCATAATGCATTGTACCATTTCCTAGTAAAAGGATACAAGTCGGTGCTGCCAAAGTCACTTGGGGTGACCAATAGTGTTTTCCAAACTGTGTTTTAGGATCAGAGTGATTACAAGGGCTAATCCTATTAAAATATCTAGATCACATCAATGTGGTAGCTGAAAGTTGATGAGCAGGATTTCAACGACCTAATAAAAGATCTAGAATCAGATTTCCAAGCTATTAGATTTGGACATCTGGTAGTTGTTAACTCTGGAGGAGGTCAGTGTTTTCTTTTTTGGGCTGCTATATATTGACAAGGGTGGCATGGAGCAAGGGTTCCTGAAGTTTTCTTGTTGGAAATTTTTTCTTTAGTTTTCTTAACTAATAGAAATTTTTATTTTCAAAGTTTATAGAAAACTACTTCACTTTGGCATGTTATGTCTATTTTATGATTAAACTATTATCATATTGGAATCCGATCTTTGTTTTAAAGTTCATTTGAATCTTAAATGTGAGTTATTCTAAAGAAATATTTGAAACTGTGCATGATATGGTCTTTATCAATATTTCTTTCTTTATATCTTAATCTAGAATAGAACACTATGTCTTGCTTGATCTAAATAGTTTTGTCTATCGGATTTCCATGTTGTTTGTGTATATGATTGAATCTTAATCTTTAGATTTTGGACTATGTCATTGGAATTCTTGATTTTCTTTGTAAGGTTATCATTTTTTCATGATATGCTATATTAAGAGGGAGGGTTTCTATCTCTTTTGAATGTTTTTTTGTTAAATATAGAACTTCTATGTTTGATTCAGGTCTTAATACACATTTCTTGAGGGTTGATTGAATGATTGCATTTGTGCTTGTATCGAGCCTCTACTATTTTTTTTCTTCCCGAAAATGAGGGGAAGTGGTGTTTTGTGTCTCTCATATCACTCATAGAGGAAACCTTGTGATTTTGAAATGTTGTAAAAGTGTTGGTGCATCACCATTTTTCATGTTTTATTGTTTACATTTCCTTCTCCCTTCTCCAAAACTCAGAGAAGAGTTAGCTTTCTATAAAAATCTCAAAGGTATTTAGTGAGACGCATATTGTCCCCCACTCGCTGAATTTCCCATAAGGCTGTCAGAGAGCTGCAATCATTTATGATCAACTATATCCTTGGGAAGATCCTTTGTAAATATATTAGCAATCTAATCCTTTGTGGGAACATACTCAAGGTTCACATCATTATCCATAACCTTCTCTCTCAAAAAGTGATACCTGATAGATATATTCTTTTTCCTTGAATGCATTAGTAGATTCTTAGAAATGTTAATTGCACTTGTGTTATCATAGAAGATAGATATATATTCATCATATACAACTCCAATATTCTTCAATGTTTGTCTCATCTATAGTATCTATGTACAACACAATGTTGCTACAATAAACTTAGCCTCCATAGTGGATTAAAAAACTAAATCATGTTTCTTACTCAACCATGATACCAATCTACATCCAATAAATAATGCACCACCACTTGTAGATTTCCTATCATGAACACAACTGGCCAAATCTACATCTATATGAGCACTTATGTGAAATAAATATCCTTAGGATACCATAAGCCATAATTTGATGTGCCTCTTAAATATTTGAATATCCTCTTCACTGTTGAAACGTGTGTTTCTTTAGGATATTTTTGAAATCTAGCTACAAGACTAACTGCATGCATGATATCTGGTCTAGTGGTAGTCAAGTACACCAATTCACCAATCATAAATTTATACTTGCTATGATTAGTGTTAGGTGAATCATCATATTTTATTAATTTATTACCAATCACCATAGGAGGACATACTGGTTTGGAGTCATCCATTCCAAACTTCTTAAACATTTTGTTGAGATACTTAGACTATGAAATTAAAATCCCATTATCTGTTTGATTGATTTGTAGCCCAAGAAATAAATTAATCTCCCCAAACATTAACATCTCAAACTCTTTTTGTATTTATTCAAAAAAATTCTTACACATAGCCTCATTTCCACCAAAGCTAATATCATCCACATATACTACTACTATCAAGATTTTATCTTCCTTGGTTTTAAAGTCAAGATTACTATCTGTTGTGCCCTTACTGAATCCTTGCTATATTAAGTACTTTTCCAATCTTTCATACCAAGCTCTAGGATCTTGCTTCAATCCATATAGTGTCTTCTTCAATTTACATACCATATCTTATTATTTGATAATTGAAATCCTTCTGGTCATTCCATGTACACCCCTTCTTCTAATTTTCTATTCAAAAAAGCAGAATTCACATCCATTTGATAAATATTAAAATATTTGTGTTGTAAATGCCAAAAACATTTTAATAGATTCCATCCTAGCCATACCTAGCAAAACTCTCCTCCAATTCTATACCTTCTACCTATGAGTAACCTTTACACACAAGTCTTTCCTTGCTTCTTACTACTCCATTCTCATTCAGCTTGTTCCTAAATACCCATTTAGTTCCAATTATGTTTTTGTTTTTTGTTCTAGGGACCAATTTCCAAGTCTGATTTCTTTCTATCTGCATAAGTTCTTCTTCCATTTCCTTTGTCCAATTCTCATCCTTACATGCTTCACTCACTGATTTAGGTTCAAATTTGGAAAATAAACACAAATTGACCTCAACTTTATGAACTTTATCAGCTTTGCTTCTTTTCAATACACCTTTCCTCTTATCTCCAATGATCTGATCTTCAAATTGATTCTTTTGCACATACTTAGGGGTTTTAGGGGTGTTCTCCAAAGCTTCTTCCTCTTCATTTTGCATATCTTGTTAATTATCTTTTTCTTCTACTTCTCTACGATCAGGTTCATCTAACACATATCCATCTAAGTTATAATAGAATTTTATAAGTTTTCATCATCTTTAACATTTTCACTTTCAGATATCTTTCTCAACCTTTTTTTTGTAACATCTATAAGCTTTTCTTCTAATAGAATATCAAAGGAAGAGACCATTATCATACCTTGCATCAAATTTTCCTAAGTTTTCTTCTTCTCTTTTGATGTAACATTTTATTCCAAACACTCTAAAGTACTTCATAATAGGAATCCTTCCGTTCCATAGCTCATAAGGAGTCTTTGTGTTGTTAGATTTATCTTGAAATCTGTTAAGTATATAAACAATAGTATGAATAGCTTCTCTCTAGTAGAATTCTAGTAGATCTTCATCCTTCATCATAGTCCTTGTAGCTTCTTGAATAGTTTTGTTTTTCCTTTCAACAACTCCGTTATGCCAAGGATTTCTAGGGGAAAACAAATGCCTCTTTATTCCATGAACTTCTCAAAACATCTTAAGCTCATTGGATTTGAATTGGCTATCTCTATCAGACCTTAAACATTTTATTTTTAAATCCATTTCATTCTCAACCGTAGCTTTAAATGCCTTGAATTTATCTAACACATCAGATTTATCTCTAAGAAAACTAACCCATTTCATTTTAGAATAATCATGAATCAAAAGCATAAAGTACCTATCACATTATAGAATTCTCTCTCTTGTAGGACCACAAATATCTATATGCACTAATTCTAGTAGTTCGGTAGCATATTGTTCCTTTCCCTTAAAGCTAAGCCTTATTTGTTTTCCAAATTGACAACTCTCACAAACAACATTGATATTTTTTGTGATTCAAGGTAAATATCTCATTACATGAACTTAACTGATTCTTGTAAAATTATCAAAATTCATGTGACACAAACTTGAGTGCCATAAACAACTATCAATAATTGAGACATAAAGCAATGACCATCAACACCCTTGAGCTATAAAATGTTTCCATTTTTTCTCTTACCAATAGTGATCACAGTTCTAGACCCTTTCCCGATCTCACATGCTTCATCCTTAAACACAAGGTTATACCCTCTCCTACACATTTTATCGACACTCATAATATTATGTCTTAAAACCTTAACATAGTAAACATTGTCAGTATAATTATTGTCATCAAAACTGATTGAGCCTATTCCACAAATATTAGCTCTTGAATCATCTCCAAATTTAACTAATCCTCCATCATGCTTTTTAGGTTTAACAAAATTACTTTTTTCTCCAATCATATGATTAGAGAATCCACTATCAACAACCTATTAATTATTATCTTCTTTGACATGAAAAGTAGACACCAAAGTACCTTCAACCTTATCCTTTATCTCTGGGACACTTTCCTTCACACAAATTTCAAGGTTAGCAGAACCAGATTCTTCTTTTATAACCAAAAATTGACATTCATTATCATCAAATCTCCATAATCAAATCCATCATCTAAAATATTGACATCTTCTTTCATGTAGTAAGCTTTCGTAATCATCTTTCCCTTATTTTCCTTGTTCTTATTATTTAGAGTTATTTTTAGACATCTAGGAGCATAATGACCTATATCACTATAGCTAAAACATTTGAAAGGTAATTTACCTTTATACTTATCAATTCCCTTTTTCATCTTCCTCACAGTTTTAGCATCCAAAAAATCAAGATCTTCTTCACCTGAATCTTCAACCTTCTCTAATTTACCATCCATGAAAGCAAACTCTACTTTTCTACCTTTCTTTAGTTTTCTCATTTCAAATGTGGTTAGAGTAACAATCAACTAATCTCTAGAATAATTATCAAAATAAAAAATTTCCTCAATAGTAGATATCTTTTCACTATATCAATCCACAAGAGACCTGATAAATTTCTTCACTACTTTAGATTCTCTAATAGTTGCACCAAGGCCTCTCATAATACTTAACAACTCATCAAATCTCTTTATGTAGATTTTTATTATTTCATCTTAAGACATATGCATCATCTCAAAATATGCCTTCAAATTCTCTAACTTAGCTTCTTTTACCTTCAAATCTCCTTCTTAAATTATTTCTAACTTATCCCAAACTTCTTTAGCAGTCTTCAAACTCATAACTTTAACTAATTCAGTATCTTAAAGACTATTTACAAATAATAAATCTTTCCTTAGCATTGATCTCATGTGCCTTGATTTCTACGCTTGTACTTGGACCATTTGAAGGTGGAGTATATGTATTTTTATAAGCCTTCTCAATCTCATATCCTTAGCAGATAGATATTGTAGAAATAGAAAATGTACAATTCGGTTCGGGACACTTGATTCTGATTACTAACAACATTTCTTCCTGAATCACACTCTCAGATTATCATCACCTTCTATCTCTTAATTAATTAAATCATTATTTATTTGATTAAGTCTTTCTCCCCCATTGATTAAATTAATAAATTTAATTTAATTAACCTTATGTCTCTGTTTAATTAAATAAATCATTTTATTTGATTAAAGTCTCTAAAGTCTTCTTATTAAATTAAATAAATTAAATATTATTTAATTTAATCTAACATTTCCCCTTTTAGTTAAATAAATAAAAATCATTTATTTAATTAATCATTTCCTCTCAATTCTGATTTAAATCAATTTATCAATTTAAGTCAAAATTGTCAAATCAACTAATCTCTCATTAAATTAATCAAAATCTTGATTAGGTTAATCCCCATCACTAAAATTCTCTAGAGAATGCAACTTGAACATGAAAATAGATTTAATTCATTTAATAAATCTCTATTTTCCCTCACATGGCATAAAAAAGGAATATTCCCTTAAGTTTGAATTCAAAAAGTCCAAGTGGATGGGTACTATCAACAAAGCATTCACTCCTCTTACATTTCCTTGTGCATTGAGCCAAGTGGCATTTATTTCATCCATTTTTCCCTCTCACATGTCATTTCCTCAATTTCAAATTCCACTTAATTGCATTTATTGACACTTTCGCCAAAATGTGCACAACCATCAACCATTCACATGGTGACAAGTGGCATTTGGCCATTGGGTGAAAGTTGGTCCCACATTTCCCAAATCTTGCTCTTTCTTCCAAATTCAAATCTATAAATGGAAGGTTTATCTTCTCATTATTCATACACAATCTCATGCAAAGTTACTCTCTTGACATTGAGAGCCAATTTTGTGCACATCATTCCACATATTCATCATTTTCACAAATCAATAGCTAGGTCAATGAGATTTGATCAATCCACACACATCAGCATTGCAATTTAGGACTTGGTAAAGGGCTAATTTCAATACATCAATTAGCACCAATTCCCCCATGGGATCACAAGTTTGCTTGCTTAATTAGGATTCACTTGCATTTTTATACTTTGTTCTTCATTTTCCTAGTTTAAGTTTTAGTAAATGGATTTCATGGGGAATCCTTCATTCTTTCTTGCATATGATCTAACATCTTGATTTGTTTGTTGTTTTTGTGCAATTGCATGTTTAGGGGTTCACATTTTGGTGCTAGAAGGAGGGCTTGAGGAATTTTTAATCACGTTTTCTTAAAAATTCTGCATTTTTTTTTCATTTTCTTTTGCAGGTTACATGCCCGCGACTCTATATTGCATCGCATTTGTAGGCATGGTGCTATATCACACTGCTAATAACTAGAACTATGCCACATTTGCTTCCTATGTCAGGATTTTAAAAACTTCAAACTCTGTCATGGATCTTCAGTTCCAAACTCAGCCGCACCCAATCTCGCGGCTCTATATTGCGCCTCATTTGCAGGCATGACGCCATATCACACCTCATTTTTTCCAAACCGTGCCACACCAGCTTTCCTACTCAAAATTTTTCAAAAATCTGAAACTCGACTGCAGATTTCGAGTCACAAACTGCACTACCTACAAAACTCCACCACACTCATGCTCTTTGTTTCTGCAAAGTGTTGCACCCAGTCAAACACGTGGCGCTATATAGCTCCGCTTCTATTCCAAACTACACCGCACCTGCTAATTGCGCTCTGGAAAAATAGTCAAAATTCAAATTTTAACATGTGCCTTTTGAATTTTTAGATTTTTTTAACTATTGACTTGTTTGCTATTTTTTACTCTCTGGTTTTTATCATTTTGTAGGTTAGAACAAGGGAGAAATCGAAATAGGAGGTTCATCATGGCATCATTTTCATCACACACAAAGTGTTTTCAAACACTATAGTGTTGTTTAACACTTTTAGAGGATCTTTAATTTTGTTTAAAAAGGAATTTGTTTACTTTCATGCCTTAGAAAACACTAATTTTTCTTTTGGGTTTTAAAAAGAACAAACAAATTTCTTTTTCAAAATTTTACAAAAAGTCTTAAAAAGAACCTTAGAAACAATCTTCTAGATTCGGTTTAAGGTTTAAAAATTGAACAAGACAACTCTCACACTTCAAAGTTGGTGCTTTAAAAAGAACTCATTTTTTTCTTTGATAATTAAAATGAACATGTGTATTTTGATGTTTTGTAATCCTTCTCACAAAGTAATATCATCTAAAAGACGTATGCACTTCTCTAATGCCTCACGATGATCTTAAGAATCAAAAGTATTTTTGTGATATTAAGTTGTCAAAAGTATTACCTCCACACTTCATTTTGGGTTAAAATTTGAACAAAACATCTTACGAGTGTGAGTAGGCTTATTGCGTGTGTTCTCCCTTTGTTTCTAAACAGAAGTTGATCGAACTATGAATATGTTTACTCTCTTTTGTTTATATTAGTGGGCTCGCCTTGTGGGAAAAAGTACTCACCCAAGGGAATGATCCAACTGGTAACACACTAAGGACAAGTGTATTTCCAGCCGGGATATAAAAGTGGGTACTAGAACAAAAGCCAGTATCACACGGTTGGTTTCGATGAGAAGGGAAACAACGGTCTCTCACCACATGGGTCAATCTCCACGAATGGAAAGATCGAATTAAAACCATGGTTTAGAAAAGGCCAAATCCTTATCTATTTTATTGGTGTAGAAGGTCATGTCCTTTGAAGCTGCCCCACATTATACATGCGGTTCTATTGTGGAGATGAAAAGTATGCCATGGGAGAATCATGGGTATTGATGCTTGGCTGAACCGAAAAGTGAGTGCACTGTAAGGGGGAGCCTGTATGATCAAGCATCTACTCATCCACACTGAATATTCATAGCTAGATTCATCCAAGTGGGAACCTAATAAAATATTGTCTCTTCATCCTAGGGTTGTACATGTGCTTGGAATTAAAAAATACATTGCTTGGTCCTCACAACAATTGAAAAACAAACATTCAAAAAGAGCTCTGAATTTTAAACCCCTTGGAGGAAACAAATATCCTTTGACAAATCTAAGTGCTCTTGCTTTCCCTAGAGATCATATCCTTAGAGGTTTCTAAGTGCTTTGGTTTAATCATCATTTGTTTTCACTAAGGTCAACCTAGGAAAATTTTGCCCTAATTTCCTTGATTTCCACATAATGGACCTTGTGGGATGAAAAGAAACTAGGACATTACACATGCAATTTGAAAAATAATCAAGAAAGTTCTTTTGGTAAAAAGAATTCACTAAGGAAAGATAAAAGAGAAATTGGACCCCACATGTGTTGTCTCAAATGATTTCCTGAAAAAGTCAAAATCCCAAGACCAAGATTCAAAAGGATTAGTCTAAAATCTCGAGAACAACGTCTTGAAATGCTCCTTGAAGTCAAAGAAAGATTGGTGTATAATTTCTGTAAGAAGGCTTCAAAGAATAACCCGAGTTTGTGTGCATTTTACTATCAACAGAATCTTGAGCTTTTTGAGAGGTTTGCTTTCCTCACATAGGAAGTATATCATGTTCTTAAATACCAGTGTTTTGTGAAAAAGAGTCATGTTTAGGTGAAAGTCTAGGATCAAATTCTTCACTCCCATCCATCTCTCCATCAATCAAATTTCATCCCACCAAACAAACTTTTAGGAACTTTAGAAAAATCATTTATGCTAAACTTAAAGGCTAAATCAGCATCACTCTATTTAGCTTAATACACCTAGCCAAATAGTCAAATCTCTTGAAAAAAATTTCCTCTAGGATAAAGCAACTTCCCGAGGTCTACTAGTTCATGATCACCTTGGTTGGCTTAAAACACTTAGCTAATCCATTCTCTTGTGCGAGTTTTCCCTAGGATAACATAACTTCCTAGCGTTTACAAGTTCACTACCATCTTGTTTGACTTAATACACCTAGTCAAACTATCAAAATTAATCCAAGCCCTAAAGTTTAGCATTACCCCTAAAAATTTCTTCAAAATTTTCACTCATTCACTTCATCCATTTATCTCATCACCATCACCACCCACTTTTGATCATGGGACTTCCCTAGTTCTTCTTTTTCGGGCCTAAAGATTAAGATCAAACAATCCCTATTTTATGGTCCAAACAAGATCACAACACAAGAGGAATATGGAAAACACCAAAGAAGTATCAACTTCTAGTGACTTAGGTCAAATAACCATTGAAGTAAACCTTGCGGGATCAAGCAATCCCCCAAACACCTCTCTTCTACCATCAGAAAATCCTCAAGAGGAAGGCTATGAAGAGGACATCACAAACAAGGACTTGGGAATGACACAATCAGAAATGCTAGAAATGGTTCAAAATCTAGAAAATCATAAAATTGTCAATGCCATGTTTAAATACTTACGCACGTTAATGGAAGGAGGGGGCCAACTCCCTTTTGACCCTGATATAGGCACTAATATGGAAAGGCCTCTTACAAACATGTCCCCAATGTCAAATCCAAACATCACTCAAGAAATGCCCCAACCATATCGACAATCGCATCAACCTCACCAATTGTAAACAAGGGAACTGCAATGTTTCATGAATTACAAAAGCATTTCCTTATAAACAATAAAGAGGTAAATGTCAGCACCACACCGGAAAAATTTGTCCCAATGAATCCATCACACCCCTGCGTCCCACTCACTTTTCATGATCATAAGGATTCATCTTCACTCCATGCAACAACAGGAGTCACTAACCCATTCTCCTTCTAGAGGAACATAACATATTTTCCTCCATTACCACTCACATCTGTATCACCTCTTGGATTGGGTCTTCCCCCCCTACCCATCACTAGTTTATCCAATCTAGGAAATGTAAGCATCACATCGAATCCTCTCCTTTTGCAGAAAACATAAAAAAAACAAGTGGCAACCACTCAAGCCACCTCGATCAATACATCAGTTGGTCCTAAAATCTCTCAAAACATACCTTCTCAAGGATCGAGCATTGTAAACACATCACCAACAACCCAAATCCTGATCACCAACACAACCCTTTTGCCTGTCACAATGGTTAGCACCATTCCCAATCTACCACTAATCCCACCAAAAGCTAACGGGATGAATTCATTCATCACCATGATCCAGGCCATCCAGAAAACTAATCATCAGAGGATATTCAAACAAAACCAACAAGCTACACAACAGGCTGCTTAGCAAGCACAAGCACAACTAGCTGCCCAACAAGCTACATAAGCCCAACAAGTGACACAAGCTGCACAAGTGGCTCAAGCATCCCAACAAGTGCAAGCTCAAAATCAAGCCCAACACTAGGCTCAACAGGTGCAAACACAATACCGAGCACAACTGCAAGCAATCCATCAGCAAGCATACCAACAAACCTTTCAAGATTTTTAGGCACAACAACAGCTAGATGAACAACAAGCTTTATTTTTGCAACAATAGCTAGACCAATAACAAGCTTTTTTGGTGCAAAATCAACTAGACCAACAAAAATCTTTATGGAAACAGCAACAAATGGACCAACAACAAGCTTTGTCGGAAAAACAACAACAAGATCAACAAAAAGTGTTGTTGACACAAATGTAGGCATATCAGTAGGCCTTGAATTCACAATAGAGATTGCAGTAGACTCCTACTAGTACCCCTCCCACAAATCAAACACCCCAAACACCTCAAAACACATTCATCCCACCCCCTAATCCGCAAAATGATGTTGCAACACAAATCACGCTACTCTCACAACAAGTGTTGGACCTCCAATTAAGGAAAAAACTAGAACGCTAAGGAATTTGTGCCCCTATCCCTTTGATAGAAGTCTCACCATGGTACCGTTCCCAAAGGGATTCAAGATCCCTAAATTTGATATGTATAATGGGATGGGAAACCCTGAAAATCACCTCAGGGAATTTCAAGTACACTGCATGGAGGTCGGATACGATGACACATATCTAATGCAAATTTTCCCTCAAAGTCTGACTAGTCCTACCATTGAATGGTTTTCTTGCCTACCCATAGGCATTGAAACATTCCAAGAAATCGTGGAAGCATTTAACATCGGTGCAGATGTTATTTTGGAAGAATTATCAATGCTCAAACAAAGAAAAGGAGAGTTATTCACATCCTTCCTGCAAAGACAATGATCCAAGGCCAATCAAAGCAAGTGGACCATGGCAGAAGAACAACAAGTTTGTAAAATCATATCCAATCTAGATGAAAACTTGGCATTCTACTTAAAAATGCAATGCATCACATCGTATGATCAATTAATCCCAAAGGCACTCAACATCGAAAGAGCCCTTATTGCGTGGAGGCACATCAAAATTTACTCCACCACAAGATAACTACCCATCCAATAGTTATAACAATAAACCTTGAACATGGTCAAGGAACAAAAATATCACAAACAATGGCGTGGTCGATGCTAAAGTGGTCATAAATGCTCCTAAACCGAACATCCAAACTCATCACCAGTCACAGAATCACAATAATATGAAAAATAATATAGTAGTAGCACAACAAAAACCATTTCCCACCAACCAAATCAATAACTTGGGTAATCACGGAGGACCACCTCCCCGAAACAAGTATCCTCCCAAGCGGAAGTTCACGGCTCTTGGAGAATCAATTGAATCCATAATGAAGAAGTTGGTCAAGGAAAACCTTATTAAATTCTCCAACTCTGAGAAATATGGGAAACCCATGAACAAACCACCATGGTACAATGAAAACATCCTTTGTTATTTTCACAAGATCAAGGGACATACAACCGCAAATTGCATGAGGCTAAAGAGTATCATCCAAGACCTTATCAAGGACAAGGTCATAAATGTTCAACAACTAGTTGGAAACCACAACCTCAAAATATACACAAATCTGATGCCAAATCATAATCAAGGAAATATTTGGGGAAAAATCAAAGGAAAGCAAAAATATGCTAGTGCTAACCTAGTATATGAGGAGATAGTTGCATGTGTAGAAGAAATGGTCATGGTCACTAACGTCAAAGGATCCAACATCGATTATGGAGTCACCACACATGGCAACAAGGTCACCATTGCAGGGGCACTGCAACCATCTAAGACCCCCATTTCAAATACAAAAGTTGTCCCTTATGACTATAGTGTCATCGACTAGCTGAAGAGAACCCCCGTATAGATCTCCATCATGGAACTATTAAAAATTTTTGCTACCCATAGGAAAATTCTTGATGAAGCATTAGCGGTATCCACCATCTCTGCCACCCTTGACACAAAACAGTTTCAGGCTATGGTTGGTAATGTCGTCACACCGAATCTCCTTACATTGTATGATCAAGATTCGCTACCATCCATCTCATAATCGTGCACTTCATTTTCAAGTGTTGATTCACAAAAAGAAAGTTAAAAGGGTCCTGGTGGATGGAGGTGCAAGCCTTAACATTTTCTCTCTCAAACTTATAAAGAACTTGGGATTCGTCAAGGATTCCATTAACAAGAACAAAAGAATCACCATAAAAGCATATGATGATAAAAAAAGAGTCTCTCAGGGCACTATTAAAATCCCAATCCAAGTGGGACCAGCAACCATGGATACTACCTATCAGGTCCTTGACCTTGACCTACCATATAACATCCACCTAGGATATCCATGGATCCACTAAATTAAAGTAGTGGCCTCAACATATCATCAATGCATCAAATTCTTGTACCAAAATGAGGAAGTCACTATACATTGGGATCCCGAACCATTCGCCTACTGCAAAAACTTGGAAGTGGAGTTTTATAAAATCCCCCAAGTGCCGAAAAATGATGAAGGCCCATCCACTGCATACATCGACCCATCTAACCTTGCCTCCACTTCTACGAAAAATACACCCACCATCCCTGATATATCTAAGATTGAACTCATGATCTAGGACAACAGATGCAGAGACTACATAATGAAGAAGAAAGCATTTTTTGTAAGAGAGTTACCACAATCTCCTAGTTCACATGGGCAACCTTGATCAGCCAAAACACCCATCCACACCCTTAGGGAAGAACCCTTTGGATTCCACCATTGGGGAGACCTAAGTCAGGAAAATTTTGGTGAGGAATATATTTCAAGCATGATATACTGTGATGCAGGACCCACACCCACATTACCTATGGATGAAGCCAACAAAGGGCTACAATAGAAATGAAAGCCTTGGAAGGAACAGTGATGGACGACTAGTGCTTATCATTGCAAAAAGAAGAATGAGGAACCTTGGCCTCAGATGTACTCCCCCGAGTATAACCGTACATGGTAGAGGTACTCCCAGCAGGGCACTCAGGTTCTCTCTTCAAGTATCGAAAACCACCCTTAGACCACCCGTATGCACAGGTATCCCACTAGACAATTTCACTTTTGACGTAACTGATGTCTGAACTAGTAGTGATGATTATGATACCATAGTAGGCCTTCCCATGCTCTTTGATGATTCCTCCTTATTAATGATTAGTGACTCACCTGCTAAGTCAAGCCAACCAACCCATAAAATCAACTTAGTAGACCCTCAACTCATCGATCATGACCAACGAGGACTGCCAATTCTAGACTCATTCGAAAATGATGAGGCTCTTTTGAAATTCATGTGACTAAGGGATGTAGTTCCATGTGGGGATCACAAGGCATGTCTCAACATCACATTAGACGCTGAAGCATATTACTGGGAGACGATTGAGTCCTTTAAAGAAAAATAACGAGAATAAGCTCAGAGTTATTGAGTGAAAACCACATTATGGAACTCTCTAACCACAAAACAATAAAAATAAAGGATGCATCCAATGGTGAAAACCTCTCTGAGGCATCGAAGGATGAAGGATTAAATCTCCCCCCTACTGTACTGCATCAAGAGAAATCAACAGTCCTAGTAGAGTAGTGTAATCCTGTCAACTTGGGAATAGAGATAGCACCACAAATCACTTTCTATGCTAAGTCGCTCTTGATAGAAGAACAAGAACTACTAGCAGCATTTCTAAAGGAAAGGAAGGTAATTTTTGCATGGACCTATGCTGACATTCCACGTCTGGATCCAGAAGTTGTGGTTCATTATTTGGTTGTTTACCCTAGAGTGAGGCCAATAAGACAAAAATTAAGAAAAATGCATCCCCATATAGCCTTGCTAGTCAAGGTAGAATTACAACAACTCCTAGATGTTGGGTTCATATGCTTGATTGACTACCCAGAGTGGGTATCCAATCTTGTACCAGTTTCAAAACCAAATGGGGGCATTTATATCTACACAGACTTCAGAGACCTCAACAAAGCATGTCCTAAGGATGATTCTACACTACCTAATATTGATATGATAATGGATGTGACAACCAAAGATTAGATGCTATCACTAATGGATGGCTTCTCGAGGTATAACCAGACAATGATTGTGAAAGAAGACCAACATAAGACAACTTTTACATGTCCATGGAACACCTACTACTGGAATATGATGGCATTTTGGCTAAAAAATGCATGGGCTACATATTAGAGGGCCATGACACTAATATTCCATGACATGATACACAAAACCGTCAAAGAATATGTGGATGACATACTAGAAAAATCAAAGAAGAGACAAAAGCACATAACAACCCTAAGTGACATTTTTGAGAGACTGGAGAAATACAAGGTCAGGCTCAACCCCAAGAAATGTGTCTTTGGGGTACAATTAGGTAAACTTCTGGGATACTGGTGCAGGAGCACCTATTTGCTTTCAAGCCTCCATGAGGCCATATTGTATAAATTATTAAATTAGGTGTTTTTATCTTTTAATAATGTTGAATGAGCCATTTTATATATGTTTTAAGTCATTTGGAATCATTGATGAAGGTTTGGTGTCATTTAGTTGAAAAAATGAAAACATTGTCGAAAGTTGTCAAATGTTGTCATAACAACTTTTCTTTTTAAATGACAACTTTTTAAAAGTTTGTTAAAAGTTTTTAAATGGTATTTGTAGGTTGGTTGGAGCATAACTTTATTTTACAAGCATAAATATGGGCCTCCAAGTCGAATGGGGGGGGAAGGTAGTTTGGAACAAGAATTTATGAAGGAAGGCATGAATTTTTCTACAATTTCCAATGTTATTCCCTATTCTTTTACATGGTATGGATTTGTATGAAGTTTTACAGACTTTAAACTGATTTTTATTGATATAAGGATGAACTAGCTTTCATTTGAAATTGGTTTGGTGTTTTTTCATTGATTTTGGAGAAAGGTATGATCATTTTACCATTGGCAACCCTATGGGATTGTTTTCTCTAAAAGTTGCAGGTTGTTGCAGAGAATGGTACGTATTGAAAAGATCAAATAAATACCTAATACATTTTGGAAATGTTATATATGTGAATCTAGTTTTATTTTCTTCAAGTCTCATCAAATTTTAGTAATATTTGAATAATTTATGACCATTTTGGTGAGGGCAGGTTTGAACACTGCTTAGGGTTTGTAGTTCTGGAAAAAATGTAATAACTTTATTTTCCACTATTGGATCTTCATAAAAATTGGAAGGGAGGTCTATAACTATGGTATCTTAAATCTAACTGAATTGATTCTATTTATGATTTGTTTTTTGGAATTTATTAATGACTGTTCATTGCATTGAATTGTGGGTTGCCATGAGAATGTTTTCAATGTGATCTAGAACGCACTTAATAATTCTTTGAGATGATTAATTTTATGAAAGTTATCAAGTAAATGGAAGGTTGAGTTGTGAATCCTTTGCTCCAAATTAGATACATAGTTTTGATGAGGGGAATAGATGTGGACCCCACAAAGGTTAAGGCAATCCTCGATATGGAAGCACCAAGGACACTGAAATAACTCTGAGGATTGCAAGGCAGACTCCAGTCCATTCGAAGGTTCATAGCGCAACTGGCAAACAAATAGATTACATATTCACATCTACTCCACAAGGGGGTAGCATAAAAGTGGGATGAAAAATGCGAACAAGCATTTAACAAAATCAAAGAATATCTACTCATGCCACCAGTATTAATACCACCCATTGCAGGAAAACCACTAATCTTATACATCTCAGCAATAAAAGTAGCCCTAGTGCTCTTTTAGCTCAACACTATGAAAATGGGACAAAAAGGGCCATCTATTATATCAAGAGATCAATGGTTGGCCATGAGTTAAACTATTTATTCATTGAAAAAGCTCGTCTAGCAGTAGTGTTTGCTTCACAAAAGATCTAACATTACATGCTGGCACACAAAATCAAACTCATCACCAAGATAGACCCCTTAAAGTATATACTGTCAAAAGCTATGCTCATAGGAAGGATGGCTAAGTGGGTCATGATACTATTAGAATATGATATTGAATATGTGGAGCAAAAAGCAATAAAAGGACAAGTCATTGCAGACCAACTGGCAGAAGCTCCCATCTATGTAGAGAATCCCCTCATATCAAAATTTCTAGACGAGTCCATCTTTAATCTTAGCGTAGACAATAACTGGAAACTCTACTTCGACAGTTCACACACACAACATGGATCAAGATCCGGTGTTTTATTTATCACCCCACAGGGGGATTTCATACCAAGATCTTACAAATTGGCATTCCCTATACCAACAACATTGCAGAGTACAAATCTTTAACCATAGGTCTCAAGATTGCAACATAGTGGTGAATCATGGCATTAAAGGTCTATGGAGATTCAGAGCTTATTATCAACCAAGTCAACAATGAATACCAAACTAAGGATGATAAGTTCACACCATACAAGAAGCTAGTAGAAATCCTCAAAGAATCGCTTATTGATATCACCTTTGAGAAGATATTGAGGGCTAACAACAGAGAAGCTGATGCCATGGCAATAATTGGATCCTTACTGGATATCCCTCGCAATATCTCAAAACACAAATTCTTGATAGAGTAGCTTCTCATACCCACTTTCAAGGTACTAGATTTAGAATATGCACATGAACTCATTGGTCCCAGTGATCTTTGGTATCATGGCATCTACACCTACCATAGATTACGAGTCCTCCTAGCCGATATTACCCCAAACCTCAAATGAACCTTTGTTAAAAGGTCCTTACATTTTTTCATCCTAGGTGAAACCCTCTTTTGTAGAAGCATTGATGGAACCCTATTACGTTGCTTAAAACTTGAGGAATCCCTCACTACTCTGACTTAGGTACATAATGGCACTTGTGGTTCACACTTGAGTGGTATGACCTTGGCCAAGAAGTTACTAAGAATCGAGTACTACTAGCTGACAATGGAAAGAGAGGCACATGACTTCATCAGAAGGTGTCTACAGTGCCAACAACATGGAGACCTTATTCATGCACCATCTCAGGAACTCCATCCTATTGTTACCCCATGGCCCTTTTCACAATGGGGACTCTATATCATAGACAAAATCATACCCACCTCATCCAACAACCACAAGTTCATCATCACTGCCATATAGTATTTCACAAAGTGGGTCAAAGTGATTCCCATGACCTACATCACCAAAAAGAAGATATCCGAGTTAATCATGAACTATCTCATTTGTCGATATCGTGTTCCCCAATCCTTTATCTCTAATAATGGGACACCTTTCAAGAATTAGGATGTCTATGACTTGTGCAAAAAATTCAAAATCCAACATCGCTTTTTCACTCCATACTACCTCCAAGGAAATGACCGACCAAACCATTCTGAAGATCCTTAAGAAAATAGTCAATGACTCTAGTCATGACTAGCATTTGCACTTAAATACCACCTTATGGGCCTACCACACCAGCATCTGCACACCAACAAGTGCCACCCCATTCTCCCTAGTCTACGGATCAGAAGCCATCCTCCCAATCGAGATCGAGCTCCCGTCACTGAGAATATCATTGCAAAACCTCATCATAGATGAAGAATACAGGGTCTCACAACTGAATGAGCTGGAGTTATTATATGAACGGTGCATGGACACCCTCAACCATCTACAAGTCTATTAGAATCACCTAAAACTTAACTACAACAAGAATATCAAGCAACGCACCTTCCAAGTTGGTGAACTTGTGCTAAAAGACAACCAAAGGAATGTGTCGAATCCAAAGAGCAAAGGTAAATTTGAACCCAACTAGTTTGGACTCTTCATCATCACATCTAGCTATAAATTAGGAGCATATCAATTAACAATACCAGAAGGTGAACCTTTGCAGGAGCCTCTGAAAAACTCCCATCTCAAAAAAATTTATGCCTAAGAACTTGCAAGGTATAGAACCAAAAAATATAGAAAAATCAGAAAATGTCCTAAGAAAATGGTTACCTTGATGAAAACCTGGCAAACGATGTCTTGGTAACAACAAGAAAAATACAAAAATACAAAAAAAAAAAGGATTGAAAACAGTAGAGAAAAAAATCGTCCTCTAGTGAAAACCACTTTGGTGGCGCTTTGGACAAGGACCTTGGTGAAAACCTAGCAAATAGGCGTCAAGTGTAAATAAAGCACTCCCCATCCACCAAGATTTGCATGACTCACTCACCCATTCCATCCACCCATCCGCTTGCATCCATACCACAGCCTGAGCTGGTGCCGATATCATATTCCACTGTAGTACTACTTGGCATATTCCTAAGGTGAGTTTGTCCTTCCTTTATTGAATTAGTCTATCACTCAAAAATGGGGGCATGTCCTTGAAATTGCCCCTAGATCAGATTTGTGTATATTTTTTGTGCTCTTCCCAAGACATCAAAAAAATTCAAAAATATTCGGACCAAAAAATCCAAGGGCATGTCAAAATTTTTAGAAAATCTGTAAACATTCATCATTGAGTCTTGTCAGTCTTCCACCTTGTCTGAAATACATCGTCTCTAAGCTTCAACGTAGGAAAGTTTGATCTGTGATCATCTCCTGAGACATCTTAGGTCAGTTCTTTAGGCATCCATTGCAATAATTTGGCAATCTGTTTGCCTATCTATCTTATCATTGAGTCAAGTTTGTCTTTAGTCAAGCTATGTGGTCTCTGCGTGTATAACGTAGGCAAGGCTAATCTATGGATCAACTCTCGAGACCCCTAGGATATGTCTTTAGGTAGTCCCTTCATCGTAAATAATGAAAATACCAAAAATATTTGCAAAACACTTCAAAAATACAAAAAACAACCTCAAAATATCTAAAAAATCCAAAATGGTGCATCCATTTCATCTTGCTTTCACCCACGATAATCATCATTCCTAGTAAATCAATCATTTATGTCACCTTTTGGTAAGTTAGTTAGAAGAAATTCTAGAAGGTCCAAAAGTGAACACCCTAATCGTCAGAGTCTCAAAATTCCAAGTCAATAAGCAAGCAAGTTGATCATCTTAGAGTATCAATAGCTTATCACCCAATCAGTCTCCCCAAAACCCTGATCACAACATGTCCTAGGATGAATCTTTCCCACAATGGACATAAGCATCAGGGACCCCATAGTAGTTTAGTCTTAGCTAGTGGTATAAAGAACGTTAGCTTGTTTGTTTTCTTTATGTTGTTCTTTTTCTTGGCTTATCTTATTTTGTGCTCATTCCAAGGACCTCTCGATGATGCCTAAACAAAATAGGTTTAGAGAGAAAGGAATGGAGCAAAGATCATTGTCTCTTTTACCTACTATGCTTGTGGGATACACTTGTAAAATAAATTATTCATATGTATTTTGTTTTGTTTGTGGAGAGGATGTTTTAGATATCTTGTTGACCACATAGGAAAGCTTGCTTTCCTATGTTTTGGCCCGAGATGTTTAGAATATCTGAACTATATCCTAAATGAAGTATGCATACTAAGTCTGAACAAGAATACTCCTATCTAATTGTCAAGTCAAATTCCATCACACTGGGTACAACGCCGATCTGGTTCTTTATACCTTGATGCATCGTACCTAGGTGTGTTATCAAACATAACACAATTGACCCTTTGAAAATCCTGACTCCTAGTAAGAAAATTACCACCATCCTTATTAACTCTTTGATTCTAAGTTCTTCTATGTTCTTTCCATACTAACATGGTATCATGATAGTAATCAAAACATCACCAACGCATACACTTTGCATCCACCAGATCATTAGCATAAAAAGAATATCACATCATATCATTATCTTAAGTTATGAGGAATAATATAAATTTGTTATTCTAAGCATCTTAAGAAAGCATTGCATCATACATAATAATTAGCAACCATTACTATTAGTATATCAATATTGCATTATTAGCATACATCACATTCATAAGATCATCATCAAAAATGCACGAAAAAGATACAAAAAGAAGCACATCATATCACATGAGCATAAGAAACATAAAACATCTCATAGCATATAGGAAATTAAAATACATCTACATATCATACACTACAAAACATTTCATAAAGGCAAATCATCTCATATATATCATCAAGAGACATGTACTATCATGCTACAAAATCAGATCAAGTGTGTAATCAAAGTATATAGTACAAAAAGGTACAAGTAATTGAGGCCCATAAATCAAAAAATGGTAACTGTCTATAATCAAAGGGCTAGCCTTGCTGGTTGCTGCCCACTCCCACCTGTCTCTCACTGTGATCCTCTAGGGGCCTCATCCCTATCTGCTGAGAGAAATCTGGCACTCGACCTGCTGCTAGCACTACCTATCTATAGTGCTACTGATAATACTTGGCCTCCGTGACCACCTCTTTGTATGCCTATAGAGCAACTGATTGGCCCCAAGATGATGAAGTTGTTCTCTCTATCTGCCTCCACCAACCAATCTCCTGATCCCTCTTAGATCATGCCTAGTCCCTCTTGGTAGTAACTACTACAACCTGCTGCCTAGCCTGATCTCTCTTTATTTTCAAGACCTGAATCTGACCCTGCAACTATTGGATTAGTGCACCTTTATGGTTTGGCTCTACTGTTGGCTGTTGTTGTGGGACTGTTGTCGGCTGACCATCCTGCCCCCTACTCGGGGAGGCAACTGCTATGTTGGATCCCTAGGAGGTGTCTGATGATGAGGTTTTCTGCTTCCTCCTCTGCCCTATTCTTTACCCCTACCAATTGTCCTACCTCTAGGTCTCTGCCATGGGAGTACTATACTAGGAACTGTCAATCTAAGGGGAGGCCTGAACCAAGCTCTGTATGCTGGACTAACCCCTACATCTGTTGGCCCCTGATCATATGGCCATGGTCAGGCCACTAACTATCTAAAAGAGGACACTACCTCAGCTGCCACAATTGGTTGGCCCCATGTTGTTACTCTAGTCATACATGCAAAGATCGCCACATACTAGTTGTTGGGTATGTCCTACATCTCTCCAAACTGTCGGTCCACCCTGTCTAGAAGATATCTCTCAATCATAGTGTGCTCTCGAATCTACATCCATCTATCCTATTGGGCATAGGAAAACTACTGAACATCATCATATCATGGGCCTATGACCATCCAGAGCCTCCAAACGAACTCTCTCATCTCATCAAGAACCCATCGCCAGTTTGTGAGACCACTTGTGCCAGTGTGGGTAAAGTGGATCTATGCCCCACTGTATCGCCAAACAACCGAGTCATCAGTCTCAGGAATAACTAGTTTGACATATGGGCAAAGCATTGGGATCCATTCCCATGCCCAAACATGTAAAAGAGTAACTTTGGCCCCCTCGTTCTAAGGGGAGGCCTGAACCAAGCTCTATATGCTAGAGTAACCCCTACATCTATTGGCCCCTAATCATACAGCCATGGTTAGGCCACTAACTATCTGAAAGAGGACACTGCCTCGACTGCCGCAATGGGCTGGCCCCATGCTATCTCTCTAGTCGTACAGGCAAAGATCACCATCTACTAGTTGTCGGGTCTGTCTTGCGTCTCTCCAAACTGTCGGTCCACCCTATCTGGAAGATATCTCTCATTCATAGTGTGCTCTTGGCCCTACATCCATCTGTCCTATCGGGCATAGAACAACTACTGAACATCATCATACCATGGGCCTATGACCATCCAAGGCCTCCAAATGAACTCTCTCATCTCATCAAGAACTCATCGCCAGTGTGTGAGACCACCTGTGCCATTGTGGGTAAAGTGGATCTACGCCCCACTGTACTGCCAAATAATAGGGTCATCAGTCTCAAGAATAACTGGTGTGACATCTGGGCAAAGCATTGGGATCTGCTCCCATGCCTAGACATGTAATAGAGTAACTCCAGCCCTGAGGGACATGCTATCTAGGTACACAAACTCATGAAGATCCTTGTATAAAGAGGCCAACAATACTGGTCCCCAAGCAAAGCACTCTTTGTGGCAAACCAGCTGCTCCCATGCCAATCCCTAGCTTGGACTAAAGTATCAGCCTCATCGATTGGGTGCCACAAGGCCTGAAATGATAGCAACAATGATCAACCTATAAACGGGTATGCTTCCACGGTAGCTCTCCAAGTCGATCTTCCCATTAGAGAAGTGAATCTCATCGAGCTCCATAACACCATAGAAATCCTCCCTACTAGCATCTAGATCGTAGATGACTCTGGCCACATGGATAGGTAATCGAAGGATGCGCTAGACATCCTCAAGGGTAATAGTAGCCTCACCAGTAGGAAGGTGGAAAGAGGAAGTCTCGCTGTGCCACCACTTGGCCAAGGCTTTCATCATACCTAAATGTGCCTGAACAGGAGAGATGTATGCAACATACCAAATACTTAGAGCACCAATCTGATTCTAAACCAACTCATGCATACCCTACAATCTTCTGAGCACCAGCCATCTATGCTCCCATGAGTGAAGTACATCAAGCTCCTCCTGCAGAGGGGAAGCCATCGCATCAAGGTCCCGTAAAAAGTCTGCATCTCGTGCTAAGTTTTTCATATCCAAAACAACAAATGCAGCCCAGTTTGGAAAAGTCCAAATTGCGCTGTCACGACAGAGTTTGCAAGTTCCTAACCCTCAAAGTGCACCGCATGGTCCAATTCTCATATGCAGTCGACTTTGGGACCAAACCCTAAGTTGCAAACTACGTCGCATGACGCTATTCATGTATGTGGTGGAGTTTGATTGGAAAAACCTAATTTCCAAACTGGGATGCGCTATATAGCACCACTGAATTTAAAACTGACTTCGACCCTATTTAATGCACATAAAACAAAAAAATTGAAAGTCAAATAGGGGTACATACCAAGGGTCCTACGTCGACTGGCTGGTGGTGCACTCGTACTCTCTCTAACATGTGCCTAGGAAGTTGTTGTTGCATCATCTCGACCAAGACTCAGAGCTCAAAGTGCGAAAATTTCTAAGGGTTAAGTATGCAAATGTATTGAAAGTGACCTCTCAAGGTCTATTTAAGCCTAAAAATTAGGGTTTTTTGACATAATTTGACCTTCCTGCTAGGGTTTTGGTCCTCTGATCCCATTTTTGTCCAATCGAGGACCATTTTGTATCTTTTTTTGACATTTTAATGCATTTTTGGCAATCTGGGGCATTTCTAAGCCTATCATACACCTTGTCCTCTTTTTTCACGGATCATCCAAAAAATCAAATTTTTTGTTCGATCTCTTGAGGGGGCAAAATACCAGCAATATCCTTTTGTTGGGGTAGTAGTGGGGCATCTGAAAAAATTGAGAAATTTTGAACTTTGATCGCAGTAGTTTATTCTTTGAATCAATGCAACAAGTACATTGCTTCAAAGAGGGGCAAAATGTAGACATGGAAAATGTACAATTGGGTTTGGTACACTTGATCCTGATTACTAACAACATTTCTTCCTGAATCACACTCTCAAATTATCATCACCTTCTATCTCTTAATTAAATAAATCATTATTTATTTGATTAAGTCTTTCTCCTCCATTGATTAAATTAATCAATTTAATTTAATTAACCTTATGTCTCTATTTAACTAAATAAATCATTTTATTTGATTAAAGTCTCTAAAGTCTCTAAAGTCTTCTTATTAGATTAAATAAATTATATATTATTTAATTTAATCTAACATTTCCCCTTTTAGTTAAATAAATCAAAATCAGCTATTTAATTAATCATTTCCTCTCAATTCTGATTTAAATCAATTCATCAATTTAAGTCAAAATTGTCAAATCAACTAATCTCTCATTAAACTAATCAAAATCTTGATTAAGTTAATCCCCACCACTAAAATCCTATACAGAATGCAACTTGAACATGAAAATAGATTTAATTTATTTATTAAATCTTTATTTTCCCTCACATGGCATAAAAAGAGAATATTCCCTCAAGTTTGAATTCAAAAATTCCAAGTGGATGGGTACTTCCAACAAAGCATTCACTCCTCTTACATGTCCTTGTGCATTGAGCCAAGTGGCATTTATTTCATTCTTTTTTCCCTCTCACATGTCATTTCCTCAATTTCAAATTCCACCTAATTGTTAGAGTAAAGTAATTAATTAGCTTTACTCTCCTCTTAAGATTTTTCCTTGCACACATATTAGTCATTTAATAATTAATATTAATTATTAAATGCACTCACTTTTAGGGTTAGGTTTTCCTTTTAGGTTTTGATCTCCTTTTATAAGGATCGATCTCTTGTATCTTTCAGATGCTCTATTCATTTTTTTGGAATACAACTTGCACATTGTGAGAGCCAAACCCTTGTCTTGATCTCTCTCTTTCTCTGTGACAAGTCTTTTGCATGCAGGTATTGATCGGGTTCTGTGGTTTTGCATTTCTCAAATCCTACATGGTATCAGAGCCAGATCTGCTATAGCTTGTTCAGTTTTTGAAAGGTTCAGAGATCTAGGTCTAGTTGTGTCAGATCTGTGTTTATTTTCTAATTTTTATTTGGAATAGGGGGTTTATTTTTTTGGTGCACTTTGAGCTCAAATGGACCTCACCGTTGAGCTTGCAGCTTCCAAAAACCCTTATTTTTGATATACAATTCATCAAATTTGGCTTCACGGTGTTAGATCTACGAGGGTTTGATGTTTTTTGAGGGTTCTTGATCTAGAGTGTACCTAAAATTTTGGAGCAATTTCAACCCAAACGAACCTCACCATTGCATTCAAAGCGCCCAAAATCCCCTAATTCGACTGTCAAATCATCGAAATCAGATAGAGTGACTCCAGAAGGCAAACAATTTTGATTTCTGGGTCGTACGGCCTGGTACGGCACACAATCCGAGGAAAAAATTAAAAAATACAGAGTTATGGGCGCCGCCATCGGTTAACCACTAGCAGTTAACCGCTAGTGGTTAATGCTAGCGGTTAGCCTAACCACCAGTCGTTTTTGCTAGTTAAAGTTGGAACTTGAGTTTTTCACTCCTGGGGGCGTATCTTTTGTGTCCGTGGTCCATTTTGCGCAAACAAATAGGCGTTGGAAAGGTATTACAGAGATCTTTCCAGATCTATAGTCTATTTGATCAGATAATTTACTAGGTATATTTAATTCAGCCTTGTGTGTTTTTACACTTTGCGTAATTACTTGGACATTCTGGCACCTACATGGGATCTGTTTCTGTGGGATGGATTATGTTGATATGATTTATTATGGTTGAGAGTTTCAATTTTTGATTTTTTAATTTGAGTGAGTATAATGGGTTTTTCTACTCACCCTTCAGTTGTATTTCTGGATAAGGATAATTATGAGTCATGGGCAAAGGGCATACTTACACATTGTAAGTGGCTCAATATTTTTCCTTATTTATATGATCTCATACCTACACCAGACACATCAAGGGGTTTATCAGCATGGGTTATTATTCAAGATCATATTGTAGGGGTTATTGGTTATAGTGTTGATTTTGACACTTTGTGTGCTTTATCCGACATTCGCTGTCCTCACACACTTTGGCAACATCTTTGGGAGATTTTTGGAGACCCTAATATCTCTCCATTCCCAAAGAATCCCACTGTAGATTGTCTCATCCCTCTTGCAGATGTAGATTTCATACCCTATGATAATTGTACTCTAGAGGAGCTTGAGTATCTTACAGGTCTTGCATGTGCCAATGGTTCAGAGACTTGTATTCATGTTCCCACTCTTCAGACTGAGACTTCATCAGCATCTCCTATTGTTCTTGATTCAGTGCAGCAGGGTATCATTCACCTTCTAGACATAGCTACTTTGGACTCTTATCTTGCAGACATATCCTTCTTGTTTGTTGAGTCCTATATTGCAGATTTGGAGGATTATTTTGAGGATATTCATCTCCTCTACCTTGACAATCAGGTTATTACTGTACGCCCACCATTATCAGTGCATTCAGAGGTTGCATTTCAGGATTCTTCACATCAGTTTGGATTTGACATCATTTGTTTCAATTCAGACAGAGAGTTTCTTCAGCATCCTATCATGGCACACATCTTGAGACAAATTGGTTCATCACTCTTCACAGGGTTTCTTCGACATCGTCCTTTTGATTCGTTTCTTCCCAAGGGGAGGAATATCATCTACCGCTTCAGGATCTCTTTTTGGATTCTACATCAGGCATCTACCATTGTGACAGGAGTTTCTTCATTGTGGGGGGGCCTTCTTCTCTCTTTCTATCTCTCCTATGGAGACCATTGTATATGTACTTATATGATAGAAGTTATCTATGGGGGGTATCATGTAATCCACCTCCTATCCTTCTTTCATTAGTACATCACATTCCTTTCTTTGCATTTTATTTTGGGGAGGAGTTTTGTTCCCACTGGGTTTTCTCCTTTACCCTGTTTCATTTAGTTTGCATTGCTTTTGTAAATGGGTACCTGATCAGGCCTAGTTGCCAGGACCCATGTTTATTTTCATGCATTGTAGTTACCTTTGCTTTCTTGCACATGTTTGTAGCTGCACTCTTGCTCATCTTAAGGGGGGGTGTTACAGTAAAGTAATTAATTAACTTTACTCTCCTTTTAAGATTTCGCCTTGCACACATATTAGTCATTTAATAATTAATATTAATTATTAAATGCACTCACCTTTAGGGTTAGGTTTTCCTTTTAGGTTTTGATCTCCTTTTATAAGGATCGATCTCTTGTATCTTTCAGATGCTCTATTCATTTTTCTGGAATACAGCTTGCACATTGTGAGAGCCAAACCCTTGTCTTGATCTCTCTCTTTCTCTATGACAAGTCTTTTGCATGTAGGTATTGATCGGGTTCTGTGGTTTTGCATTTCTCGAATCCTACACTAATTGCATTTATTGCCACTTTAGCCAAAATGTGCACAACCATCAACCATTCACTTGGTGACAAGTGGCATTTGGCCATTGGGTGAAATTTAGTCCCACATTGCCCAAATCTTGCTCTTTCTTACAAATTCAAATCTATAAATGGAAGGCTTATCTTCTCATTATTCATACACAATCTCATGCAAAGTTACTCTCTTGACATTGAGAGCCAATTTTGTGTGCATCATTCCAGATATTCAATATTTTCACAATTCCATAACTAGGTTATGCTCAAATATCATTGAATATATTTGATCAATGCACACACATTAACATTGCAATTTATGATTTGGGAAAGGGCCAATTTCAACACATCAATTGGCACCAATTCCCCCATGGGATCACAAGTTTTCTTGCTTGATTAGGATTCACTTGCATTTTTATACTTTTTTCTTCATTTTCCTAGTTTAAGTTTTAGTAAATGGATTTCATGGGGATTCCTTAATTCTTGCTTGCATATGATCTAACATCGTGATATTTTTGTTGTTTTTATGCAATTGCAGGTTTTTGAGTTCATAGATATCTTTCCATATTTTTCTTCCAAAATGCATAATCTGGGCCGTCGAATCTAGGATATTCCAAAGAAATATTGTTCGCCATCTCAAATCTACCTCAAGCGGTTAATCTCTTCTTGAAGGAACCTTTATCTAATAATTTTTTTTGGAATGAATACGACAATTTCCAAGGGGTGAAATAGTTTTAGCAAATTAAAACCTCAAGACCATCAACAATAATTAGATCCACAAGCATTCATTCAACTCTTATTTTTTCAAAATGATTTAAACATGAGATGCACATAATAGAAACTTAAATCACAAAACCATACACAAGAGAACACTATATTTATGTAGAAAATCTAATGACAGAAAACCATAGTAAGGAGTAGCTCACAATATAAGTAATAGAAAAGTTGGTACAATAGGGTTCACTGCCAAAATAGGACATAATGTCCAAAAGGCTCATAGCTAGGGCTCACTACCATAGAAATAATACAAGAAGATAGAAGAATAATTCTACGTAGAGAAAAATTCTCAATGCAGCAAGGAGTCCACAACAATTGCTTGCTCACTTTCATAGTCTCACATGAAATATTTTGGATGCCTTGGGCTCATTGCCTTCACGAACACTAACATGAAATTCACACTAGACTTCTCAAATTCATATCACACATACCACTCACATCAATCTCACATTTATCTTCCTTCTCTTTCTCTTTTCTTACTCTTCTTGCATCAACGCCATATTTATTAATATCAAGTTCTACCTCAAAAACCTTCTCCAATGTCAATCACTAGCCGTTATACATACAAATTCAAAATAGATCAGCACCTAAAAATTCCCGCAGTAGATAGGAATGAAAGGTGACCTACATAAATCCTTAATTAGAACCCAAATAGATCCCAACACACTTAAACACACATCTACAAGCCTCACATGTATTTTTAAACACAAGGTCGGCCAACACCCATGCAAAACACCATAATCATTAAGTACACACTTCCTTAAATCAAGTGAAAAGTTTTGGACAAGATAATTCACTTGAACATAATCTAAAATAATCCACAAACTACATAAGATTCATTAAACACTTCATCCAAGTTGTCATCATACAAATACTTCAATTTAGAACAACTAGTAATCCTTATTTCCATACAGATAAATGAAATTCACTATGTACTACACCAAATCAAATAAAAAATTATCCCTCCATCCTATATTCCCTATCTAATTTTTTCTATCTCCCCTCTACCTCTCTCTACCTACCACTACCTCCATCACTCCCTCTCTCTCTATTTATCTCTCTCTGACACCTCATATCCATCCCTCCCTCTTCCTCCATCCTCCCCTCTAGCTACCTCTCTCTCAACCACTCCCTCTCTTTGTTGGAAAGAGAAACTACTAATATCAATTTTTTTTGTTATTGATGGCAACCCTAGTCAGGTGATTGGATCTGCATGTCATCATTTGATCATACCAATAGTCAGATTGGAAATAGTCAAGGAAGAATAGAGCATCTGATAGTTTTGTGTTCACCGATTGTTATGAATATTTTCTCTTATCATTTTGAGTTGTGTATCTTAGATAACTTTGTTTGGTATATGATCTCTACTTCTATTGAATCTTAGTGGCTCGTATCAATCTGTGTGTGAGTTTGAAGATCCAACAAAGTAATTTCTTGTTCATCAGTGCATGAAGGCCACCCCGATTGATATAACATGCCGGTGATGCTTGTGAAGTATTTTTTAAAGTAATTTTGTGTTTGAAAATGTTCAATTAGGTCCTTACTATGTTGGAGCCAACTTTGGTTAATGCACATCAAAAATTAAAGATGGATTGGGTTGACATCTTGAATATATTTTTACTTTTCTTTGAGCCGAAAAGAAGAAATTAAATTCTTAGTTGTGGATATATTTAAGTGATCCATTATATAATTTTGAAGAAGTCTAGATGTGAAAAATGTGTGGGAGATATGAAGAGTTAAATATCAAAGTGATTATGTATACCTTCACTTGTACAATAGAGATTTTTTGATGAGAGTTTGAGAAGAGCAGAGAAGAATCAGTCAGAAGGACAAAATATCGATTGTTGAGCCTAACCAAAACTATAATCAAGCATTGGTAGATGTTATTATCTTAGTTCAATTTTTGATATGGAAATAATCTGATTATCTTTATAAGATAGTGAGTCTTCCTTGAGCAGTGTGCCTGAATGCAAGTGCATTCCCATATTGTAAAATTTATTTTGTGTATACTTAGATCATATTGTGGATTGGGCATCCACCGTGGTTTTTCTCCTAATAGGGTTTCCACATAAAAAATCTTGTATTATGGTGTTGTGCTTTTTTACTTTATGTTCATGCATATTTCTTTTGATTGAGTTTTATAATGCTTGAAGGATCAGATTAGTAAAGTTAAAAAATGCAAAACACTGATCCACCCCCCCTCTCAGTGTTGCTTGATTCCAAAAATTGGTATGAGATCCTAGTTCCTCAGAAGAAGTCTAACATCTTAGGGAAGATTAGGGAAAACAATTCAATTGATTCAAGCAGTCTTCAACAACAAGTTTTTGTGGCCTTAGATGATCTTGATCAGTCAAAATCTGAAGTTAAAAATTTACAAGAAAGCCTCATGGATGTTGAGAAATTCATTGATTCTTTAAAAGATAAAATCAACAAGTCCAAGGAGAAGAGAAAGGAACTTTGTGATCAGATTAAACAAAATGACAATAAGAGAATTGAAGATGAACAACTTAGTCAAGCCATGAAGGAAAATATAGAAGAATGTGAAAAGCTTACCAAAGATAATACAGTTTTAAAGTATGAGATGGAATCTATTATGATGAGAATGACCAAGGAGGTTGAAGACAAAAATAAGAATGAAGAGAAGCTTGCACAATCCTTGAAAGAAAAATCTAAAGAATGTAGTCATTTGGACAATGAATTGGAACAATCTAAAAACAATGACGAAGTACTTGAAAACTAGATTGATGATCTCAAAGATGAACTTGCTACTGCAAAGGAATTCATGAAGAAGTTCAAGATTAGCTCAGGTAAGCTTGATGAACTGATTAAAAATCAGAGGACCGATTGTGACAAGAGAGGTCTTGGATATGAGGAAGGAGAAAGTTCAAAATCTGGACAGATGAATTCTGGACAAACGAGATTTAGGCAAGGAAATTAGATGAACAAATCTGGAAGGTATCCAGTAAGACAACCTAATGCTCAAAGATTTAATGGTTATTATTTTAGTTGCAATAAATTTGGTCATATGACTTATGAATGTAGAATTAGAATGAAATGAAAGGGTCAATCATTCTCTAGTCAATGCTTTAACTACAACAAGTATGGTCATAAGTCAAATGAATGCATAAAAATGATGAACAACTTTCATAGAACTATAAAATGCTATACATGTAATAGATTTTGGCATAATGCTAACCAATACATAACAAGAGAAAATTAGTGAAACAACTGGTTTGGATACAGAAATGTTGTATTCTATATCTGCAACAAATTTGGTCATATTGCTAGATTTTGTTGGAACAAAAAGGTCTAAGAAATCAAAACATGTAGAAGGATGTTAAGGGAAAAGGAAAAGTCAGTATGGATGTGATCAGGGAGAAAATACAAAAAAAAATGATGAAGAAAAGTCCCTCGATTGAAGGAAATGCATCAGGACCGGAATTTTCTTTTAGTAATTCCTCTAGGAATTAGCTTTAGGCCTTTGACCTAGCAGGAACTATCAAGAAAATCTCTTAAACCCCTTAACCAAAAATTGACACCAGGATGTGAATAAGTACGGTAAGTGCATAGATGATCTACATATGCTATTGAACTTACTAGAGAGAGTATTGTGTAGTATCGGAGGTCTACAAAAGATTTATCTTTCATAGTGTATGGAAATAGGGTATCTGAATGAGTTAGGGTAAAAAGAATTTATTATGACAAAAAGGGTTAAGTATGCAAGTGATAAAAATTCATTTTTATTTTTCATTTGGCACTTTGCATTTTGAGGAAAAGAGGTTGGAAAGCTCTGAAGCAAACTTCGGTGAACTAAGGAAAAATTCAAGTGTAAAGGTGAGTCAAAAATCAAACTTTGATATGATGAAAAGGTATTTATCGGTAAAACTTGCAAACTTGTGAATTTGTGAACATGAATACTCCATTGGTAGTCAACATCAAGGATAGACCCCATTCCAAATTCAAATGAAATCCCTACAAATATATTGAGACAAACTTGTTAGGTGCATTTTCATTTGTTTCGTACAACATTCTACACATTGAAGATATTAGGGCATATATCCACGTGAACATTGAAGAGTTAGGATGCTCACAACTATCGAATTTGTATAAAAATCACTTTATAGGAGAATAATTTTGTGTCAAACCAAAATTCAAAACCTTAGAAGAGAAGACATTTACATAGATTGTAAAATTTTCCATCTTTCAAGAGAGTGAAAGGGTCTAGTACATCTTGAGTCGAGTTCATGCAAAACTTATGTGGTTAAATCAGCCCTTAAAGATAAAAAAAGAACTGATAAGTGATGTTATAGGTTTAAGTTCCTCTGGTGGATTACCAATTCTAAAATCTATGAATAATCAAATGGTTATTGATGCCACCGGTTCTAAGTATGACAAAAGAGAAATGGCAATTGATGATATATTTGATATAGGTCAGATTTGCATCTATGTTTATTGGCTATAAAATCTATCATTCCAACCGAGATATTTATATGTCTAGCACAACCATTTATACAACGTATCAGATGGTAAAAGAGAATGTAGACTATGATCTATGTGAGTTGCTAAGAAGTCAGATGATGGAAAATATTGGGAAAATCAAGAAGGATAAGAAGAACTTTAGGAATGGTAATTTTCTATTATTCTTATTCTTTTACTTCATGAATAAATTTCCTCAATTCAGAAAGGTACATTGGCAAAAAGATAAACTAGTAGCCACTCAAATCAGAGATCTCTTTCATAGATTTGCTAGAATTAAGACAAAGAATGCCACAATCTGGGGATATTTCAAAAAAATTCAGAGTGTGATGCATGCTAGAGAGAGGATTCCCACATCTATTGTGGAAAAGTATAAAGATACCATCTGCCTTATGGTTGATATTGATCAATGCATAATGGAAGAAATAGATCCCAGAACAATCTAGATCATGCCAATGGGATACGAGGTTGAGGAAAACATTTTGGAAATGTATGTTGAAAACTTGTTGAGAAAACCTTGGGACTCATCTGAAGAAATATTTGGCACCTTTTTAAAAAAGTACATATAGGTATGCTATGAAATAGGAAAACCTAAGTTAGTCATAAGAGTTAGAAAAGAAGTGGAAATCATTGCAAAAAGAATGGGTATATCTGCAAACAAATTAAAAGAAGCTAGAAGGAAGAGAGAAGAAGTTGAAGCAGAAAAAGAGCCATAAAAAGTTGCTAGTTCAATAGCACCCTCTACAAGAACTAGTTCAACAAGGAGCTTTACACCTCTATCTTCCCTTGCAAAAAAGCCAATTCCTATGCAAACTCAAGTGAAGACATCTGGTAAGGAAGGAAAAAGTAAAAGAGTTTATGTGGCAGTCTTTAAAGATGAAGGAGTTAGAGAAATCAAGCATCAAGGTACTAAGGTAACAATAGTTTCTAAAGATAAATCCTCTGGTGAAGAAGTCAAAGCAAAGAAGAAGGTAAAAATTGATAAAAATGGTATGTCAGTAGAAGAGGTTCAAAAATATTTGGTCAAGGATGGCAATCTTAAGCCACTTTGTAAATGGTATGAAACCTTTGATGAATCTGGTCAAAGATTTCTTGAGGAGGTAATGAGTTAAGAATTTTAATATACTCAATAAAGTTATTATTGAAATAATTCCTAGTTTACCTAAAAGCTTGTATGAGATTTTGAAAATGAGAAGAGTAAAGGCTAGAAATGAAGAAGAGAAAATGAGAGAGAATTCCTGCAGAATTATGTCTGGTGATATCTATGGAAGAAATGAAGACAAACCTAAATAAAGATAAAATGGAATTCAAGAGAAAGACAAGGGTGAATAAGCTCACGATTGGTCAAAATAATGAAGTTGCAAAGGAAACTAAACAAATCTTGAAAAAAAAATGTTAAGCAATAGAATTGATGTTGTCATTGAAGAAACAAATTATGAAGATGTCTCATTTGGCCTAGCATAAGAAGAAGATAAACAAGATACAACTAAAGATACTCAGATTACTCTTGATGTGGACAATACATAAATTCCTATGGAAATTAAAGCTCCTGAAATTGTATCGATTGAAAAGGATGAGAAAATTGAGATTCTTGAAGAGAAGCAAGAATCTGCAGCTGAAGAAGAAATGGTTGAGGAAAATAAAGTTGAGGTAAAGGAAGTTCTAGTGGAAGCAAGATACACTGCAGAGGTAGTGAAGAAATTTTTGGTAAAGCAACAAGAATAATTTGACCCTAAATTGATTGAAGGTCCTATAGACCAATCCACTTTGTCTCCAATTTAGAAAATGAAATTAGCATCATTTGCCCAGGCGAAGGCTAGAGAAGAATTGTTGAAGTCTCACATTAAGGATAATGAAATTTTAAATCTTGCATCTGGGGTTCTAGAGAGAATAATGCCTAGTCATGTCAAAGATACTTTTGGTTATGTTGCTTGATAGATTTATCACCTAACTCTGTTTTCTCATGCCCAATAGAGGTGACAAATGTAACCACAGTTGAATTAGTAGTGATATAAATTTCTAACTGACTCTCTGCTTATTTTAAAAGGTGACAAATACTTTTGTTTGATATCCAATGAATAATTTTAAACCAGAGATGCTTTTCACCAGAAAGCAAGCAAAGGAAGGGGCTTTTAACCAAAAATATTTAAAGGTATCAACTGAACTCATACAACCAAACTAAAATAATTTATGATTTAACATAAATCCAAACCACCACCACATATTTATGCACAAATAAACTATACCATAGTGATGCAATAGTTTTAAAACAATGACTATTCCAATGATAGATCACTCACAACAGAACATTCAACATAAGTAGAAATAATCCATACATCATAATTCAAATATTACACATGCATAAAATCCACCATAGTTTTCTATATCGGAATATCAGAAGTAGTAAACGTAGATAAAAAAGTTTTTGCTCTAATGAGAAAATCAAAGTTCACCCAAAAAGATCCTAAATTTCATAGCTAATCCCCTATTTAAGGCATCAACAACTATTTTAGGTAGCGTTTTATTGAAAGTAACCGTACCAATTAAAATAAGTCTTCAACTTAAAAAGAGCCAAAAAAATTTATAGTATCATGAAATATTTAAAAATAAACAACTTCCAATTCTCCCACCTAAGTCTCTTTATCTTCAATAGACACGATCGCCTCCTTCTGCAAAGTTCCCTCATGTGCTTTCATTTTGGCCTTATATTCTTTGTACCTGGCAGTAATTACAAGTATCTCCTTACTTCCCAGAGTCACAGTGGTTTGTATTCTGGTTCTCATCTTAGATAAAATCACTTTAGATTGTACCACAGTTTGAGATCTCCTGTTCGCTTCAACTTGAAAGGATTCAAGATAAACCTTTAACCTCCCAAGCTTTGAAAATGACTCCTTGGTCGAAGTAACGAGATCTTCTATCTCTTTATTAAAGACCTCTTTGAACTTTAGGCACACCTCCTTAGTATCCAAAATATATTCATCTAACTCATCCATGATATCAACCTTCAGATCATGACAAATACCTTTAATTTCCACTAACAAATCCATATATTTCTCAACGACCTCAGAGATCTCATTTACTAGCTTATCATATACACCCAATTTCCAATCAAGTGAGTCATACCAAGAAGAGTCAAGCTCTTTGGGATCATTTACAATATTTTCACTAACCAACTTTATTCGATCCATAGAAATTAACTCTCTAATCTCCTAAGAGAGAACATAAAGACTAGTTTGATCCTTCTAAACTTGTCTTAATTCTACTAGCAATTCCTTTCTCTTCTCTATGACTTGGGTGTAAAACAACATAGACTTACTTATAAATAGAGAAATTTCCTAAGACATTTCATCAATCCACTCACCAACAATTCTAGAATAACCAAGGTTTCTCCTAATTAGTTGCATAGAAGGTGCATCTATATTCACTCCCTAAGAACTTGAAGCTTCATTGGACATGGCAGAGGGGATCAAGGAAGAAATGAAAATTTTCAAACCAAGGACTTGTGACTACAAATTCACCTTTTCTTTCCTTTCCTCTTTCTCATGTTTAATCAAAGCATTAATAGAATAGTTAGGATGATATACATCACCTTCCAAATTTTGAGGTCCCATGTTCATGTGTGTAATTTTATAATCTACTTCAGTTATCTCATTGCCATTCAAATATTTGATAGGATCAACAATTTCCAATATCTGGTTCCCAGAGATTGGATAAGTCAACACTCTCAAAAATTTCCGAGTCTTCTTTGGTCTTGAGGAGTACTGGAATAACTTTGCAACTATGTCAACTCCAACCGTTATCATAGGAGTGTATTTCATTTTCTTCTCTATAGCCTTTCTTAACCACACAAGGGAAGCTTCTATCAAAACAACATCTTTGTTACCATGAATGATTTCTTTTGATTCAATAGGGGGAATGGGCATATTCTTTCTAGGAGAAGGGGGTACTTCGGATAGAGGTGGAAACGTATTATCTTCAAAAATATGCTGGAAAATAGCATTTGAATCCTCTGACACAATCTTTGCTTGGTTGGCCTTCTATTTAGGGTCTGGAGTAGATACATTGTCTTGCTCACATATAGGGTATGTGTAGGATCATGATGGGCCAAAAAGTGGCGATATCTAAGTGATATGATGGCCCATGTGGCTAACAAATTTTTTTTACCCAAAATTGATGAAATGAAAAGGGTTTTTAAAGGAGATTCTTAGCTTTCCACCAATATAAATTATTCGGGTATGTGCAGGATCATGATGGGCCAAAAAGTGGCGATATGTAAGCCATATGATGACCCATGTGGCTGACGACTTTTTTTTTACCCAAAATTGATGAAACGAAAAGGGTTTTTAGAGGAGATTCTTAAATTTGCACCAATATAAATTATGCTTTACTCTGAATTTAATAAATAATTATTATTCATTTTCTATTAGAATTACGAATAAAGTCTTGATTGATAGGTTGATTGAAAAAAATCTATAACTTTCAAATGGTATCACATTTTTTGAATCCAAAACACGCATCACATTCTATGCTTTGCATACTATAGGATTAAAAAAAAAAAAACTGAATTTCATGAATTTTTGACCAAGTTAAGGTGGTTAGATAGATGATCTTTTATATTTTTTAAAAGTTGTAATAAAAAATTCATAATTAATTATTTACATGGAATTTTTTTATAAAAAAATATGCATCACATCGGGACATGATTCCTCTACTTATATCTAAAAGCTTATAAAAAAAGATATCATTTTATTGTGGTAAGGGTGGTCAGACAGACACCTACTTCTTATTTTTACCTTGAAATTTAAATACTATTGCATTGAAATTTCAAATTTTCACCAAATAATTTAAAAAAATAAAAATAAGGGTCTAGTAGTTTAAAAACTAAATTCAATTTTCTACATATTCTATCTTTACATTTTTTTGAAATAATATAGATAACTTATTCAAATTTTTACGTCAAGTTGTCTAGCTTTGATTTTTTGTCTTTTTATTGCCACTTAAGGGCCTATTTTTTCCATGATGATCCTACACATACCCATTCTTTACTTTAAATTTAATAAATTATTATTATTCATTTTCTATTTGAATTACGAGTAAAGTCTTGATTGATAGGTTGATTGAAAAACATCTATAGCTTTCAAACGGTATCACATTTTTTGAATCTCAAACATGCATCACATTCTATGTTTTGCATACTATAAGATTAAAAAAAAAAATGAATTTCATGAAGTTTTGACCAAGTTAAGGTGGTTAGACATACAAGTTTTTATATTTTTTAAAATTTGTAATAAAAAATTCATAATTAATTATTTACCTGGAAAAATATTACAAAAAAATATGCATCACATCGGAACATGAGTCGCCTACTTATATCTAAAATCTTATACAAAAAATAGTATCATTTTATTGTGGTTAGGGTGGTTAGACAAACACCTACTTATTATTTTTTCTCTGAAATTTAAGTACTACTGCATTGAAATTTCAAATTTTCACCAAATAGATTTAAGAAAAAAAAAAAAACCTAGTAGTTTAGAAACTACATTAAATTTTCTATAGATTCTATTGTTACATATTTTTGAAATAATATAGATAAATTATTCAAATTTTTATGTCAAAGTGCCTAATTCTGATTTTTTGAATTTTATTTCCACTTAAGGGCCTATTTTTTCCATGATGATCTACACATACCCTATAGATTTCAATTTAGCTACCTCTTCAAGTTTTTCACCATCACCTCCAGACTGTGAGTTAGCACTGGAAGACCTGATGACCAATCTTTTCAATGGTGCAATTACTGTAATAGTCGAGGTAGACCTCTAGTTAGTCCTCAGAGAAGATCTTGGCTCCTAAGTAAAGCATGCATCTTGCCTCTGTTTCCCCCTTAATCAATCTTGGGTTATGTTCAAAACTAGAATGGCTCATATATTCATGTTAAAATCTTCATTCTTACTCCAATCTATCCTAGGATGAGATTTATCTAATAGAGTATCATATTTTGGGTCGATAACCACTGAATCCTTAGTGGCATCCCCAGGAACTTCAATCGAAAGACCATATAAATGAATTTTTCAAAGGGTCAACCTCATGTAATTTCTTCTAAAAACCTCATTCTCATCCACACAATATTTCCAGAAATCTTCAATGGAGGGCTGATGTTGATACAAGGTTTCTCCACATAGATTCTTCTCCACAAAACCCTTGCTATCAAAACCTGCCTGCATGAACAAGTATTGGAGGTTGTATTCTTTCAAAAGTTTCTCAGCACATTTGGCTACTTGATTACTCTTGCATGTAAAAGGAGTAACCAACAGAAAAGTATAGCCTCACTTTCCCATGCTCATATATTTCGCATTGACCAGAGCCATTTGTCTATAGACTTCTAAAAACACCAACAATTTTTTTGGGTATCTAAGCAGCTTCAATAGAGCTTTCTCATAGCCTTTGATTCTCAAGTATGAAAATATATCGAACTGAATATAGAAACTCCCAAAAAAATATTTCAAGGATTTAAATTCGAGAGAAAAATGCATTTCAAGGTTCTCATCCAGCTTTTTCATAGCCTCCATTAAAAATGTGTCATTAACCAGACAATATTCTCCCATCCTAGATTGTTTAGTGAATTATGGGTAACACCTTTACATAGGTAAATCAGGAGCTAGACGCGCCAAAGGTTTTATCCCTAGCTAGAAATACCTTTGAATCGCAACAACATATATCAAACAAGAGGACAGATGGAAAGTAGTTGTTTTATGGAAATTGACCAGTTGCTCATTCAAATGGAAACAAATTACTTTGGCCCAGTCTATGAATATATTTTGATCATAGATAATCAAGATAAATTGACACATCCAATCTTCAAAAGGATCAATATGTGTATTTCCCACAATCTGATGCAACAGAGCAATCACATCTACAATTTCCTCTTTAAAATGATTTATTTTAAGTTTGGTGAGTAATTGGGACTTACCTCTCTTTTCAAACTTTAACTAGCCTTTGGCTATGGAGTTCTTGCACCAATCTTCTTTAGTTTTGAAGAACTCGTTAGCTGCAACAATTGGCATCTCTTTTACAAGTCTCCTCTCAAGAATTCTTAATGCACAAGAAACAACTTCTAGAGAAATTCTAGTGACAATGGTTCCATACATACCTTTTATTTCTCTTGTCCTTGGGATATATCTTCTCGTGCAGGAACTAACCAGGTTCACACTCAAAATAGCTTTAGGGAAACCTCCAGCATGAGATAATCCACTTTCTAGTAGCTTCACGTCAACAACATATTTTCTATTACTTTCCAATCACACGCATAATTCATCCAAACTAAGAGAGTCCAAATCTGTTTCCCTCACTCCTAGCCAACGATTCCCAATTTCAGACTACATGAGCTCATAGTGAAATAAAGGAAAAATCACTTGTTGGAAAAATGGTTGTAGAGACAAGATGCATAAATGAGAGTCAATGTTCACCACCCTTTTCATGGGAGAATAATAAGGCGTGCGTTTGGTACTAAATTAATACAACGCCTTATTTTAATCCTCAAGAGAGCAACCTTTGAGATTGGCATGTTTCACATTTAAAATTCTTGATATGACATCTCCAGGTTGTATTGTACACCTCACTAAATATAGATACAATGCCTAGAAATTTGTGAATGAGCAACACATCGCCTTGTCATGGAAAATGGAAACTTCATAACCCAAAATCAGGAGTTACAAAGTTTGACAAACCTCTGACTTCCTGACAATACAAAGAACCGACACATTTGACTCCAAACAAGAAGGAACGGGTAAAAAATTTAGGTAGTTAGACAAAACGAGAAGCCGACGATCTAGACCTAGGAACACTGGGCCTCAACTACATAATTTTTTGAACTTAAGGAACTCATGACAAAGGCACTGAAATAATGACCAAAGCCTAGACTTAGGTCTAACATGAGAAAAAAATACCAAGGAAGCATAAATTAAAATTACATGACAAAAAATAAAACCATATGTAACAGGTTCCTCCTATGGTGAACTAAAGATGCTCATTAACTCTGTAAGTACTCATTTCAAGTCACTTGATAATTCAATTGTGGTTAAAGTTTAGAAGGAATTTGATGCCAAAAGATTCAATAAATTTGAAAGAAATGATTGCTAATGATAAAACTCTATTAGCCATCTATGTGAAGAATGTTCAAAGTGCTCTATCTGAACGTGGAAAGATCTATAAATAATGTTAGTCTTTTTCAAAATTTACTGAGGTCAATGAGAAGAAGGTTAAGGATCTTGAAAAATAGTTAACTACTATTTTTGAAACTTTTGATCCTTTAGCTAGTGGTGTTGGAAAACAAGAAGGTTAGGTGATATCTCTGCTTGACAAGAAAAGGAGCTTGAAGCATGAAAATGATATAATTGTGGAAAAAGAATGTGAACTTAGAGGCCTAATTAGTCTGAAGATTGAGATAATGTCAAGTGCACTAAAGGAAGTTGAAGATGCTATGGCAGTTAGTGATCTAATGAACCTAGAGTCTGTAGAAACACAATCCTACTTATTTTTTGGTCACATAACAATTTCAGAGAGTCTCAAAAGGGTTTGGAACAAAAAATTGATCTTGTTGAAGAAAGATTTTGTAGATGTTTTCAAGTTTATGTAAGCTAAAGAAGCATCTTTGTATATATGCAACCTGTTCATAATAGTTTTGATTTTTGGTATGCAGATTCCTACGTTTTCCATTGATGTCAAAGGGGGAGAGTATTAGAGTGAAAAATGTATAATAATGTCAGGAGAGAGTTTTCTTTTTAAATTTTGAAGATGGCATTGTAATTAATGTTGGTAATGATCCGACACTTAGCCATTTTTCACTAAGTGTTCCCATCAATACCAAAAGGGGAGATTTTTGGAAAGAGACACTACTAATATCATTTGGTGTTGTCATTGATGGCAACCCTAGTCGGTGCTTGGATCTGCACGTCATCATTTGATCATACCAAAATTTAGATTGAAGATAGTCAAGGAAGAATAGAGCATCCGATAGTTTTTTGTTAATCAATTCTTATGAATATTTTCTATTATCATTTTTAGTTGCGTATCTTAAAGAATAGTGTTTGGTATATGATCTCTACTGCTATTGAATCTTAGTGTCTCGTATTAGTCCGTGTGTGAGTTTGAAGATTGAGAAAACTAATTTCTTGTTCATCACTGCATGAAGGCTTACCCAATTGATATAACATGTCACATATTTTTGGGAAGTATTTGTTTAAGTAATTTTGTGTTCTAAAATGTCTAATTAGGTCCTTACTATGTTGGAGCCGAGTTTGGCTGATGCACATCAAGAATTAAAGATGGATTGAGCCGATAGCTTGAATATATTTTTACCTTTGTTTGAGTCGACAACAAGCAATTAAATTCTTAGTTGTGTATATATATAAGTGATCGATTATATAATTTTGAAGAAGTCTAGATGTGAACAAGGTGTGTGAAATGCAAAGAGTTGAATAGAAGAGTGATTATGCATAGTTTCACTTGTTCATTGAAGATTTTGTGATGCAAGTTTAAGTAGAGTAAAGTAAAAGCACATAATCGATCAAAAGGATAGAAGATTGATTTTTGAGCTGAACCGAAATTGTAATCAAGCATTGGTAGATGCTATTATCTTAGTTCAATTTATGGGATGGATTTAATCTGATTATCTTTGTAAGATAGTGAATCTTCCTTAAGTAGTGAGCTCTAGGTAGTGTGCCTGAATGCAAGTGCATTCCCTATTGTAAACTTTCTTTTGATTATACTCAGATCATATTATGGATTAGCCATCCACTGTGGTTTTTCTCCTAATAGGGTTTCCACATAAAAATTCATGTGTTATGGTGTTGTGATTGTTTACTTTATGTTCATGCATATTTCTTTTAATTGATTTTTATAAATTCTTAAAGGATTAGATCAGTAAAGTTAAAAATTGCATAACACTGATTCACCTCCCCTCTTAGCATTCCTTGATTCCAACATTCTCTATTTCTCTCTATCTCTCACATTGAAACACATACCTCTATCTCTGTCTATATTGCTCCATCCCTCCCTACTTCCCTCTCTATACCTCTCACTCCCTCACCCTTATTTCTATATCTCCTCTCCATCTCTCTACCTCTCTCTCTCCCTCACTTCCCCTCTTTCTTTGTCACTCTCTCTCTCACCTCTCTCCTTCCATCTCTCTACTTACCTCTTCCTCCATTACTCCATCTCTCTTTCTCACACCTTTGTCCAGAGAGGAGAGAGTGAAAGTGAAAGAAGTGGGAGGAGGGAGGAAGATTGAGAGAGGGAAGGAGAAGAGAGAGAAATAAGGGGAGGCAAGGAAAAGGAGAGGGAGAGGTAAGGAGTGATAGAGGGAGAGGTAGAAAGAGAGAGGAAAAGGGGAGATATAGAGAAGTGGGGAGGAAACAAGAGAGGGAGTTCTAGGTAAGGAAGTTGTGAGAGAAAGGTGTGAGAGAGATAATAGAGATGGAATGAGGCAGAGAGGGAGGGAGAGTGGTGAGATAGAGAGAAGTAGAGAGAGGAGAGAATGAAAAAGAGAGAGAGGAGGGTGGGTAGGGTAAACAAGGATACATGAGACAAAGAGTAGAGAGAGAGCGTGGGTAAAGAGGGATATGCGAGATAAATAAAATTAGAGAGAGGGAGTGATGGATGAAAAGTTAGGTAGAGATAGGTATTTGGGAGTAGAGAGGGAAGGAGAGAGGGGTGGAGATGTATGGAGTGAGATAGAGGAAGGTTAGATGTAGATGAGATAGAGATAAATGTATAGAGAGTGTGTGGTATGGTGTTATGGAGGAAAAGGTATGTAGAGAGACAAAGAGGGGAGATAGAGAGAAGTAGAGAGGGAAGGATAGAGGGAGGGAGAGAGAGGTGAGATAGAGAGAAAGAGTGAGAATGAGAGAGAGTGATGAAGGGAGATTTAGGAAGATAACCTTGGTAGGAGAGGTAGCTTATAGAGAAATGGAGAGGTAATGAGGGAGGGAGAGGTAGGTAGAGAGGGATTGAGGAGACGTAGAGTAGATAGGGAAGGAGAGAGGAAGGGGGAGTTATGGAGGGAGAGAAAGGGAGGTGAGATAGAGAGAAATAGAGAGAGTGTGTTAAGTAGTCATTGATGGAGATGTAGGTAGAGGGAGGGAGAGGGGAGATATATACAAGTATATAGGAAATGAGATATGGGGGGAGAGGTAGGAAGGGATAGAGAGAGGATAAATAGAGAGATATAGATAAAGAGAGGGAGGGAGAGAGGGAGTGAAAGTTCAGGAAAGAAATAGGTGAGATAGAATTAGAGAGAGAGATAAGTGTGATAGAGAGAACTAGAGAGGGAGGGGGGAGGGAGTGGGGAGGAAGGGAGGGAGAAAAATATGATAAAACTTGTTGATTATTGAAATTTGACCTCTTGATTAGTGAAATTTGTCATGTTGATTACTGAAAATTGACAAAGTCTTTAAAATTATAAGATCTTCCAAAAAACTTAATTTTCATTGTAACTCTTAGAGATCTGAAACCACTCTCAAACATCCTAAAACTATACACCTGAAATATAACTTAAATTAAACTTTTACTTAAATGTTTATTTCATCTATAAAGTTGTTCAACAACAATAGAGAAAGAGAAAGATAAAGGAAAAATAAAAGAGAAAAAAAATCAATGTAAAACAGATTACAAGCACATTATAATGTTCTCACATGTTGTTAATGCATTCAAATAATGTAGGTGTGTTATAACATGCTCATATTTTCTCTTTCTTTGGAAATTTCCAATCCTTTGGTTTGGATTTTCTTTGGGCTTTCAATCCAAATGCTTGGAGTGAATTTCTAACATCCAAAGATGTGTTTTTTAAATTGTAAAATTATTGACATAATCTCAAGCATGCTCCCCATTAGGTTTGCACATGTTTTAATGTCAAGTCAAAAAGACACTTAGGTATTTTAAGTATTTTAAAGTTTTCATCTTTAATCTATTTTGTTAGTGTATTTATTTTGTTCTCAAAAACCAATGTTTGGTATTTTTCACTTTAGTTTTTAACTACTCATCAAAATTTCAAATAAATTACATTTTTAGAAACTAGACTCCATTCTACACATATTGAATAAAAAATGTTTTTTAATTAGTTTTCAAAAAATTAAGGGGGGAGCATGCTCAAATCTATTTTTCAAGATGTTTCCACTTTGTAAAGTACTAAGAAATCATATTTCATTAAAAAAATTACTAGAAAATTTCAAGATAAACTACATATTGTTAGCTAATTTCTCATTGAAGTGATTTTTGAAATACTAGAAAAATGTTAAAATTTTAGGGGGGCCACACCAGATGCTATGTTATGTTTTCTTTTTGAAAAAACAAGACCAATTTGTTTCGCACCCTTTTTTGAACCCCTCAATATCTACGATTTTTCAAAAATTTTAGTAGTTTAGAATGTATATTTGGAGCATCACGACTCTTGTTTTCATTACATCTTAAAATTTTGAGTGTATCTATCTTCAATTTGTTATCCAAGGTCATTATTTCATCAATTTAGAAAAAATGGCCACTTAAGACCCCTTTTTTGTCCCACATCTTGGTGCAATTACCCCTAGAAAAGAAGGATTTTTTCTAAAAAAATTGTCAGACATCAAACGACTACTAGAGCATTGAAAAAAGTAACACTTTTTCATGCTTAGTTTGGGAATTAACAATTAATGATAAAATGTGCTTAATTGTGCCTTATTGAGGGCTTTGTAAATTGTTTTCTTACACTTTCACACTAATCTAGGGCTTTATTAATTAATTTAGCTTAATTGGCCCCTTTAATTCAAATCCAAGCCTTATTAATTACATTTTATGAAGGATCTATCCTGACACTCATTAATGATATTGCATAACATTTAAATTGGTAAATTTGGAGTCCTAGGAAACTATGCTAGGACCAATTCACCACTTTGGGAAAATGGGTCCTCCTTACCTAGGACACTCTTTTCCTAACATATTTAAGGTGGGTTTTTAATATTATCTCACCTCCCAGAGCTTGGTCCTAGAAAATTGTGCTAGGACCCATTCACCACTTTTTGTGAGTGGATCCTCCTTACTTAGGACACCCCTATTTGAATTTATTTGTGGTGGGATTTTTATGATTTTTAATCTTAGATCTGATGTTAGCTTGAACTATTTGAATTTTGGGGTTAAAACTTAAATTTATTACAAATATAAGGCTAATTCACATAGTTTCATCCTAGATCTTCGTGAGAAATCAAGAGCATTTTCACAAGAGCATTATAGAGTTTTCAAGAGCATTTGAAAGGAATTCAAGGGAAGATTATCAAGGTTTTATTCTAAAAATTCAAGATTCTATCATCATTTCAAAGGCATAGTGCATTAAGCATGTAGTTGAACTAATGTTGTTGATGTAGCATTGAAGATCCATTTGCAAGCATTATTTCACATCCAATTCAAGATCAAGATCCACATTCTACATGGCCACTTCATGTTAGTTTGTTGGTTTACATTCCAAGACTTCATCCAAGGTATCATCATTGTTCACGTTTTATGTTTCATGCTTCTATTTTATTATTTTATCATAAGGTTTAATTACCTAAATGGGGTTTGACACAGCCAAACCCATATACCCTAACTATCAACAATTTTTTCTTCTATCGTATTGTCTGATTGTAGGTTTTACGTTGAAGATCAAGTGGAGAAAAAGATTGAAGAAAAGTTGTCAAAATTGAAAAGTTTCATAGTTTTCATCCTCATTGTAAGATCACGAAAAATTTGTCTACAAAATTAATTTTTGACTTTCAAAAATTGAGCACCGAGGATCTAGAAGTGCAAACGTTGAAGTATAGAACCCAGAGTTCAGTTTTCCAAAACCCTAATAGGGACCCATTTGTCACTAAAGGTGAATGCATACTCAATGAGGCCTGAAGCAATGAACATATAGAATTTGGAGTTGTAGATTGAGAAGAACAAAACTCAGAAAGAACTTTCTAGAAACCCTAACAGGGACCCATTTACCACCTTGGGAGAATGAGTTCTCAATGATGTCAAAACAATATTTTTTCAGCAAGGTACACATTCGTTCAACCTCTTAAATCTCCCTTATTGTTGTTATAGTAGTTAAGATTTATTTCCAATTGTTATTTAGGCATTCTAGCCCTCATAATTGAATGAAACATTCCTTAGAAAAATTGTGGTTCATCATCTTCTTCATCCATTTTGGTGAACCCTATTATTCTATGTTTCAACTACAAAATATCATTGAGGGCACAAAACATCAGGCGACGAATCTATCCCAAATGGCCTTGCAGGTCTATGGGTTGGAAAGGACTTGCCAAGCTAGGTACCTTATGGATACCATAAAAAATGTATACTATTTTGAAATGTCTTTTTATTTTTAATTTTATTTAAAAATATATATCTTTTGAAAACATTATTTTAATTAGCTTTTAAAATCTCCATACCTATGGTTGTATAGGGGTTGTATGACCCCTATACTATTTTTTTTCCTTAGAAGCTCCTCAATGTAATGGTGAACTACGAAATTTATGCTTTTGAGATGGTAAGGGGATGGATTCCCTACAACTTTCTAAGGTTTTCACCTAGAAGGAAGAGGATGTCCCCTTGTGGGTAGAATAAATCTTGTGATTCATTCAATTTTTTGGAATTTAATAGGGTTGAGTGTACTTATGATGAATTATGCTAAGTGTTGTAATCTTGTAAATGAAGCTAACTATTACATGTAATCTAATGAAATCTATATTGTTGGAAAACACATGATATAATGCAACAAAGACAAAATAAAGACTATTCAAAGCAATATAATCTAATAAATTAGATGAGTGCACTTGAAAACTATTTTAGACAGAAGAGGGAGTTATGGAGGCCTCAGTAAATTTGAAAAATCTAATTTTTGAGCCCACTGGGACACTTATGCCAAGCTGGGTGACCTAGTCGCTTTTTCGGTAAACTATCATTCCAGCCAATTGGGTGCTCAAATCTGCAAAATTCACTAACAAAAATCTCCAATGGGACTAGGTGGCCACTATTGGCAACCTAGTCCCTTTTAGCTTTTCGAGAAAACTGAAAGTGGATATGGAGGCCTATGGTCTGCACTCTGCTTCTCCACTGAAATTGAGACTTAGACCTATGAAATGTCCTACAAAAAAAAGTATATCTTGGTTTCTAATGTGGGGTTTGCCTTGGTCAAACCCCTGGTTTGTCTAGAACTAGGAAAACTTGAAATAAGAGAAAACCCTATTCTATTATGCTAGAATAAGATGGATGCAAGATATTTGTATGATGCAAGACTTCAATTCAAGAAACCCTACAATTATACAAATGAATGTGAAAGGAATGCAAGTGGGATGCAAACCTAAAATATAAAGATGGGCTAAAAATGGAAGATGGAGTCACTTTGAAAATAGTCTTTAGGTGTGATTTGGTGACTACTTGCACCTCCTAAATCTAGATTTCTCCTTGATTCTCCATGGGCATCCATGTTCAACCTTTGGAAATGTGAGATCTTGAATGGGAAGTGAGATTGAGAACCTACAAAAGCCCTAGTTTTCTATTCAAAAGCTTCAACTTTGTTGTGAAAGAGAGATGGAACTTCTTAAGGAAGATGTTTTGTACTTGATTCTTGAAGTTGTTTGTTAAAAATGACCAAGAGAGAGAGAGTAAATGACCTAAAAATATGTATTTATAACAACAATACCTAATTGTTGGTAATTTTGACCAGAGAGTCCAACACCCATCAAGAATTTTTGGCAAGATAAACATTTTCCCTTTAAAATGCAAAAATCCTAAAAAAGGACTAGGTCACCAACTTGGGTGACCTAGTCCCACCAAGGGATTTTGAAGTTGTATTAGTGACATTTGAATATTTTTGATGTTGTTTGTCAGTGCTTGAATAATTCCTTAGGTAAAATAGGCCTCAAAGTTAGAAATAACGAACCTTAGGGGCCTATAAATGCTATTTTAGGGTGATCATTGATGAAAGGGGACCTAAAGTAGGACCAAAATGGGCACAAAATTGTCCTTTTCTTCAAAGGTACACAATTTTTGGCAACACAAATGGCGAGGTCAGTTTAGCTCCAAAGTGCACCAAAAAATATTGAAGCCCAAAATCTACAAAAAAACATGAAGATTCCAAATTTTAATTTTGAAATCGTAGTTGAAAATACCTTCAAAAATAGAGAATGAGTTTTTTAATACACGCTCTAATATCATGTTACATTTTTGAAAAACCTATAGTGAGTAGGATCAAACAAAAAACAATAAAACCTTCAATGTGTGAGAATTATAAATAATTATTTTGTATTTCCCTCAAAAAAAAGGAGCTTACCAAATATAGAATATTTTGTACGTTACAATGAAGAAGAGTGCTTATAAGAGTAAACCCCAAATGAAAAAGGGATTAGATCATGACAAGTGTTATCATAAAATGTGATGAGATATAACGATTTAAGAATAGCTCAAACTAATTAAAAAAAAAAACACTTCTATGTTTAGCTTAAGTTCATAAAGTGAAATTAGCCTAATAATCAATTAAATATTAATTAACTATTAGCTAATAAAGAATTACTCTAACAAAAACCCTCTTCATCTTTCTCAAATATCATCTAGGATTTCTCTTTTTTAATTCTATCAAGATTTTAATCAATGGTAGGTAAAATGTATGGGTTATGAGGTTAGGCAAGATATCCAAAACACAAATTTTATTTGGATCCATTGATGTCCTTGCTTATAGGTCATAACACTAAACACATGCTAGGATCAATTCATGATTCTAATCAGCATTAAGGAAACCAACTATGCGAGCCAATCTAAAGTTGATAATTATCCTTGACTTAGAGGTGGCACCATCCCCAAATTTCCTCTAACAAAAATCCATCAAGTCAACATTCCCTAGGTTAGTGTTTGTTGTGTCTTGAATAGTAGAGTAAATTTTTGAGACTCTAGGGACCCCTTGGAACTTGTACTTCATGGTTATTGTAGACATGCAAAATGTACAATTTCAGTTTGACACACTTATTAACAACATTCGTTCCTGAATCATACTCTCAACTTTTCATCATATTCTGCCTCTTAATTTAATGAGTCATAATTAATTTAATTAATTATTTCTCCTCCAGTGATTAAAATTGATCAATTTAACCTAATTAACCTAACATTTCTGTTTATTGAAATAATTCATTTTATTTGATTAAATTCTCTAAAGTCCTCTTATTAAATTAAATAAATTAAACCTTATTTGATTTAATCTAACATATTCCTCCTTGTTTAAACAAATCAAAACCATTTGTTAACTCTTCTCAATTTGATTTAAATCAATTCATAAAATTAAGTCCAAATTGTCAGATCCTCTAATTCTTCATTAAATTAATCAAATCCTTGATTAAGTTAATCCTTCTCATTAAAATCCTCTAGAGAATGCAAGTTGCACAATAAATCAATTACTTTGATTTATTTAATTCTCCATTTTCCCTCACATAGCATCAAAAAGGAATATTCCCTTGTTTGAATTCAAAAATTCCAAGTAGACTTGTACATCCAACAAGGCATTCACTCCTCTTACTTGTCCTTGTGCATTGAGCCAAGTAGAATTTATTTCATTCCTTTTTCCCTTTCACATGTCATTTCTCAAAATTGAAATTCCACCTAATGGCATTTATCATGCACATTGACCAAAATGTGCTCATTCCTCAACCATTCACATCTCGACAAGTGGCACTTTTCCATTGGATCTTGAATGATCCCACATTGCTCTATTTCATTCTCTATTCCATTTTGGAAATCTATAAATTGGAGACTCCTCTCCTCATTCAACAACACACAACTTTGAGTAAACTTACTATGCTCAAATTCACCTTCACTTCATAGATTTCAAGCAAGGTTATTCTCTTCATTTGAGAATTAATCTTACTCATAACATCATTCATCTTGTTCAAGGATTGGGAAAGGGCTGCTTACTACACAACATGGTGGCACCAATCCACTATGAGATAAAGGGTTAATCATGTTTCTTACATGCTTCTGTTTAACTTATTTTTCTACTCATTGATTGCATATCTAGACATGGTTAAATATTTCATAGGGATGTCGAAGTTTGCAGGTTTAAACTAACTTTCGTGCTAACAACGTGAAATTGTTTAAGCCATCTCTTGCAACTTTTAGCATCCACATTCTAGCACTAGAAGGAGGGAAATTTGATTGATATGTCGATAATTTAGTGCAGATCTAAACGTATCTAAATCTAATTGATGTATCTTTTGTTTGAATTTATAATTATGAATCAATATGGTACTATTTTAGTACAAATCTAGGTTCAATAATTACATAATACGTTACTAGTATCTCTAAATCAGATCAATGTTTTCATTGTTTTAAAAGTTATCATCACAGTAATTTTCTAGTCGAGACATAGTTGCCTTCCCTTTGCAGATGTCTTAGAGTGATTGTTCGGCCAAATTAAAAAAATGGGCTTGTCCGAGTGACCACCTTATTACTCCTACCTACCAGTATAGCTTCAACTCCAACATCTAGCAAACTTGTTTTCCTATCTGTTCTCGCGTGCTTTCATACTCACCAATCCCCTGTGCAGCCTAGTTGGCCATCTCCAACATTCTCGCGCCTCTCAGTCTATTCACCCATGGTACAACAGCGTCGATTATTTCCTCAGGCTTTAGCTCTTGCTGTTTACCGCATTACCACCACCTCATCCATACCCATCTACAATAGAGCGGTGTTAACCCCGTTACCACCACCTCATCCGTACCTACCCGTAGTAGAGCGGTGTTAACTACGTTACTGCCACCTCATCCGTACCCACCCACGGTAGATTGGTGTTCACCGCGTTACTGCTAGATAACTTTCTCTGATCATGGTAGTGCAATTAACCGTGCGCTGCCTGTCTTAACTATCACTGCCATCCTGTGGTCTACCATCTGACCCTCCGCGGTACCATAGTAAACCCACTAACTATCACTCCAACCGTCACTTGACCGCACCGCATAACCACCGACTAATACTCGCTTACCTGTGCTATTGCGGTAGACCAGCCAGACCGCCGTTTGATCACCACCACCATCCCACGGTCTCCTGCCTAACTACTAATGGTAGCATGGTAAGCCTATTAACCATCATTGCATCACCATGGTCTTCTGCCTTCCTGTCTGTGGTAATGCAATAAAGCCTGCCACCAGACTGCCTTTAACCACCAACCGCGATACCACAGCCTATGGTAAAATAGCAGAGGGGATTAATTTGGGAAATAAACAGTGAGGAAGGAAATTTTTTTGCATTCATAAGGGGGTTAAATAATTTTTTTTAGATGGAAATTTTTTAAAATAACTTATGATTAGGGCATTAATGCACAAGATATTTTTATGAAATATTTTATTAACTTTGTATTTTCTTTTGAAGGTTGAACATTGGAATCGAGCCAAGACAAAACAAGATTGGAGAAAATCACAAAATCATTTTTTAATGCTTGTTGAGCTAGATTTTTATTTTAATTCCAAACCATCTCACATCTATTTTGGGGCTTAAAATTAACCTTTTTTGACTTGATATTTTTGTTAAAATTGACCTTTAGAAATTTACTAGATTTCAATTTGGGTCTAAAATTGAACAAGGCAATCTCACATTTCATTTGGTGCTTAAAAAGAACTCATCATTGTTTTGAGGTCTAAAATGAACAAGTGTTTTCAATGTTTTGCAATCCTTTTCACAAGTTAACATCATTTAAAATGTGTATGCGCTTCTCTCGTGCTTCATTGCGATCTTGAGAATCAAAAACATTTTGGTGATATTAGGTTGTTAAAAAGATTTCCTCCACATTTCAATTTGGGCACTTAACAAATGAAAAAAAAATCCGATTGTGAATAAACTTTTTGCAAGTGTTCTCCTTTTGTTTTTAAACAAAGGTTGACCAAAGTAGGAATATGTTTATTGGCTATTGTTTATCTTAGAGGGCCTACCTTGTGGGAAAAAGTACTCACCCAAGGGAACGACCCAACCGGGAACACGCTAAAGCCAAGCGACTTCCAACTGGTATATAAGTGTGGATTCTTGTGGAAAGTTCAAGAATCACAAGGATTATTCTGATGAGATGGATAGAAATGGACTCTTTCCAATGTTGGATAATCCCCCATGAATGGAATGCCTACATTAGAATCCTTTGTTTAGAAAAAGGCCAAAACTTTGTCTATCTTGTTGGTGCAAAAGGTCATGTCCTTTGTATCTGCCCCACATTATACATGCAGTCTTGTTATGGAAATGGAAGGTATGCCATGGCAGATTCATGGATACTAATGCTTGGCTAACCCAAGAAGTGTGTTCTGTGGAGGGGAGCCAGTGTGGTCAAGCATTTAGCCATTCGGACAAGATATGCACAGTTGGATTCATCCAAGTGCGAACCCAACAAGATATTGCCTCATCATCCTAGGATTTTAAAAGTGCTTGGAAGTGGAAAACACATTCCTTGGTTCTCAAAAAAATTTGCAAAACAAACATTCACAAGACCTCCAAATTTCAAACCCCTTTGAGGAGACAAGTACTCTTGATGAATTGAGACACTCTTGCTTTCCCTAGGGATCATATTCCTAGGAGTTTCTAAGTGCACAAATTCTACCATCATTTGTTTTCAACAAGGTTAAACATAAGAAACTTTTGCCCTATTTTCCTTGATTTCCACATAATGGATTTTGTGGGATGAAAATGAAAGTGGGACATTAGACATAAAGTTTGAAACATAATCAAGCAAGGGATTTTGGTAAAAATAATATACTAAGGAAAGATAAAAAGACAAATTGGATTAACATGTGTTTTCTAAAATGATTGGTTTACAACTTTTATGAAAAAAAGCTTCAAGAAACAATCCTGAGTTGTATGCATTCTATTATCAACAGAATCCTAAACTTTTTGAAAGGTTTGCTTTCCTGATGTGAGTGTTCCAAGGCTTGCTTGCACTGCAACTAAGAGACCTAGCTTGTCTCTTCTAGGAACCTAGTCTCCTCTAGGTCCTGATTGGCTTAGATGATTAACTAAGTCCAATCTTAACTTTTTTCTAAGAGTTCTATCCCTTGTGCTTCACCTTGGAGGACTAACACCATTTGACAAGTTCAATTCCTCTTCCTCACTTAGAAAGCACTAAGTGTTATCTTCTCAAAAACCTCATTCTTCATTGTAGGGGCATCCATCCTATTGAAAAAAATCATAACCTTGCATATTTGAATCATTTTAGTAGGTTCTTCAGCCCTATCCTTACCAGGTTCAAGGATTCACCACTTGAGACCTTAAATAGGCCTTTTCCTTGTATTCTTTACCAGTCCTATTTTGTCAATTTTTGCAAAACTTTCCAAAAGACCCTACAAATCTAAAGGCAGATTCGGATACCCTTTTGGAAGTTTTAAAAGTTTCAGTGGGGCTTCTGGCCTGACAACTTCTATACACTAGCTTCCTACAACTTAGGATAATAGGGCAATTAGGCCTAATTACTAGGAGTGACTGTATTCTTGTTTGTAACTTTCTCAAATCATAAACCAAATGATTGACATGACTTCAATCCACCTAGAATGTTGAGCTAAGATGAAACCCTACTTGAACTTGTACTTGTTTCGTACAGTACATCTCTACCTTGCAAGAAATCTTCAATGACATTCCTAGACCTTTAACCGGGCTCTATCTGCTCGCCTAGAGACTAGTGATTAAAAGAGCTCTCCACTCTTTCATGCTTCCTAGACCTACAACTATGTACACTAATTACTCCCCTAACATTCCCACCTATCCTTAGGTGTTTCCCAAGGCTAGACTTCATGGGGGAGCCATGAAAGCACCAACTGGTCAAGACTGAACCAGTAAGAACTTAAGACCCAAACAATTTAACTAACATAAAGTATCTACTCTAAACAACTTTCCTATCAAATGAAAAAGTCTAAGATAATACTAAAGTACACTAAACAAACACTAAACTCAGTCTATCAATCCTTTAAGTATCTCTGTCAACACAAAACTCGAGTTGTTCTTGAAAAACATTGTTGTAGAGCTCTGTATTTCACTTCAAAACTAATTACAAATTACATAACTGCATCATCAACATGATATTTGAGTCTTTTGTCATATTAGATGCCCACTCCATGATTCTAGGGCTTGTTGACCAATCTCCCATTTCCTATTCTCAAGGGAATCCAAAGGCAACCGAGTTGCATGCAACAATTACAATAATTGCCAAGGTTGCCATGCTAACTTCCTTACAACATTTGGCATCTTTCTTCATGCCTTGATCCTATTTCTTAGGACCACCATTCCCTCTAGATTCCAAGGAACCAACTCATTGAATGGCCTTAAGGCATCTTTACAACCACATTAAGTGTTTAGAACAACTTTAAGACTCTAATCTCCCCTAGACAACTAACATTAAGAAAACATAAACTACTAACAATGGCTACATGTGTGATCTTAGTCCTAATGACTAACTCACCTAGCCCACAAAAGCAATGACCTTCTAAGGTCTGAAAGCAAACAAACTTCCTGACTTGGCTAGAGTCAAGTACAAGCCAAAAATAACAAAATGGGAGGTTAGCCAAGGTGTGCTCCTGCACCATCCTCCTTGAAACAAAAATTTCAATCCACCCTTGGATTGAGGATGCTTGGATCAATCCCCATCTTCTTGAACTCTACTTCCTTTATCCATACTACATCAGCATTAGCTCAACCATGTTTCTTGATCATGTGTTCCTTATAGGCTTTATTTCTAGTATGTTTGTAGACCCTTGTGTCCAATATGCTGTCAACTCTTGTGATTGTAGTAGTAGGTAAGTGTAGGTCTTCCACATCTTTGATCACTTCATGAAGGTTTTGATCCATGTCTTGTTGTGGTCCTTTATAATGAACTAAGTCTGCAATGTTGAAGACAAGGGACAGTCCACTATCGTCTGGTAGTTCAACTTTGAAAGCATTATCACCATACTTAGCTAAGATAGGGCAGGGACCTATCCTCTTCATTTGTAACTTGTGAGGGACTCCCTTTTGAAGTCTTGATTTGTTAAGATGCACCATAACCAAGTCACCCACATTGAACTACACTGTTCTTCTATGCTCATCCACCTTGGTTTTATGTTTGATGGTGTTCTCTATCAGAGTCTTCCTCACTGTATCATGTATCTCCTGCATAGCATAAGAAAATTCATCAGCATATCCACTTCCCTTCACTCCATCCTTCAAATCTCTCAACTCAGAAACTCCTCTAGGATGTAGTCCATAGACTATTTCAAAGGGACTCTTCCCTGTAGATCTATTTATAGTATCATTGTCGGCATATTCAGCTTGCCCAATCAACTGATACCATTGTTGCCCATACTCCTTTGTCAAAAACCTCAGTATATTTCTAAGGCTTCTATTAACAACCTCATTCTGACCATCAGTTTGGGGATGGTAGGCTGATCTAAAGGAAAAATTAGTGCCCAACCTTTGCCAAAGAGTCTTCCAAAAATGACTCATGAATTTAGTGTCTGTCTGATACAATGCTGATAGGTAACCCATGGATTCTTACTATCTCTTTGAAGAAGAGAGAGGCTATTTCACTAGCATCATGTGTGGTCTTACATGGTATAAAGTGAGCCATCTTGCTGAACCTATCCACCACCACATAAACACTATCCATGCCTTGTCTTGTCTTGGGTAACCCAACTACAAAATCCATACTCAAACATTCCCATGGCCTAGTAGGAATAGGTAGTGGTTGATAAAGGCCTGCATTTGAAGAAGTTCCCTCGGCCTTTTGACATACTACACAACTTTCCACATACCTCCTAACATCAAGATTCATCTTAGGCCAATAATAGAAAATTTGAACAAGTTCTTGAGTCTTAATGATCCCAAAGTGACCACTCAAAGCACCATTATGCTTTTCTTGTATCAAGTTCTCTCTAATGGAGCTCTAGGAACACATAATTGATTCCCCTTAAACAATAGACCACTTTGTAAAGTATACTTAGCATATTTACTATGAAAATGGTTCTTGTATTCAGCACATACCTTATAAATGTCTACAAAATATTCATCATCAACATACAGATCCTTGAAGTGATCAATTCCCATGCTCTTCAACTGTATTTCCTGAACTGTGAGAGCTCTTCTTGACAATGCATCTGCTACTTTATTGAGGACACCTCTCTTGTGCCTGATATTGAAGGTGTAAGCTTGTAGATACTCACCCACTTCATATGCTTGTGGGTAAACTTTTCTTGTGAATTCAGGAAACTAAGTGCTTGATTGTCTGAATATACAATGAATTCCTTGGGAAGCAAGTAGTGCCTCCACTTCCTTAAAGCTTGAACCAATGCATATAGCTCAAGGTCATAAGAAGAGTACTTCTTTTTGGCTTCACTTAACTTTTCTAAATGAAAAGCCACCGGTATACCCTCTTGGATTAGAACAGCCCCAATTGCCACATTGCTAGCATCACACTCACTTGTGAAAAGCTTCTCAAAGCTTGGTAGCACCAAAACAGGTTGGGTAGATATCCTTTCCTTCAACAACTCAAAGCTCTTTTTAGCATGCTCATTCCATACGAATTTGGTCTTCATGCCTCCCTTAATAGTATCCAACATAGAAGCACAAATTGCACTAAAATGCCTTATAAATTTCCTATAATATTGTGCAAGGCCATGAAAACTCCTTACCTCTGTTTTTGTCCTTGGAGTAGGCCAATTCATGATAGCCTCCACTTTTCTTTGGTCCATTTTCAGATTGCCACGTGATAGGACAAATCCAAGGTACACTAGCTTTGTTTTGATGAACTCGCACTTCTCCAAGTTGATCATCAACTTCTCTTCATGTAGCTTCTTGAAAAAAATCTCAAGATGTTCTAGATGCTCACTCCTTGTCTTGCTAAAAATCAATATATCATCTAGATATACTACCACAAATTATCCTATGTAGTCTTTGAGAACTTCATTCATGAGCCTCATGAATTTGGAGGGGGCATTGGATAATCCAAATGGCATGACAAGCCACTCATATAGAACCTCATTATTTTTGAAGGTTTTTTTTCCACTCATCTCCCTCATGTATCTTAATTTGGTGATAGCCACTCTTCAAGTCTATCTTGCTATAGTACTTAGCTTCACTTAGACAATCCATTAGGTCTTCAATTCTAGGGATAGGGAACCTATACCTTATAGTTATCCTATTAATAGCCCTTGAATTAGTACAAAGCCTCCAAGTTCCTCCTTTATTAGGTGCTAGGACAATGGGTATGGCACATGGACTAGTACTCTTTCTAATGAAATCTTGGTTTAGGAGTTCTTGTACTTGCCTAGAAATTTCCTCATTTTGTTGAGGGGTCATTTTGTAAGCTGCTTTATTGGGAAGGGTAGCTCCTGGGATAAGGTCTATCCTATGACTTATGGCTCTTTTAGGGGGTAAGGTTGATGGTTTTCCATCACTCACTATACCTTGATTAGTCTGCAGCATGCTTTGAATCTCCTTTGGTAACTCTGTCTTCTTGGTCACCTGGCCTTCATTTCCCTTTCCTGGTCTTAGCACCAATGCATAAACAACTCCTTCATTCTCTTGCATGTCTTGTAATAACTCTTTTTCACCCACCATAAGAACATTTGAACTTGTTGTCTTCACCTCAACATCTTCCAACAGTGACTATATTTTGAAGGTCGCATTGTCTTTCTTGAAAGAATAAGAATTCTTTCCTCCATCATGTATGGCTTGACGGTCAAATTGCCAAGGTCTACCTAGGAGAAAATGACATGCATCCATAGGTAGCACATCACACAATAATTTGTCTTTATACATTCCAATTGAGAACTCCACCCATGCTTGTTCATTCAGTAACACATGTTGTCCTTTATTGAGCCAAGTAACCTTATAAGGATTGGTGTGGGGTATCCTTGTCAACTTTAGTTTGCTGACTGCTTCCTCTAACACAATGTTATCAATAGAACTTGAGTCAATGATGACTCTACATACTTTTCCCATCATCTTGCACTTTATCCTAAATAAAGACCTCCTTTGGCTTGGCTCCTCCTTCACCGACTCCTTGATCAAAGTTATCCTCATGAACTAGGTTAGTTCTCTTGTCACCTCCATGTGAATAACCACCTTTCTCTAGACATCTATAGGCAGGGTGCCCCATTTGATTGCAATGATAGCATTTCATATTGGAAAAGTAGTTGCCTCTTCCTCCTTGTCCACCATTTCTTCCTCTAGAGCTAGAGTTAGAACTCCTTCCTCTACCACCTCTACTTGAGCTTCCTTCTTGCTGCTCACTAGATTTTATGTCTCATTGAGTTTTTGTTTCAGAACTTCTTCCACCATAGCCACCTCTTTGTCCTCTACTATCCTTTCTTTTACCTTTACCTTTAGAGGTTTGGTCTTGCTTTCCCTTGCTTTTCTCTTCTATCTTCAAGGCCATTTGACAGCATTGGTGAATGGTTTTGAAGTTTAATAGACTCATTTCTTCTTGAATAGACCATTTAAGGCCATTCAAGTACCTTGCAAGCTTAATGCTTTCATCTTCTACTACTTTGGATCTCAAACATAGCTTTTGAAACTCCTCATTGTAGGCTTGGACATCTAAATCTTTTTGTCTTAGATTGTGTCTCCTTCTATGCAACTAAACTTTATAGTCATCAGGTAGGTAGGTCTACTTCACTTTGTTTACCATGCCCTTCCAAGTAACTATAGGAACTTTTCCATCCTTTTCTCTCTCGTTTTGCACAAATTTCCACCAAGTGAGAGTTGAACCTCTTAGTCTAGACTTGGCCACCATAAATTTTTGTGCCTTTGAGATACCATCACACTCAAAATGGTTCTCAATGCTATCTATCCAATCCACAATTGAATTTGGATCCATTTGTCCGCTAAATAGTGGCACACCTTCCAAAGCTTTGCCACTCAATGCCTTTAGTGCCTTTAAGAATGGCTCTTCAGGAAGAACGGGGTTAGGTGTTGGTGCTTCCTCCTCCAACTCTAATTCCTTTTCCCTTGCCTCTTCCTCTTCCTTTTGATCAATTTTTTCCTTTACCTTCTCTGCCTTTTCTTGGACTTCATCAAAGAGTTGTTCCATTTGAGCCAATATTTTTCTCAGTGACTTGTTGTCTTCTTCTTGTTCTTCTACCTTCTTGGCTAACTCAGCATTAGTCACCATGGTTGTGCCTTCCTCTAGTGTATTCTCTCCTACTAATTCAATAGGTTGCAACATCCACCACAAGCCTGATCAAAACAAGCTCTGATACTAATGTGATTTGAGTGTTCCAACGCTTGCTTGCACTGCAACTAAGAGACCTAGCTTGTCTCTTCTAGGAACCTAGTCTCCTCTAGGTCCTGATTGGCTTAGATGATTAACTAAGTCCAATCTTAACTCTCTTCTAAGAGTTTTATCTCTTGTGCTTCACCTTGGAGGACTAACACCATTTGACAAGTTCAATTCCTCTTCCTCACTTAGAAAGCTCTAAGTGTTATCTTCTCAAAAACCTCATTCTTCATTGCAGGGGCATCCATCCTCTTGAAAAAATCATAAACTTGCATATTTGACTCATTTTAGCAGGTTCTTCAGCCCTATCCTTACCGGGTTCAAGGATTCACCACTTGAGACCTTAAATAGGCCTTTTCCTTGTATTCTTTACCAGTCCTATTTTGTCAATTTTTGCAAAACTTTCCCAAAGACCCTACAAATCTAAAGGTAGTTTCAGATACCCTTTTGGAAGTTTTGAAAGTTTTAGTGGGGCTTCTGGCTTGACAACTTCCATACACTAGCTTCCTACAACTTAGGACAATAGGGCAATTAGCCCTAATTACTAGGACTGACTGTATTCTTGTTTGTAACTTTCTCAAATCATAAACCAAATGATTGACATGACTTCAATCCACCTAGAATGTTGAGCTAAGATGAAACCCTACTTGAACCTCTACTTGTTTCATACAGTACCTCCTTACCATGCAAGAAATCTTCAATGACATTCTTAGACCTCTAACCGGGCTCTGTCTACTCGCCTAGAGTAGTGATTAAAAGAGCTCTCCACTCTTTCATGCTTCCTAAACCTACAACTATGTACACTAATGACTCCCCTAACATTCCCACCTATCCTTAGGTGTTTCCCAAGACTAGACTTCATGGGGGAGCCATGAAAGCACCAACTGGTCAAGACTAAACCAGTAAGAACTTACGACCCAAACAATTTAGCTAACACAAAGTATCTACTCTAAAAAAATTTCCTATCAAATGAAAAATTATAAGATAATACTAAAGAACACTAAAATCAGTCTATCAATCCATTAAGCATCTTTGTCAACACAAAACTCGAGTTGTTCTTGAAAAACACTATTGTAGAGCTCTGTATTTCACTTCAAAACTAATTACAAATTACATAACTGCATCATCAACATGAGATTCGAATCTTTTGTCATATTAGATGCCCACTCCATGATTCTAGGGCTTGTTGGCCTATCTCCCACTTCCTATTCTCAAGGGAATCCAAAGGCAACCGAGTTGCATGCAACAATTACAATAATTGCCAAGGTTTCCATGCTAACTTCCTTACAACATTTGGCATCTTTCTTCATGCCTTGATCCTATTTCTTAGGACCACCATTCCCTCTAGATTCTGAGGAACCAACTCATTGAATGGCCTTAAGGCATCTTTACAACCACATTAAGTGTTTAGAACAACTTTAAGACTCTAATCTCCCCTAGAAAACTAACATTAAGAAAACATAAACTACTAACAATGGCTAAATGTGTGACCTTAGTCCTAATGACTAGCTCACCTAGCCCACAAAAGCAATGACCTTCTAAGGTTTGAAAGCAAACAAACTTCTGGACTTGGCTAGAGTCAAGTACAAGCCAAAAATAACAAAAATTGAGGTTAGCCAAGGTGTGCTCCTGCACCATTTCCTCCCATATGAATTTTAGCGTGTTCTTCAACATCGAGATCTTGTAAGAAGAAGTGTTATCTAGATCAAGTCTAGGATCAAATTCAATCACTTTCATCCATCTCTCAACCATCAAAATCAGTCAAAAATCACCTCACCAACAACTCTTGGAAACTTTGTAAACATCTTTTATGCTAAAATTTTAGGCGAAATCAAGACCACTTTGGTTGACTTAACTTATCTAGTCAAACCATCGTCTTATACATGAGTTTTCTCCAGGATAACACAACTTCCTATGGTTTACGAGTTCATCTTGTTTGGCTTAACACACTTAGCCAAATTATCAAATCATCACCCCATTTGACTTAACACACTTAGTCATACTATCCTCTTATGTACAAGTCCACTCTAGGATAACACAACTTCCTAGGGTCTTACAAGTGCATTTATCACATTTTGTTTGACTTAACGCATCTATTCAAACTATCAATCCAATCATGATTAATCAAAGTCCTAAAAGGTTTAGCATTTCCTTGAAAGTTTCTTTAAGAGTTCCATTCATCCATATCACTCATCTTTCGTTTATCTCATCTTCATCATCACTTTGATCCTTCAAATATCCTAGTTCTTCGCTTCTTTGAACCTAGGGTTTAGACCAATCTAAGGAATTAGAGGTTCATCTCTTACATTCTTGAAAATTGATCTTCATTTTATGGTTAAAACAAGATCCAACACAAGAGGAATATGGAATTTAAACTAGATTCATACATCATGAGCAATCTGAATCAACCAAACTATCCAAGTCTCACAATGCCAATTGATTATCGAAACTCACATTTATGTAATTCAATAATGGCATCATTATCTCCTCCAAATTTCAACGATACGAATGTGAGCATGCCCAATCTAAAGTTTGGAACACCTTTCCTAATGATAGATTTAAATCCAAGTCCAAATCTGCAAATCTATCAACCAAACAATCAATGCATAAGTCTTATTCCAAACAACATTATCCCACCAAATCCATACATGCCAAGTAAAACTTTACCAAAAATGACCATTTTGAATCCACATTTGGTAAAATTTGGTGTAGACATGTTTGGAAATCCCATTAATGTTGTTCAAAATCCAAACAATATGTTGACGACTCTAGGTATTGATCCAAGTGAAGGTAACACCATGCAGAATCAAAGTTACCTAAATCAAGGCAATATGATTCTCAACCGCAACAATGTTCAAATTCAACCTATAATGCCAAATAAAAAAATCATACCAAATCATCCCATTTTTCCATCAATATCACAATAGTAGGTGGCAACCATCCAAGCTATTCCCATTCCACCACCACCACCACCACCACCAAAATACAGCATGAAAAATGCATTCTCCATCATGTTGCAAGACACTCAACAAGCTGCCTGCCAAAAGGCACTCCAAGCCCAACAAGTTGCACATGTTGCACAAGTGGCTCAAGTATCCCGACAAGCACAGGCTCAAGCTTAAGCCCAACACCAAGCCCGACAGGGGCAAGCAGAATTCTGAACACTATTGCAATCAATCCATCAACAAGTGCATCAACAAGTAGATCAACAACAAGCCCAACAAAAACCATTGTTGGGAGAACAACGACATGACCAACAAAAAGCTTTGTTGGCTCAACAGCAAACACAAACATTACTCACGCAGTAGAGCTCGCAATAGATTCCCACCACAATTATTGAAAAAAATGATCAAGATCAACCCATCAATGAGAAAATTGAAGATGTTTCCACTTCATCCAACAAACAAATCAACACACCCCAAAAGCCACTTTTCAATCATGATCAAAATTCACCAACAATGTCCAACAATGATCTATTCAAAGAAGGGTTAACATTATTTGATCTTATAATTTATGATCCTTTTAGTAATGATCATGTTGAAAGTGTCTCTACATCACCTAATGAATTAGAGGACATATCTTAAGATTTTTCCCCAAAGCATGTTCGACATCCTTCACTTAATTCTAGCAATGGTCCTTTCTGAGACATATTGGCATCCTTTGACCTCATGGTTGCAGATATTGAATAAATCCTCAACTCACCATTTGATCCAAGTCCATTCAAAGACCAAGAGGATATTTAACCACTTTCCATACCTAATTAAAATATCCAAGAGAGCAATCCATCCTTTGAAATCGTCCCATGTCAAGAACTTGATCCAAAGCATGTTGAAAGCAATTCTAGAATTAGTCAAGATCAAGAACTTGTATCTCCAAGATACTACAATGATCTAATGGGAAATCTCCTATCTATACAAGATGCTTCAAATGATGATCATATCCATATAGCACATATTATTCCATCTACCCATAAGATGCTTTCTTTTAATGGACACGCAGTTGATCTTCATTCAAAACAAGAGTCTCATACTCTTGACATCATTATGAAGGAACAAGAGTCTTCTACTCTTAACATTTATACACATGGTCAGAATATAGATAAATGCAGAGACATATCAAAAATGGTCATGAAGAAGGCTTCTACAGAAGTTATGAATCAGAAACATCCTGTGAAGTGAGTCATGAGGAAGAGTTTTGTGTGGATAGTGAAGCATCAACACTTCTTGAAGAAGCACTACAACCTGATATCTCGCAAGATCTTGCTAAGGATATCAATCAGGCGTTTATCCCACCTATGGATGATCCTATCACTTATAAAGTTGGATCATTTACCTTTCTTAGGGCAAGCTCCCTCATCAATAAAGAATTTGTCACTTTTGAAGATCCACCATAGAGCAGAGAAGGAGCAACACCTTGTTTCTAGGGTAAATGATATCCCGTTGCACATAAAATGTTTCAATTGATGAATTATCAAGGTAGAGGATTAGGCCTACATGAACAGGGTATCCTAGAACCAGTGCAGATTATTGGAAATCCTAAGAATCGAGGCCCTGGTTATTCGACAATCAAAGGATATAAACATATCAATGATACCTCTATAAAATTGGGGGCAACTTCGTCTCAAGAAAATGTCAACATAGGGGGCACAAAGGACCCTTATAATGAGACCAATGCCAATACTACAACCCGCCACGTCATGAATCTTCATCCACCCATCACCCCATCCATGAATTGGGACCAACAACGAAAGAAAGAGTTGAATGAAAACACAAATATTTCTATCAAAGAAAAAGAAGTAGCGAAGCGCGAAGGACAAATTAAATACATATGGTTACCAAAGAATACAAAGAATGACTCCCCCTATCAAAGTCCTTTAGTCAAAGAAACTATGGGGAAAAATTAAAAAGGGGCAAGTATCCATCAAAGATGTCCACAAAGAAAAAATAAAGCTTCTCAAGAAACATACAAAGTGTATCGAGCAGTTGGTCCTTATTCCATGCACACTTCCATATCCACCCATCATTGCTCATCTTCCCAAGTTTGGAGAGTCAAAGGGTCCAAACTATCAAACATTCCATCTATTATTCCTAAACACACTCCATCCATGCCTCCACACATGATATCCAATTCTCACATTGACCATGTATTGGCAGCGACCCTTCATCATAAGGATTTAGAAGGCACTCTATTGTGATGTGTGCACAAAGATAGAGTTAACCCCGATATTCGCAAAGAAGATCAAGAATCTCAAAATTTGCATTCAAGTGCATGTATCTTGGAAAAATAGCTTCTCCAAGTAGGATATCAATGGAACATTATGAAAGAAGCATCAATGTTAGCAATACCAGGTGGTTCAGCATCAGCTTAAAATCTCTTAGAAAATACAAAAAAATATAAAAATATTAAAATCCAAAAAAAAATCAGAAAAAGGATTGAAAACAGTAAAGAGAAAAATCGTCCTCCAACGAAAACCGCTTGAGTGGCACTTTGGACATGTACCATGATGAAAACTTGTCAAATTAGGCATCATGAGTAGAATTGAGCATCTATGTGGGCCAATTCAGGAGAAAGCATCTTATCACATCCATAATAAAGCAAGCATTCTTCATATCATTCGTTCATCCATGAACCATTTATCCAACCCATTTTTATCCATCTACATCCAAGGTCCAAGTTACCTTGATCTTGATAAAATTTTCGAGCACACTTTACACTTGCTTATGGTAAACATCTTGACATGGGTCATTTTCACTGATCCTATCCAATCGAAACATTATCTGAGCCTTGAAGCATTATTTGAATGAATATTCCTCTGTTTAAACACCTTATCTTGTCACAAGATAATCCATATCCATTCATCCAAGAATCTACCCATGGTCATTCAAACATTGCTAGAAACTGGGGGCGGATATTTGCATCTTTCTACGAGAATAAATATGGATATATATCCTCTTACTTATGTGGCAATCCAAACATTGGAAAACATGAAATCAAATTGGCCAAAGCATTTGTGAGCCAAAAATCCAAATCACTAGCCCATGGCATATTTTGACAAGAATATGTTCCTTATCAAGTTTTATCTTTCATCGAACATCAATCCAAACAATCAATATCAGTCGCATCTAACTTGTGCATCAACATCACATCAAGTCATCAAAATAATTTTGTTCCAAGTCAAGCTTCATCAATCTTGATCAATCGAATCCAATCAATCATCACCTTGTTTGATTTAACACACTTAGTCAAACTGTCATCCTTTTGCATGAGTTTACTCTAGGATAACACAACTTCCTTGGGTTTACAAGTCCATTATCATCTTGTTTGGCTTAACACACTTAGCCAAATTATCAAATCCATAATCACCTTGTTTGGCTTAACACACCTAGCCAAATTATCCTTTTTGAACAAGTTTACTCTGGGATAACACAACTTCCTAGAATTTATAAGTGCATTATCACTTTTTTTTGACTTAACACACCTAGCCAAATTATCATTTTTGTACGAGTTTACTTTGGGATAACACAACTTCTTGGAATTTACAAGTGCATTATCACTTTTGTTTGACTTAACACACTTAGTCAAACTATCAATCCATTAATCTAATCAATCAACCTTAGCTTGGTTTTCAACAAAATCCCAAAATAGAGCATTGATATCATCACATATCATATCCAAATTCATCAAAAATTCAAAAACATTCAAAAATTCATCAAAAAATCCAAAAACATCAAAATCATCAAAAATCCTAAAACATGTCGAAATATCAAAAAATCTTCAAAAATTCATCATTGAGTCTTGTTAGTCTTTCACCTTGTCAAACTACGTCATCTCTTAGATTGAACGTAGGCAAGGTTGATCTTTGATCATCCCCCGAGACATTTAGGTCAATCCTTAGGCGTCTGTCGCATTGGCAATCCGTTTTCCCATCTATCTTTTCATTAAGTCAAGTTTGTCATCATTCGAACTACGTGGTCTCTACGTGTATAGCGTAGGCAAGTCTAATCTATGGATCAGCTCCCCAGACCCCTAGGATAGGTCTTTAAGTTAGTCCTTTCATTGTAAATCTTGAAAATACCAAAAATAGCCTCAAAATATCAGAAAAATCTAAAATGGTGCCCCCATCATCTCGATTTCACCCATGATCATCTCACTCATAATAAAGTCAATTGTCACCATCACCCTTTGGTGAGTCAGTCATAAGCAAATTTAGTAGGTTCGAAAGTGAATGCTTAATCGTCAAAGTCTCAAGTCTAGATCAGTAAGCAAGCAAGTTGGTCAAAGCGAAGTATTAATAGCTTATCACCCAAATCAGTCCCATCAAAACCCTGATCACAACATGTCCTAGGATGAAGCTTTCCTGCGATGGACATAAGCATCAGGTACCCCAAAATAGTTAGCCTTGGCTAGCGGTATGAGGAACATTATCTTGTTTGTTTTACTTTATTTGGTCTTTTTGACTTATCTTATTTTGCACTCATTCCAAGGACCTCTCCATGATGCCTAAACAAATCAGGTTTAGAGAGAAAGGAACAGGGCAATCATCATTATCTTTATATCTACTGTGCTTGTTGGATATTGTTGTAAAATAACTTCGTCATGCATACTTTTTTTTTTTTGTAAGGAGGATGTTTTAGGTATCTTGTTGACCACATAACAAGGCTTGCCTTTTTATGTTTTGGCCCGAGATGTCTAGAATATCTGAACTGCATTCTGAATAAGGTTATGTTTTTCAAAGCGTGAACAAGAGTACTCCTTTCTATTTGACAAGTCAAAGTCCATTGCACTAGGTACAATTCCATCCTAGTCCTTTATACCTTGATGCATCGTACCTATGTGTGTTATAAAACATAAAGTAATTAGCCCTTTGAAAATCCCAATTCTTGATAAGCAATATATCATCATCATCGATAATAATGTGAACTTGTGTGGATCCTCTTTCCATCCATCTTATTCTACTTATTCTTCTATCTTTACTAAGATTTCTATCAGTGTGTTGAATCAAGGTATACACGAGACTACCCATAGTCGAGGAGTGTCTATACATCGTCAGATCTATCTACATAGAAGAGTTATCTTTCATCCTTTGATCAATAGAGTCACCCCTCTCACATCTTTATCATGATCTCAATCAGAAAACCATCCATTTCCGCTGGATCTCTTGAGGGGGCAGTATATTAGCATAATCCTTTCACCGGGGCAATAGTGGGGCATCTGAAAAAATTGAGAAATTTTTGAACTTTGATCACAACAGTTTATTCTTTGAATCAATGCAACAAGTACATTGCTTCAAAGAGGGGCAAAATGTAGACATGGAAAATGTACAATTTCAATTTGACACACTTATTAACAACATTCCTTCCTCAATCGTACTCTAAACTTTTCATCATATTCTGCCTCTTAATTTAATGAGTCATAATTCATTTAATTAAGTCTTTCTCCTCGAGTGATTAAAATTGATCAATTTAATCTAATTAACCTAACATTTATGTTTAATGAAATAATTCATTTTATTTGATTAAATTCTCTAAAGTCCTCTTATTAAATTAAATAAATTAAACCTTATTTGATTTAATCTAACATATTCCTCCTTGTTTAAACAAATCAAAACCATTTATTAACTCTTCTCAATTTGATTTAAATCAATTCATAAAATTAAGTCCAAATTGTCACATCCTCTAGTTCTTCATTAAATTAATCAAATCCTTGATTAAGTTAATCCTTCTCATAAAAAATCCTCTAGAGAATGCAAGTTGCACAATAAATCAATTACTTTGATTTATTTAATTCTCCATTTTCCCTCACATAGCATCAAAAGGGAATATTCCCTTGTTTGAATTCAAAAAATCCAAGTAGACTTGTACATCCAACAAGGAATTCACTTCTCTTACATGCCCTTGTGCATTGATCCAGGTGGCATTTATTTCATTCCTTTTTCCCTCTCACATGTCATTTCTCAAAATTGAAATTCCACTTAATGGCATTTATCATGCACATTGACCAAAATGTGTTCATTCCTCAACCATTCACATCTTGACAAGTGGCACTTAGCCATTGGATGTTGAATGATCCCACATTGCTCTATTTCATTCTCTATTCCATTTTGGAAATCTATAAATTGGAGACTCCTCTCCTCATTCAACAACACACAACTTTGAGTAAACTTACTATGCTCAAATTCACCTTCACTTCATAGATTTCAAGCAAGGTTATTCTCTTCATTTGAGAATTAATCTTACTCATAAGATCATTCAGTCTGTTCAAGGATTGAGAAAGGGCTGCTTACTACACAACATGGTGGCACCAATCCACTATGAGATAAAGGGTTAATCATGTTTCTTATATGATTCTGTTTAACTTATTTTTCTACTCATTGATTGCATATCTAGACATGGTTAAATATTTCATAGGGATGTCTAAGTTTGCAGGTTTAAACTAACTTTCGTGCTAACAACGTGAAATTGTTTAAGCCATCTCTTGCAGGTTTTAGCATCCACAGTTACTATAATTTTCTCATGTTTCTTAGTCTTGCTAACTCATCCTACATATGGGCCAAGAACCCTAGTAAATTCTTGATTCTTTCTATTATTACTTTATTATTTAGGTTTCTATAGGTTATGTGTATATAAACTATCTTGGGTAAGTGCAAGAAGTTGAGTCCATGAAATGTGGAAATTTTTGCCTTAGCCAATAAAATGAAATCGACATTGCAAAAATGAGATCCCGTTTAGGCTCGGGATTGCAAGCCTAAAATCAAAAAATGGGATCCTATTTTTAAAAACAATGGGATCTTGTCTAAAACAAGATTCTACTTTTTAAAAAATGGGACCCTGCTCTTCAAAAAAGGAGATCCCGTTTTGAAAAATTCCAAATGTAAATTTTCCATTTTTGGAAAGTTTCCAAAATAGGATCCCGTTTCGAAAATTTTTCATTTTTAGAAACAATCAATTTTTGGAAATTTTCAAAACGGGATCCCATTTTGCAAACTAGGATCTCATTTTGTAAAAGCATAATTTTTTTTGTTTTTTATAAAACGGGATCCCGTTTTAGAATGGGATCCCCTTTTTTCAAATTTCAAATGTAGGCCAAGTTTTTTCTTTCTTGACAAGTTTGGGAAATGGTTTGGGGATCCGAACCTAAGCCCTAGACGTGGTTTGACCTACAAGTTGAAGGTTCTAGCAATGTCACAAAAAATACTGACTTTGGGCATACGTTTGAAGGCTTTCTTTGCAGATTTTTTCGACAAAATTAAAACCCGTTATAGATTAGATAGTTTAGATTCCAAATACGTAATTTTTTTATAATTGGATTAATTTTTTAATTTTTCATTTAATTTTTGATTAAACAGGTCCATAAACTTGAATTATAATTGTTTTTTAGTATTTTACAACTTTTTATCAACATAGCATTTTTACGAATAGATTGCATAAAAGCGTACTTCAGACAATTCATTTCAATTTAAAAAAATTCAAAAAATCATAATTTGAGGTCGTCTTATGCATGACGTACATGACGATTTTTTAAAACACCAAATATGGCCAGTAAAAATTAACAAAAAAGACTTCAATAAAAAATTATAAAAAAATATGGAAAGCATGCTTCAGTGAGTTAAAAATATTTTCCCGAAAGTATTTAGAAAAATATGATTATTTAGGTCAAAATATGGATGGTGTACACGTGCATGGTATGGTAAAACAAATAACTTTTAAATAGTGGTTTTTAGAAACTCCTATTGAAATTCAATTCATATCATCTGGGTATTGAAATAAATAACATATTTGGAAACTAGACTCTGAGTGCTACATTTTATGATCAGTGACATTTTTCAAAATTCCATCTCTAAGTGCTTCAAATTTTAAGGTCAAATGTGTCGAAGCCTGAAAATCAAGGAAAACACTTCCACTAAATTGCCAAAAAGTGGACTCAACTTCTAGCAATGCGTGATGGACCCTTGTGCTTGTTGTATCTTCTCTTATACCTCATCATGGATTTTCTTCGAGTTTTGAGTTTTCAAATGGGCGATGAGTGATGATCTCAAGGCTCTTTGATGTTTGTTTCATCACCCCTCATGGATTGTTGCATGATTGTTATGTTCAAGTTGGCAATGAGCAATGATGTGCTTTGATTAGTGTTTCCTATTGTTGATCTAAGGTGTTCTCATGAGTGATATATCTAGTGCCTTATATTTTCATGTAGGTACACGTGGCATAATATGGCTTCATCACTAGTTTCAAGATGTCGTTGATGTGGTCTAGATTTTGAAATATGAACCAATGGCATGTAATGTGTGATGCAGATTTCCAAAATGAGTAGTGATCTAATGGTCTAGATTTCTTCACGCCAATGCCCTCATCACTGATTGAACCATGAAGGGGTGGAGAAAATCTATGACACATGATGGGACATTCCAAGGAATATTATCTTCAAGTGTTGGCTTTGTGTACTTCAATGGTTTAAATGAAAAGGAACATATCGTGTTGGTGATGCTTGTTAATTGTCAGATCGCGAGTGACTAATGAAGATTAAGGGAAGACATGGCATGTTTTGAGGTGCTATCGCTATTTTTAGGAACAAGTTGTAAAAGGTTGGAAATGGTGTTCTAGGTTGCCATTAATAAAGTTTAAAATCCTCAAAGATCGATGGTCCAAATTCAAAGCTAAGCTACTTAGTTATCAACTCACTCGCATGATGATCTCTTTAATCATTAATTGCTGCACGCTCCAAATGGTCTATTTAATGCAGATTGCCTATTGTTTTATCAAGCACCATTTTCAGTCTATAGAGAATGTGAAGTGTGTGTAATTGAAGGAGTGTGTGAGTGTTGAGCTTTCAATTGTAGAGGATATTGATGTTTTATCCTAGGTGATTTGGTCTTTTGTGTGAGCTCTATTTTAATTCGTACTTGAACTCATCTGGGAGTTTAATATTTCTAAGGCTTGTTGAAATTGTCTAGGTTTGTGGATGTGCTTTCCTACAATTTTAATTCTGGACATAAAGTTGGTTGTCTTTTCTCAATTTATATTTTCTATAGCTTCTACCCTATGTTTTGCAAAATGGGTAAGTTGGGTGAGTCAATTAAGCCAACTAGGAGGCCTAGATGACTTCGTGTGTTTGAGTGTCATGAGGATATGTCTATGCATGAGCAAGAAGTCCCTGAGACTTTTATGGCTCCAAAGGGTAAAAAGGAGGCTCATCATCAAAAGAAGAAAATAATTGTCCAAAGTACCTACAATTTGAGAAATAAGACCATTTCAAAAGAAATGGTCAATTTTAAGGAAAAGGAGCCAGCTGAGCTTGTGAGGAAGGCCAAGAAAAGAAATAAGAGTCATGCTTGGCTTACCTAGGAAAAATTAATTCTCCCATCATGCTCTCTGATATCCTTTCAGATGGTGAAGGTAACACTGAGCCAAGATAAATCCATTACATTCTCTCCTTGGTTCCATATGATGACTCTAATGAGGATGTATTGATGTTCCCTCTAGTTGCATCACAAACAAGGAGAGGGTGAGCATAATTTGATGTTGACAAATCAAAGTAGTGTCTTGACCCAGTTTCTATTTTCGATGAGACCATTTCCACTACATCAAGATCGTCTTCTTCAACATGTGTCTCAGTTTTTGTCTTTGGTGCTAACGTGGATGTCTTTTGGGCTTCTATGATGTAGAAGTGTTGGACTCCATATCCTTAATGGTGGGTATGATTTTTCCAAGAAGTAAGATTTTTTTCCCCCGTTACTATTGGGGAATCTTCTTTGGTCTACGTAGACGTAGGTTTTCGGTGATGCTGCATCAAAAAATGGTGCCTTTTGGAGGGCTCAATCATCTTCTTCAACCAACTTATGGAGAATTTTGTATTTTTATTTCATTTTTTATGCAAATGATTACATATAACCATCTGGGGGAATCTCTCAAACACAGTTAAAATTAGTTTTGAAATGAAATGTGAAATGTAATCGTAACTCAACTGGATGCTTTTCGCTCCCTTGTTGTATAAAAGGGATTTTTAAGGGTTGATTACGAGGGTTGACGTCTTTTGTATTAGAAGGGTATAGGTGAGCATGCTAATCTTAGAAGGGATCATAAATGTAAATAGGTAGATTGATGAATATACCATGAATAAGTTTAGGGTATGAGTCATGATGTAACGGTCTTAAATGGTTTTATTGTAACATCAGTAATAAACATACTTGTTCTAAATTATATGTTCTCCTATGTAATTCCCTTGCAGATTATGAATGAAATTATTAATGATAGTTTCATTTATCTTCTATTGTTTAAATTGGGTATGTGCAAGATCATCATGGAAAAAACAGGCCCTTAAGTGGCGATGAAAATTTAGAAAATCAAAGTTAGGCAACTTGACATAAAAAATTGAATAAGTTATCTATATTATTTCAAAAATATGTAAGAATAGAATCTTTAGAAAATTGAATGTAGTTTCTAAACTTCTAGGCTGTTTTTTTTTTAAATCTATTTGGACAAAAATTGAAATTTCAATGTAGTAGTACTTAAATTTTAGGGAAAAAATAAGTAGGTGCTTGTCTCACCACCCTTACAACAAAAAAATGATAATACTTTTTATAAGATTTTAGATATAAGTAAAAGACTCATGTCCCGATGTGATGCATATATTTTTGTAATTTTTTTCAAAGTAAATAATTAATTATTTATTTTTTGTTACAACTTTTCAAAAATATAAAAACTTGTATGTCTGACCACCTTAACTTGGTCAAAACTTCATGAATTTTTTTTTTTTCCTAATCCTATAGTATGCAAAGCATAGAATGTGACACATGTTTCAGATTCAAAAAATGTGATACCGTTTGAAATCTATTGATGTTTTTCAATCAACCTATCAATAAGGACTTTAGTCATAATTCAAATAGAAGATGAATAATAATTATTTATTAAATTCAAAGTAAAGAATAATTTATATTGGTGGAAAGCTAAGAATATCCTTTAGAAACCCTTTTCATTTTATCAATTTTGGGTAAAAAAAATCATCAGCCACATGGGGCATCATATCACTTACATATTTCCACTTTTTGACTCATCATGATCCTGCACATACCCAACTGAATGAATGATTTTATTTATGCTTCAATTCAAAGGATTGATTTAATGTTGAAGTAAGGCAATGGGTTTGTCAAGAAATGATATAGGATTTGGTAAGAAAATATGTTTTAGATCCAGTGAATTGAATGCTACAAAGTAGTATATCAATAATCCATAAATTACTGAGTTGAATTGTTAGGGTATTACCAATCAGTTAAAAAGGTGACTCCATCATCTCATGGATGAGGCACTAGTCCCTTCATTAGCTTATCTTAGATTAAGTTGAGTTAGTAACACACCTAGCTAGAGGATTATAATGAAATAATCAAAACCTGAACTATTACATTATTCCTTGCAATGGATGATAGTTTATTGAAAGGTCACCCAAACCTTTGATGAATGTTTCCTATTTGCAATTTGAAGAAATTCATCTGTGTATAGAAATTCTCTTGTTTAAATGAATATCACATGATCGTGTTTAGGATTACCCTTTTGGGTCTCACAAAGCCAAAAATGAAGAAGTAAGGGCCTTAAAATCCTTACTTGTGTGTTGGCCAATATTTACCCTTACTAACAATTGAATTTTGGTAGATTCATAGGTGAGGGATAAGATCAAGTTTGGCTCATAAAAAATAATCAATAAAAATTGCGACTCTGTTGGGGAAGGATTTAAGAAAAATTTGATAGAAGATTAGTTTTCCTTAAGAGTCAAAGTATTTTTTAGAGAGTTATATTACCTAGCCTGGCTTCGTGTCAATGAGTCAATCCTCTAGGATTTTGAAGGATTTTGTTGTGTGTCCTTTGCAAATTTGTACACATTGTAAAGATTTGTCATAATTTCATGAATATTGTTAGAAATTCCCACTAGAAGTGGGTGGCGATTACTAAAATTCTCTGTAGCAATGCAAATTGTTTTGAGAGATTCTAGTAAAACATGGAATGAAAATTTGCTAGAAATAAGAAAGTGTAAAGGACCTGTGTGTGACTCAATTGATTAAGGAGGTTGAAAGTGGAATTTATTAGTGAAAGAAACTTCAAGTTGTGGAATTTTGGTCCTCTATAAAGGAGGTGGTGACTCTATGCATAAGAACCTAAGGAAAACACTAAGATGGTTCTAGATCTGCAAGGTTTTCCATTCAGGGAGACAATTCAAGAATGCTTACAATATATCTAGGTATTTTTCCCCTACCTTGGGTTTCAAGAAGTATTAAATTTATGAGAAGGCCATGTTGAAAAGGTTTGGTGAAATTTTTTCCCCTATTATTTGAATTAAGAACAAATAAAGGGAATAGTATTCCTTTTGCATACTCCTAAGGTGTAATGTATAATATCTTAGCTAGGTTGAAGAAGTATGCTTACTCCTAAACTATGCCTCCTAAAAAGTTTTAAAGCATGTATATGTTTGAGCTTTAAAATTGTGAATAAAATTAAGGAATGAGGTAGTAGATTATCAATTGTGAAATTTATTTTTGAAGGTTGAATAAGGGTACAAGAGAAGTGTATCACTCCCTTGTATCTCCCTGTGGAACATCAAGTAAAAATGTGCAAGGCATGTAGCCCTTTATCATGCCATCAAAAGAAGTTCTCTATTGAGAGACATAAGCCATTATGTTTTAATTGTATTCAAGGTTTTCCTAATGAGATTCTGAATGATATTAGGAAATATTTTCCTAAATTTACAAGGAAAAGTGACGAGTCAACTTCTAAACACCTAAGTGTATTCATAGATTTGATGGGTGACTTTGAGATAGATCATGAGGATGTTGCCATGAAGCTTTTTTCTTAGTCTTTAAAAGAACGCTAGACAATGGTTTTCATATTTTCTAGTATATTCTATAGCTTCATGGAATAACTTCATGATAGCATTCATGGAAAAATTTGGTGCAAGGGTTATCCTAGTGAGGTAAGAAAAAGACATGCAAATCTGAAAGGATGAAGATGAGATGGTTCCTACTTTTAACCTGAGATTCATAAAATCAATAAGAGGTATCCCTAAACACCTAAGTCCTAGTGATGCAGAGTGTTTAATTGTATATCTAAGTGCATTTGATAAGGGATAAGGAACCCAAAACATTACATCAAGCCTGTCACATTTCTACGGATATTGAAAATATCAATGATGAGTGGTTGTTTGGTTGCAAGTGTTTGTTCTCTTGATGCATGTCATATAAATAACATAGATAAGGATGAAGAGGATCACCAAAGTGATGATGTTCTTAATACCTTATCTGTATCATCATCATATCATATTAATCATGAATGGATGCAAGATGAGATACAATAAAATTTGAGTGATAATGATCAAACATTGTTCAAATTATCTAGTATAAAGAGACATGAAAGGGAACTACCCTATGAGTTGCTAAAAAGGTTCTTGGATTCCTTGTTGGAGATCCCTAAAAGGTTACAACCTAAAGATTCAATTTGTATTGACTTATTTTGTGACATTTATCAGCCAGGGCTTAGTACTTTGCCTAAGGAATTAAAACCTCAGGATTTTGATAAAATAATTGTTTGGATTGGGATTGTTGAGGAGGCTAAATGTGAATATATACAAAAAATGACATCCCAGGATGACAAGGGTGCTCCTCCTATTGTTATTAATCAAGGTTTTATTCAAGAAATGGATTAAAAAATTGTTGAATCTGAAGAATATCCATTTAGTAATATAGATGATGATATTGTCATACTTGCAAGTATTGTTGATGTACCTTTGAAGGTGGGTAACCAGGATAGTGAACATGAAAATCTTGATTTCTCTCATAAGGATTATTGTTGTGAGATCGACCTAAGGGAATCCTTCTTGACTAAAGAGTTCATATGTACTAGTACTCATGGGTTGTGCCTTCACCATTGGATGAATAAATAGCATGAGATGGATTCCTAAAGTGCAATCGAGTTGTATCTAAACTAGAATGCCCTAAAAATGTGGTAGATAATGAAGATAAAGATAAGTGTTTCTATATTTAGGGTCTTGAGCCTAAGTTTTATGTTAAAAATGATGGGATTGGTGATGCTAGTCAGCAATATCCTATTTCTGAATTCTTGTATAAAACATAAATAGAATGTACAAGTTTCATGATAGAGATGGACATGATAGTTTTCAACAAAGAATATGTTAAGGAGACTTATTTGGATGAAAATGAGAAATTTTTAAGCTATAGGAAAACATACATATGCAATCAAGAAAACCTATCAATTGATGGTGCACTTGAAAAATCTTAATATTGATCACATCAATTCTGAGTTACTGAACTTATTCTTTGAGACATTTTGCTTCAATCTAAGAAATGATTTGAAAGGAGGATGGGAGTGTGTTGATGATCCTTAAATAGGAGTATTTTTTAATGCAAGGGAAGGTGTGGATAATGCCTTTTGTAGGAATAACTCTGATGAGAGAAAACGTTATATGGGGATTGCAGAATATATTTCTCGAGGAAGTGACTAATATGGCAACATAACTAGTTTATACTACTCTGATGAATATGAGCACCAATTTGAATAGATGCTTATTTATGAATAATTTTATTTCATCACACAAAGTGAAAGTGTCCTTAATGTGGGAAAAATGCTAGATGACAATGACCCTAGAATTCTAGATGTCAAATGGAAATGTCACTTCAAAGGGTTAAGTCATATATCTCTGAATGGAAATCCTAAAAGAAATGTGTATGAGGGTTTCTAGATTAATGAGAAAAATGATTTTGATATCAGTTTGTATGATGATAATGATCAAGTGGATTATGAATGTTTTATTTTCCCTATTCAATTGGATGAACATTTGGTGAAATATAATTATAAACTAAGTCAAATGGAGTGTTGCAATAATCACGTATTATTATTTTAGTTAATGATTAGTTATAATTCAGAGAAGGACATGACTGAAAGAGATGATTATAAATTTAGACATATATCCATAATGGTTGAGTGTAGTGGTCGTAACATGACCAGCTGGTGAGCAGTTCATGATAGTGTTTTCATCCTTTGCATGGTGAAAATAGTGGAAAATAGGGTTTTTGATAGAGGTAAGCACCAGTTTCAAGGTTGGGAGCCCTTGGGCCACTAAGTAATGTTGAAGCTTGATAAAGCTACAAAGTGCAAGTTGAAAGCCTACACCTCATAAGAGGCTTCAATAATGAGGGATATCAGATCTCTTGGTATGGACTTGTAACTTATATAAATATTGTACATATGGGTATGTTCTGGAAAAAATAAGCCCTTAAGTGGCAAATAATTTAGAAAAATCAGAGTTAGGAAACTTGACATAAAAATTTGAATAAGTTATCTATATTATTTCAAAAATATGTAAGAATAGAATATGTAGAAAATTGATTGTAGTTTCTAAACTACTAGGTTTATTTAAAAAAAATCTATTTAATGAAAATTTGAAATTTCAATGCAATAGAATTTAAATTTAAGGGAAAAAATAAGAAGTGGGTGTTTGTCTGACCACCTTAACCGTGAAATAAAATGATAATTATTTTTTATAATATTTTAGATATAAGTAGAGGACTCATGTCTGGATGTGATTCATATTTTTTTTTAATTATTTTCTAGGTAAATAATTAATTTTGAATTTTTTATAACAACTTTTTAAAAATATAAAAACTCATATGTTTGACCACCTTAACTTGGTCAAAACTTTATGAATTTTTTTTTTTTAATCCTATAGTATTTGAAGCATAGAATGTGATGCATGTTTTGGATTCAAAAAGTGTGATATCATTTGAAAGCTATAGATGGTTTTCAATCAGCCTATCAATCAAGAATTTTATCATAATTCAAATAGAAAATGAATAGTAATTATTTATTAAATTCAAAGTAAAGCATAATTTATATTGGTGGAAATCTGAGAATCTCCTTTAAAAGCCCTTTTCATTTTATCAATTTTGGGTAAAAAATTTGTCAACCACATACCCTATGCATACCCATCATATCACCACTTTTTGGTCCATTATGATCCTACACATACCCATATGCTATTTGCTTTGGTCTAGTTTTCCTACTTGGCCTTTTTTTTTGGTTTTATGTGCTTGATCTGCTTCACCTAAAATTCTAGATTCTTGCACTATTCACTAAAGAACAAACCTCCCCAACTAGAGCCACTGATGGAACCCTTGAAAAATTCATGTTTCCACTCCTATCTTTGCCAATTTTAGTCAGTTTAAAATTTTTGGACTTAGGGGTTTGTTCAGCTATATTGCTCGAGGATTTTGCTGCAAAATCTCACCTAGGAAACCCTTAGGGAAAATCCCTTGTTAATACCCTAATTCATCGTTGACCTTCTGCTACAAGTTTTTGGTCGTCTTAAAACATCTTTAGTTATTAACACTAGTGGAATAATCGACCCCTCATACCTAGGTCTGACATTCTTATATTTTATAAGGTTTATCAATTAACCTTATTTAGACTAAATACACCCTTTGAAAATATTATGTTCTAAGTCCTTGAGGCCTTTTATACATTGTCCTAGATGGTCCCAATCTTAAAACAACTTGTAGGCATGTGCTAAATTTTCTTTACTTAAGTCTCATCCACTATTTCCCTTTATTGCTCATCACAAATGGATTTTGAAATACACTTTCAAATGGGCGATGAGTGATGAGTGATATTTCTCTAGTTTTTCTCATCATGGATGACTTTATAAAAATAACTTGCATTGGTGATGCACGATATGTGGACTTTTGTTGTTATCATTGGCTACTTTCATGTTGCTAATTGATCATGAATCTCATGATGAGAATTAGCAATGCGTGATGGACCCTTCTACTTGTTGTATCTTCTCTTGTCACTTATAATGGATTTTCTCTGAGTTTTGATTTTTCCAATGGGTGATGAGCAATGACCTTATGGCTCTTTGATGTTTGTTCCATCTCCCATTGTAGATGGTTGCATGATTGTTTTGTTCAAGTTGGTGATGAGTGATGAAGTGCTTTATTGAGGGTTTCCTTTCACTGACCCAAGGTGTTCTCATGAGAAATATCTTCGGTGCCTTATATTTTCATGCTGGTACATGTGGGATTATATGGCTTCACCACTGGTTTCAATATGTCACCCATGTGGTCTAGATTTTGAAATATGAGTCAAGAATGTCTGATGTGGGATGCAAATTCCCAAAATGAGTAGTGATCCAATGGTCTAAATTTCATTGTGCCAATTCCCTCATCATTGATTGAACCTTGAAGGGGTGGGCCAAATCTGTAATGCACAATGGGATGTTCTAGGGAATATTATCTTCAAGTGTTAGCTTTGTGTACTTTGCTAATATAAATGGGCAGGCACAGATTGGGTTGGGGATGCATGCTAATTTTAAGATTGTGGGTGACTAATGAAGATTAAGGGAAGACGTGGTAGCTTTTGAGGTGGTATCACCATTTTTAGGAACAAGTTGTAAAAGGCCATAAATAGTGTTCTATATTATCGTTGATGAAGTTTTAAATCCTCAAAGATCAATAGTCTAGATTCAAAGTTGAGTTGCTCAGTTATCAACTCACTCACACAATGATCTCTTCAATTGTTAATTTCTACATGCTCCAAATTGTCTATTTAGTGTAGATTGCCTACTGTTTAATCTCACCCTTTTTAATCTACATCAAATGTGAAGTGTGGGTTATTGAAGGAGTGTGTGACCATTGAGTTTTCAATTGCAGAGGATATTGATGTTTTATCTGGTGTGAGTTGGTCTTTTGTGTGAGCTCTATTTTAATTCATGGTTGACATCATCTGGGAGTTTTATATATTCTGGGGCTTGTTGAGATTGTCTTGGTTTGTGGGTGTGTTTTCCTACAATTTGAATTAAGGACTTAAAGTTGGTTGTCTTCGGTCAATTTAGATTTGGTGTAGCTTCTACCCTATTTTTAATAAAATGGGTAAGTCAGGTGAGTCAATTTAGCCAACTAGGAGGTCTAGACAACTCAATTTATTCGAGTGTCATGAAGATTTGTCTATGGATGAGAAAGAAGTCCCTAGGACTTCTATGGCTCCAAAGGGTAAAAATAAGGCCCATCATCAAAAGAAGAAAATAATTATCCAAAGTACCTACAATTTGAGAAACAAGACCATTTTAGAAGAAATGATCAAGTTTAAGGACAAGGAGCTAGCAGAGCCCATGAGGAAGGACAAGAAAAGAAATAAGAGTCACAAGGCTTTCATGGGAAAACATAATTCTTCGATCATGGTCTTTGATATCCCTTCAGATGGTGGAGGTGATACTGACATGGATACGATGATTATCTTCTCTATTTGGTGTCGTATGATGACTCTGACAAGGATGTAGTGATGGTTCCTTCGGTTGCATCATGAATAAGGAGAGGGTGAACATACTCTAGTGCTGATGAGTCAGAGTAGCATATCATCCATGTTTTTTTTTTTATGAGACAATTACCACTACATGAGGATCGTCTTCTTCAACTTGTGTCTCAGTTTTTGTCTTTAGTGCTGACGTGGATGTCTTCTGGGCTTCTATGATGGAGAAGTGTTGGAATTTGTATCCTTAATGGTGATTATGCTTTTTCTAGGAAGTGTGTGAGTATTTTCCTCCATTACTATTGGAGAATCTTCTTCGGTCTATGCGGACACGGGTTATTCAGAATTTCTTTAGGTTCAATCATGGTTTTGTCAAGGATCGTAGGCTTGGTGGTAGGTGGGGACATGTTTCAAAGGGATAGTTCCACTATTTTATTTGCCTTGAACTTTTGATAGGATAGGAAAATGATGTCTTCTCATGGTTTGATAGGTTCTATAGGCTCAAGACAAAAGAAATAAAAGAAAAATTTTCCATAGGAGGACAAAGGGTTAAAGCCACTATGGTGGACATTAAGTATTTCATTCTCAAAGGGAAACTGAAAGAATTTATGTACGATGTAAGGGAAAAAATTCATGGAGTGAAGCCATGGATAACTAAGATTTATGTGAAATTGGTCTAATTATGGGATGATGGAAAATGAGATTTCTAATGTTTTCATTCCTATTTACAATGATAAGGCGACCGATCCATCATAGGGAAAGCAAAACCATTGTACATCTTGAGCCATGCTTTCGGTTTATCATATATGTCTTGATAGAGCTCATGTAGAAGTAATAATTCCTTAGTGATCACATTCTCTCCAAAGGTGAGATCTATTAATATCCCATTAGTGGTCTTATCATAGATATGGCCAGCTATGTAAAGAGCAACATTGGGTGTATGTTTACGTATGTCATTTTGTGAGAAAGCTATATCATGAGGCTTTTTAGGTAAGCCCTTATGATTTTGAGTTTCAACCAATGCAACCAAACCATGGAAAGGAATTTTTTCTTGTTGATTGGTATCCATAGGACTTTATTGAGTTGTATCTGTGTTTTCACCATTTGTGTCAACATTCATTACATTAGTCTTTGTAGTTTCACTGGATTTGACAAATGAAATATAATGTTTTGGCATGGGGTTGGTAAAGATTCGCATGTTTCAATTAGGAAGGGCCACAAACTTATTTCCTTGATCACTAACCCCTCCAACAAAAAGACAACCATAATTATTGAGATCTTGCAGAAGATTTTTAAGATGCTTACAATGTTTCGTATCGTGCACATTTTGTTGGTGATAATAGAAATAAGCATTTGATCTAAAGCTTGGGGGTAAAGGCTTACTAGGATCGAGTGTTTTGACGGGAAGCAAGGTAATCATTTGTTCTAAAATTTGGGACATTGTGTTATGAAGGGTATCGAGTAAGGGAGTGAATTGTCTTTCCAGGTCTCCATAGTTAAAGATGCTCATGGCATTAATAGTAGCTACCTGTTTATTGGAATTTTGAATCATTTTTTGATGGGGATTAAATTGAAGGAACCCTTTATGCTATTTTCCAAAAGGCTAGGAATTTTTTTGGTTTGCAGACTTAGACATCTTAGTTCGGTTAAAAATGGACTTCATATCTCAATTGCTAACCAAATTTTGATAATCATGGAGGTTAGTACACAAGTGCATAAAGGATGGGAATTTCATCATTGTAATATTTTCTTGGATATTATTTTGAAAAAAAATTATGAACATATTTTGAAGGTGAGGATCGGGAACCTTGACATCAATTTGGGAATAAAGCGATTGGTAGCATGAGATAAAGTCAGTTATTTTTCATCTTATTTTTTCTTACATCTCATCCAATCTACCAAGGTCATGTTAGGAGTCATATTCAATTGGAAGTGGTTAAATAATTCCTCAACAAGTTCATTGAATGAACTAATTGAGTTGTTTGGTAAAGAATAGAACCATTCTAAGACAATATCTTTCAAGGACCTAGGAAAAAGCTTAGACAAAATTTTATCATCAAGGAAAAAGTCACTACATAAGGTGGTATAAATATTCACATCATTAGAAGGATCTCCATTTCCTCCATATTTATCAAATCTAAGAATCTCTATACCTTGTGGCATCGATGCTCACAATATCTCCAAGGAAAATGGATTTCTTTTGACATAATATGTAGGTAACCCATTTTTATTTTGGTTGGTGGTGGAAATTTGTTTTTGAAGGGATTAAATAGTTTGGAAGAGTTGGTTTATGAGATGGTCATTACTTGTGTTATGAGATAGAAGTGAAAGGGGTGAAGGAGTGTATGTGTTTGAGGAAACAATTGTAGTGTAATAAAATGCATACCCTTGCATTTTCACACTTGTTTGGGCCCTCTTTTCTTTGTTTATCTTTATTTATGTCCTAATTGGTCCTATTTTACATCCACAAGCCTAATAAAATATAGCTTTTTATGGCTAGTCCCAAAAAACATCAAAGGGAAAATGATAATTTAATTATTCTAGTTGTGTGTCCTCGATTTTATGGTCAGGACTAAGATGCCACCTAGGGTGTCTTTGTCTCCCAAAGGTCTTGGGACCCTATTTTCAAGTGCACCTCTAATGGACCCCTTTTTGGAGTTTGTTCCCCAAGTTTCAAGAATTGGGACTAAGATGCCACCTAGGGCATCTTAGCCCCCCTTAAGTTATTTTTAGGATTTAATTTCAAATCTTAGTGGGATTTAGCCTCCTTTAATTAATAAAATCATGTGTCAGCTTGTTGTGATGTAATTTTTTGATATTAAGAATGAATAATTATAAATTCAAGGTTCATTCACTCATTTTCATCCTAAGCATCCCCAAGCATTCAAGTATTCATTCCTAATACAAGTTTATGAGATCAAGAGAAATTATTCAAGCATTTGGAGCCATCATACAGATTCAAGCATCATATCAAGGATATTCTTGCATCATGTGTGTTTTTGAGATAACATTTTTGATGTAGGGCTTTGATTCAAGCAAGCAATTCAAGTCAAGATCTACATTCAAGCTATCCACTTCACACAAGTTTGCAGATTTTACAATAAGGGTTTGTTGAGTTGCAACATAACACTTTGTTCATTCATCATTTCTCTCCTTTATTTCATTTCATTTCAAGGTTTAATTTCCAACAAGGGTTTTGACCAAGGAAAACCCCAATTTACTAACAATCTATGAATGGTGATCCTATACCTGCACAAACACAAAGAGCAAGCACACAACTAGTCCAATATGAAAGTTAGAAACATAATTCCCCATGAGATTCATTTGAAACATAAAAAAAAGAAATGAAATGAAGAACACAATAACAAAGCATTTAAATCCTATTCAAATGAACAAACTCTCAATTCCATGGGGGAATTTTTGCCATTTTGATGTGGAAAATGGCCCTTTCCCAATCCCTTGTAAGCTTGATGATCAATGGTGAAGATTTGGTTCTCCTTAATGAAATTTCTTCATAATCTAGCTATGATAATACAAGAATGCATGAAAATATATAGAAATTACTCAAGAACTTGAAGATAATGATATTACATGAAGTTGTAGATCAAATTGTGGATCCTAAAATCAATAGAGAAGCTCTCTATTTATAGGAGATAAGGATGGAGGAATGTGAGATAGGATGAATGTGGGATTAAAGATGGACCAATGGCATTGTACCACTTGTCAAGATGTGATTGGAGGAGGAATGAGCACATTTTGATGAATGTGCACATAAATGCTAATGGTTGAGGATTTGAAATTTGAAAGATGGTAAGTTGGAGGGAGAAATAAATGGAGTTAATGTCACTTGGTTCAAGGAAAATGACATGTAAGAGGATTTTCATGCCTTGTTGGATGTACTCATCCCTTTTGGAGGGATTTTTCAAATTTGAAGAATATTCCTTTTTGATGCCAAGTTGAGAGAAAATAGAGGAATTAATAAATCAAATAAAATGATTTATTGTGAAAGTTGCAAAATCTAGAGGATTTGAGGGATTAGGATTAGGACTATCCATGATTTGATTAATTTAGATGAAGATTATCTTATTTGACAATTTGACATAGATTTTAGGATTTAAATAAATCAAAATGAGATGAATAATGGATTTAGATTTAATTAAATAAAGATTGATTTGTTTAATTAAAGAGGTTGATGTTAGATTAAATCAAATAAAGATTTAATTATTTAATTTAAAGGAGATAACTTTAGAGATGAATTAAATAAAGTGAATTATTTTATTAAAAGAGGGACTATAAGATTAATTAAATACAATGATTTATTTAATTAATAGGAGATGATGACTTAATCATATAAAATTGATCTATTTAATTAAGAAAGGAAAATGATGAATTTAATTAAATAAAGATTATTTAATTAAGTGAATAGTAGATGAGATGATTCAAGACGAACTGGTGTTAGTAGGATCAATATTGAGTGTATAGGATCAATCCGTATATTTTCCATGTCTACACAATAAATAAGCTTTTACTCTCTTGCATGTTTGTTTTTGTAGATTTAGGTTGAAGACTTGAAGATAATTTGAATTGTAAAGTTGCAAAGTTGTCATCTTCTCGAAAACTCACTTGCAGGCTAGATCTGGAGGTTTTAGGACTTGAAATCTGAGAAGAAGGAAATGTAGACATAAGAACTCGAGATGAAATTTAGAGATTTCAAAAATTTGAGATGGGACTAAGTTACTACATAGGGAATCTTAGTCCTCCTGAGGGTATATTTTAGAGATTATTTTAGATTTGATTTTGACATCCGAAGATCCCCCATCTATCCTGAAAAACAACAACGAGACTAAGACAAAAATAAGTGAGTCTTAGTCCCCCCTAGCACATTTTGACAACTTATTTTCTATTCTAGAATCCTTGTCACATCTCTAGACTTCCTAGGTACACATAACCTAACTTTTTGTTGCTTAATTTCACCATTTACACTCATCATTTATCTTGCATTACTAGTTTTTGTGAGTTGAATGTTAAATTATCTTTTCCAAGCTTTTCTTGGTGGTGAACCCCCTCATAGGTCTTCCTCATTGTGAATTGAATTACCTTTGGGTTGATAGTCAATCCAATTTGGGATCCTAGGACATTATTGAATGACCTAAGGAGAATAGTGTCATTTCAAACCCACATATTTTTATTGTAGTTCATTTTGGTGAACCTGACCTTTTAGACCATTCATTTTCTGATTTTTAGTTCATTAAAGACCTAGATCTATGTTGCATTCATTCTTGCATTTCATCTTACATTAGTGAAAGTGCATCTACGATTTCTCATATTTGCATTAGTGAAAGTGCATCTACGGTTTCTCATATTTGCATTAGTAAAAGTGCATATAGGTTGCATTTTTAGCTTTCTTGCATTATTTTAATATATCATTGAAAAATTGAAAAGTGCATTGTCAATCATCCTAATTGCATCTAGGAACATTGTTATTGAAAAAGTACATTCAACTTTATATTCAATTTCTCGGTAGTAGATAGTTTTTCTTGCATTCATTTGCACACTTTTTTGTTTCTAAACATTAGGCCCCTAGCTAGGCAACTTGGGAACACTATAAACAACTTAGAATTTATTGTTTTTCTACAAAAAACCATTACTAGGACTAAAATGCCCTTCTTGGCATCTTAGTGCCTCTGTGGGTTTCTAGTTTAGAACCATCTCTATTATGTTTTCTTTTTATTTCACTTCTTGGAACTTCAAAATATTACTACTAGGACCAAGATGCCCTTACTGGCATCTTAGTCCCTATTGACTTTGACATTTTCAATTTTCAAGATTTGGAACTACTTTTCAGTGATTTTGTTGGTTTCTTTCAATTTTCTATTAAAATTTGTAGAATTAATATTATTTCAATTTCTTTCATTTCAAGTGTAATTGCAAGCATAGGATATTGTCTTCATTGCACTTTCTTTGGTTTATCCCTTGCATGATTTGTACTACTTGGTGTCCTACTATCAATACTGTGGTTATATGAAGTGGGAGACTCATGGCATCTCATGATAAAACACTCATTGTAAATCTTGGATTATCTAGCTCTCTTTCCCCTAGTGTTGGTACTAGTTCAGTAGGTATGGACCATACCTTTGATACCTCTTTTTCTATGCCTACCTTACCTAGAAGTGCTATGCCAAGTTTTTAAAAGATAGTTGATCATATTCCTCAAGAAAATATAATGAAATTGCATGAATACTTAGCCCATTTACAAGATAGTGTGAGTACTAAAAAAATTTCCAACACTATTATACCTTCCATAGATATCATACACAGGGCATGATGGAAAGTGATGAAGGACTGGAATTTGTGCATAACATAGCTCACATCTTTGGAAAAAATCTTCCTTCCACCACCAATGGTTCTCAAACTTCAATAAATGTGCAAAACTAGGGTCATAACCTCCATTCTCACTTATATACAAACCCTCAAGTGGCCACAACAATGCAACCAACTATCAATGTCCTTCCTACTTCAAATATTTTCACTATTGCTCCTTATACCTATGTGGCATCTAGCCTTATATCTCCTACCACAAACTATCAATTCACTTGTCCTTACAACACATACACACCACCACCATATTAACCTCCATCTTAGAACACACACAATGAACCTATCATTAACCACATTTTACAAAGTTTTTCATCCTTTGAAAGTCAAATTTCTACCAAAATCAAAATGTTCCACCTTCATACTATGTGACAAGAAACCCACTATCTTTGGAGATATTAATAACTTTGGTGCCCAAGGTATATATATCCCTAGATTTGAGAAATATGGAGGAAAGGGATATCCTGCTAATTATGTTAAATCCTTTACTACTTTTTGTAGTGACTTTATCCTTGAGGAAAAACTTTTGGCTAAGATTTTTCCTCGATCCTTGAAATACATTGCATTGGACTAGTTTTTTTTGCATTACCAAATAACTCAATTAGTTCATTTAATGAAATTTTTGAAGCCTTTATTAACCATTTAGAAGTGCATATGGTTCCTGAAATGGCATTAGCTGATTTGATGAGATGCAAAGAAAATGAGGGTGAAAAAGTCACTGAATTTATTTCATGTTACCAATCACTTTATTCCCAAACCAGTGTGAAGATTGTTGATTCTCACCTTCAAAATATGTTCATAGAAATTTTCCAAAGTAAGATATGAGACAAGCTTACCATGATGAAATTGCCTTCCTTCATGCACTTATGCACTACCCTTTGAGATTATTAGAACTTTGTAGGTAGTTGTGAGATAAAAACCACCTCTACCCATCCTGATAAGTCTGAATCCTCAAACCTAAACACCTACCATCCTTTCAAAATGAAAACTAAAAGTTCCCTCCAACTAAATTATACCTCTAAATTACCTACCCAACAAGTTGACACCCAAGTAGCTGCTATAAAGAAGAGTAATCATTATATCTTTGGGGATCCCCAAAGATAATTTACCTCATTACTTGAAACCCTTCAAACCATCTTAACTTAGCTATTAAATAAAAACACGCTTACCTTACCTCTCATTTGACCTCTTGACCTCTAAGCATTAGACACAATGTCTATTGTTCTTATCATGAACAAAAAGGACATGATTCAAAACATTGCAAGAATCTTAAAGATGTGGTGCAAGACCTCGTTGATTCTAATCATATCCAAATTGGAGGTGTGAATGAAAAAGGTATAAATCTATAGCTTCTCCTAACCAAAACTTGCAAATATTTACCATTCCCATGCCTAACCATAATATTTCATTTGTCAAGGCTAGTGTAACTAAACCTGATGTGATGAATGTTCACATGAATGATGAAAAAATGAACAATAAGGAATAAAATCATATGGATACTAATGACCAAAGCCTTATCAGTACAATGATAGGAGTAATTAACATTTCAAGCCTCATAAGAAATAAGCCATAATGCCCATTGACATTAATTTCTCTTCAAAAGAAACAATAAAAAACTCACCTAATGGTCCTCTTTACATAGCCAATAAAATCAATGACAAGCGAACTACTAGGATTTTAATTAATCTCGTCTATGGAGAGAATGTGATCGTAGAAGAACTCTTATATGTGCACGAAGTTACTCAAGATAGATATGATAAACCAAAAGCATGGATTAGAGTGCATGATGGTTTTTCTTGTGCTACGGTGAGCTCAATCACACTCCCTTTACATGTAGGACTGAATAACTCAAATGTATCATTCTCTATCATCTCTAGTTGAGATCAATTTCATATGAAGTTAGGCTAAAAATGGATTCACTCCATGAATGTGGTCTCATCTATTGTCCATAAGTGCTTAAATTTTTGAGTTGGCAATGAAATATTCACTGTAAACCATAGTGGCTTTAGACCTCCATCTTCCCATGGAAATTTTTCCTTAGACTATTTCTAGCTCAAGAGCCCATTGAACCTATAAGACCCCATGAGGACTTCCTTTTCCTATCCTACCAAAAGTTCAAAGGAAAATGCATAGCCAAGTCATCCCTTGAAAATTTTCCTTCACCCCATGATTGAACCTATGCTTCTTGGAAAAGAAAATATTGAGCTTAAAGCCATTCAGACTAACCAAGACCCATCCATCAAAAATCCCTTTCCTATTTCCCATAAAATACAAAGAGAAAACCAAACAAATCCTAATCCACCTCCTAAGAAAATTTATAAATCCAAAGACAAAGTGTTTGAACAATCTTCCATGGTTCCTTTCGTTCTTCCCCCACAAGAAGAAAAGGTACCTATGGTTGAAAAATCTACTCCTACACAAAATTAAGTTGAAAATTGTAATAAAAAGAAATAGAAATAATATAGAGCATAGTTGTAGAAATTGTGTTATTTCTCAAAAGATGAATGACGAGAATGACATACAAAATCAAAATCCAAACATGACAAAACCAACAACTGATGAACCTCCTCTATTACCAGAACCAATAGATCCTATGTCTCCAACACAACAAGGACTAGCACCTTCTATGGATATTATCATTCATCCTCCTATTGTGGTTAACCTGGATGATGATGAAGAAAAAACTAAAATTTATGAGAAAGTGCATAATGAGTTGAAATTTTTATTTTCCTCTTCTAGGAGTTTAGATGATAACAATTGTGATGATCATCCTAAATTGAGAGATGCACCACATGTTGAAGCTAGTGATTCTCCTAGTACAAGACTTGATGATGTCCCTCTCACTAGTGATCTTCATTCTACATATAGTGAACAATAATTTAATGTAGATTACTTGTTGGATGGTTGACTCGCATGTGCTTTGCTAGTATTTTATTTTTCCTTTTTTTGTTTTCTTTTGTTTAATTGCATGTATGTAATGTGATCCCTCATGTTTTTTTGTTTGATGTTTTCTCTCTTTGTAAATTCTTCTATTTGTAGCTTCATTCTTCTATATGTCGTAAGCTCTTGCCTTTTCATTGAATTTTACCTTTCATTTGCATATTTTTCCTTTTTGGGATGACGCAAGGTGTCGAGACACTCTATGTCTCTTCCATTTTGACCCAAAGGATTTTTCATTTCTTTTCATTTTAGTTTTGTCTTGTGTTTTCCTTTTGGGGATGACACAAGGCGTCGAGACACCCTATGTCTCTTCCATGTTGACCCAAAAGGTTTTTCATTTTGTTTCTACTCTATTTGTGTCACTCTTCTAGTTTTATGTGTATTTGGGGAAAGATGATAGTTATGAGCTCCCTAATATCATTGCAGTAGAGGCAGATACTAACCCTGAATCCATAGATCCCTTGTGTGTTTCGAGGGGAAACCCTCTTTTCCCTTTTCATTAATTTCTACTTTAAAGTAATTTCTCACTACATGGTGTTTAGAAATTTGTTTAAAGTGGGGGCATACATTGGTATTGTTTTGGCATGATTTTATTTTCATTTTTTCCATGTTCCTTGATGTGGTTTTCTTACTTCATGCAATGCGTTTTTATCCTTGTGGTAACATTGGGAGTAATTTCCTTCAAGAGCATGATCTATCTTAGCATATTACATTCCTCTTAGTGGTGATGCAACATATTGCATTCCCTAAGTTGTGAATCTTTTATCCCTTGATTGGTCCTCTCTTGGATACATTAGGAACAATTCCCCCTAAGATTAAGACCTCACACAAACTAAGAAAGTCCTCTTCGAACATTCCTCTTCCTTATTGTGTTGCATCTCTGTACCTTATTAAATTCATGGAGGTATGGATTTGATATGGTTTCCTAGGGCTCACCTAGTAAAAAACTAGCTTCAATAGCCCTAATGAGAATGCAACTTTATACCTTATTAAAGTCATGGATGTATGGATTTGATATTGTTTCCTAGGGATCACCTAGTGAACAACTAGCCTCACTAGCCCTTGTGAGCATGAAGATTTTTAGCTTATTAAAGTCATGGAGGTATGGATTTAATATGGTTTTCTAGGGCTTACCTAGTGGACAACTAGCTTCACTATCCCTTGTGAGAATTCATCCTTGTGTACCTTATTAAAGTCATGGAGGTATGGATTTTATATGGTTTCCTTAGGCTCACCTAGTGGACAACTACCTTCACTAGCCCTTGTGAGAAAACATTTTTTTACTTATCATAATCATGGGGGTATGACTTTTATATGGACCTCTTGGGGCTCACCTAGTAAACAACTAGCTTCACTAGCCCTCACAAACATTTTTTGTCTTTACCATAGTCATCGAGGTATGAATTTGATATAGACCTCTTGGGGCTCCCCCTGTCGATAACTAGCTTCACTAGCCATCATGAGCATGCACTTTTGTTTACATAGTGGACAATCTATTCCACTTTTAAACCTTTTTTTACAAACAATCTAGACAAAAATGAATTGTAAGGAAAATAAGCAGGTTTGAAATTCCACTATTCTCCTTAGGTCATTCAAGAATTTCCTAGGATCCCAAATTGCATTGACTATCAACCCAAAGGTGGGTCAATTTAGAACAAGGAAGACTTAGGAGGAGGTTCTTTAAAATTAGATGGGTTCACCACTAAGAAAAATCTTGGAAAGGACAATTTAACGTTCAACTCACAAAACCTAGTAATGCAAGATAAATGATGACTGCAAATGATGAAATTAAGCAACAAAAGGTAGGGTATGTGTACTTGGAAACTCTGAAGATGTGACAAGGATAATAGAAATGCAAAGAAGTTGTCAAAATGTGCTAGGGAGGACTAAGACACCCTTACTATTGTCAAGGAAGATGTGGGATCTTCGAATGACGAAACCAAATCTCAAAGAATCTTTGAAAATACCCTCTGGAGGACTAAGCCACCCTAGGTGGTGACTTAGTCACATATGGAATTTTTGAAATCCCTAAATGTGATCTCGAGATCTAATGTCTTCACTTCCTTCTTCTCAGATCTCAGGTCCTAAAACCTCTAGATCTAGCCTATAGGTGAGGTTTAGTAAAGATGACAAATTTGCAATCCAACTGTGCAATGTTGCAACTTTTCACTTCAAATGATCTTCAAGTATTCAACCTAAATCTACAAACACAAACATGCAAGAGAGGAAAAACTTGTTTATTGTTAGTAAATGGGGATTTTCCTTAGTCAAACCCCTTGTTGGCAATTAAAGCTTGAAATGGAATGAAATAAAGAAGGGAAATGATGAATGAACAAAGTGCTATGTTGTAACTCACCAAACCCTTGTAAAATATGAAAACTTATGTGAAGTGGCTAGATTGAATGTAGTTCTTGAATCCAATGAATGTTTGATAGATGTTGAGATGAATTTCTTGATTGAATCAAAACCCTACATCACAAATGTTAGCCCAAAAACACACATGATGCTAACACCAATAGGAGAAATGGGTTACCCTCAAATCTTGAAATTTTTAACTTTTTGGAACACCAAATTTAGCCCAGTCGCAGTTAGAAAAGCATTAAATAGCCCATCAAAACTCATCCTGGAAGCATGAAAATGAGGGGGCATACTACCATAAATACAAAGAAAATTTCTATCGTGCCAATTTGTAAGATGACCTCTAAGTTGCAAAATTTTAATGAACAAAAATGTGTTCCAGTGTAGATTTAGCAGTATGCTAACCTAACCTCTATTGACACATTGAAAGGGAATAAGTACTCTCAAGGTTATTATAAATTGTTCATTAATACAATTTTTTTTAACAATTTACCATGATTTGACATTTTCCACATTAATGCATATGACATAGGGATCTAAAAATATCTCAAAGTAATAGGACCCATTGCTTCTCAAGTAAGAATGATTGTTGTTATAATCATCCAAGTATTTTGAATGAAATTTGAATGGTTGAATATTATAAATATTAAAAATCCCCCTTTTTTGTATTCTCCATATTTTTATACATTTTGGAGGTTTTCCAATACACTAAACTAGTTTATTTTTGCTTGAAATGATTTTATTTATAGACCACCATATTGGGATACAAAAACAAAATAATTTCTTAGTAGTATTTTTAGTTGCTTGTCTAAATTTTTCTAATTTGATTATCCATTTCAAATTTTAGAGAAGGTGTCATGACTTCAATTATTTAAAAGGAACTGTAGAAATTACTAGTTGTAGTATTTTTCTTAGTTTAACTTGGAAAATATATAAATTGGATAAACTATAAGTAATGTAACAAATTAGAAGGCATGCATCTCTTCTATATGATTTTTTAAATTAATATGAGCTCTTAATTTGGAATGAAGCTATACTTTTTAGATGGGATAATTATTGTTTCATATTTACATTCTTTGTCAAATATTAGATAAAATGCATCTAGTTCTTCACTAGGATGTTGATCTTTCACCCCACAATATAGTGAAAATCAATATGGATTACCATTCATATCCTTTGATGCTTAAATATCTACTTGCATGCATATTTTTGAGTGCTAAATACTTCAATGTAAATAACTATTTTTGAATTCACATGTAGGCCAAACTTAGAGTAAATTTATAAATAGTGAAGTTTTGTGTATCCATGAAGTTTCTCATTTAGCTTGTGACTTTTTTTGAGAAATTATCTTGATACATCTACATAGTTATAAGAAAAATAATCTTGTGTGAGTTTGAACTTATTCTCATAGGTTTTTCCCTATCAACACACACAACCATACCCTATCCTTATTCACACTTACATCTATACATTCGCCATACCTTAACATTTATTACATCCAACTACGCCTTTACCACCCACCCTATTCTTATGAGTCATATATTCCTATTTGACTATTGTTTTTCTCACTCCTATGAACTTATACATCCCTTTCCATTGTCTGTATCCATGTCTCAAGTATACATACATGTGCACATATTTTAAATTTCAAGATTACACATTCAAATTTGAACCTTTTCAACCAAGGGCTAACTAAGTATGATTAATATCAATATATTTATATTTGAAAACATTCAATGCAATTATTTTACATATTAAATATTGTTAATTCAACAATCATTCTATGGAGAGAAATACTTTAATTGGTGTACGGAAAGGAATCTAGTTCTACATGAACAGTCCTAGTAAAAAATATAAATGACTAAATATTGGTATTTATTATTATTCATACACAATTATCTTGATTGACCTAGGAGGACATGTCCCTCATTAAATAACCAATGGACCTAAAAGGCATTTATAAATAGTATTAATCAACATATATCAAAAGGCATAAAAGAAGTTAAGATGCACAGGTTAAAGTGAATAAAATTGATTTGTAGATCATACAAAATAGGTTTGTAGGAGGAGAACAACTTCATGATTCTATACTCATCTCCAATCCTTGAACTCATTCGTACACAATGTAAACAAAATAATCTGATTTTGATTTTAGTTGAAGTTCAAAATTCCATGTTCTAATCCTAAGACACGTCAAATTCAAATCTATATCAAATTTATTAAACCTAACATTAATCATAAAAGTAAATATATGTATTCTTGTCCATTTAATTACTAACTTGAAATATTTTAATATCAATATCTAACCAAAATAATTAATTAATATATATTAACATTGCATTAGATTAAATTGGACTAGTTAAACTAGAGTTTATTTTCCTTTACACAATAGTAATAGCTCACAAATAATAAGCTAGTGATTGAAAATAAGGAGCCAATCACCCTAATCTCAATTATAGATGAAGTCGGAGTTGGTATACACTATTCGTTCACTAGCGGGGTTAGCACTTGAGTAGACAGATCTCTATTGCTGAATAAGTGACAAATATTTTAATACTTCTGTATATATATTGCATGGGAGAAATATTGGATTCTTTTTGTTTTCCTGTCGGATGCTAATTGGGCCTAAAATTACCCGTATTGCTTGGCATCTTTTTCTTTTTTTTTTAAACATGGAAATTTTGAAAATAATGTATTAATTTTGTTTTATCTATTATGGATTTTTTTTATGGAATTATAGATAAATGTATATTTCGAAAATACGATATGTTTTTATCATTAAAAAATAAGTAGATAATTGTTACAAAAGTTTGCTTGTCTATTTAATCCCTGCAGAATGCATGTCGGAAGATTGGAATTGCAATAGGAGTTCTATTGCCATGGAGAGCCCATGGGAATATGGGTTTTATGTGCTGGTTGGCAGTGTCTGCGCGTTGTATATATTAGCATGGAGAAAGAAGAAAAGGAGTCTTCCTCTTCCTCCTGGACCTTCTGGATGGCCAATTGTAGGAAATCTATTCCAGTTGGGGCAAAGGCCCCACGAATACCTCACCACTCTTTCTCAGCAATACGGGCCTCTAATGACACTCCATCTAGGCATGAGGAGGATAGTTGTGGTGTCCTCTGCTGCCATGGCCAAGGAGATTCTCAAAACCCACGACCACGTCTTTTCTGGGCGGATAGTCTTGCAAGGGATGAAGGCACTTTCTCATCACAAGTCATCCGTAACGTTTGCTCAGAATGGACCCTATTGGAGGAAACTAAGGCGTATTGTTACAACCGAGCTCATGTCTCGCAGGAAACTTGAAGCTATGCAGCATGTCAGGAGAGATGAAATACTCGAGATGATGCGATCCATTTTCCAAAACAAAGGAAAAAGTATGAATATTGGCCATACTATGCACTACACCATAGTGAATATATTGGGCAAAATGATATTCAGTATCAAGTTGGTCGATCCCAACAATCCCGACTCTCTAGAGTTTCTCGACGCAGCTAAGACATGGTTGACCCTTGTTGGAAAGCCTAATTTAGTGGATTATTTTCCATTTCTCTCGTTCCTAGATCCTCAGGGTTTGAGTGCCCAGATCACCAAATCTTTAAAAAGAGTTCATCAGTTCTTAGATGTACTTATAAACAATCGCCTGGATAGTACAAGCAAAAGAAACGATGAACACAAAGACGTTCTTGATGTCCTGCTGGAATCAAGAGCTGCTGATCTGACTCTTACAGATATCAGAACTCCCATTTTCGTAAGTTTTTAAATTTTTCTCACTATTGAACAGGTTAAGATAATGATATGAGTTATTTGAGTATGATTTTTGGATTTGATATTGTTTTTAATCATCAACGTTTCAAATCAGATTACAAAATCTATCATCAGGATGAAAGAGAATTGAAGAAAAAAATGAAAGTTGAAGAAGAAAATGGAAAAAAACAATTCATTTTTTCTTTCAATTCTCTTTCATTTTGATGATAGATCACGCAATAATGACACAATCAAATCCAAAAAACATACTCAAATAATATGATGGATTGTAAAAACTTGATATCTTTGATATATGAGTTTTTTTCGGGTGTTGCAGGAACTACTGACTGGTGCGATTGACACGACTGGAGCGACACTGGAATGGGCGATGGCAGAGGTCATTCGTAATCCGGAGATAATGAAACGAGTCCAGACGGAGCTGGAAGATGAAGTGGGTCGGAATAGAAGAGTGGAAGAAGGCGACATAGAACGTCTGCCATATCTTCAGGCAGTGGTGAAAGAAGTGCTCCGGTTGCATCCGGCCGGCCCTCTGATGCTTCCACACAGAGCCGACAGCTGCTGCGACGTTTCGGGATTTACGATTCCGAAACATACCCAGGTTATGGTTAACGTGTGGGCAATAGGAAGGGACACTGCCGGATGGAAGGATCCATGGGTTTTTTCTCCGGAGAGATTTCTTCAAGGGGAAAAGAGTAAGGTGGATTTTAAGGGACAGGATTTTGATTTTACACCGTTTGGAGCAGGAAGAAGAATATGCCTGGGACTTCCTTTGGCTGATAAACTGATGCATTACATTTTGGCTTCAATGTTGCATTCGTTTGACTGGGCTCTTCCTGACGGGATGAGCGGAGATGAACTGGACATGGCCGACACATTTGGAATAGTGTTGAAGAAACGCTCACAACTGTACGCAATTCCTATGCCCCGCCTGTCCCATAACTTATTTTAGGTTTTGCTTGTCTTACACCAGGTTTGTCGAATAGCTAGGTCGAATAGATAATGTTTAATTTAAAAGTACTTGATAAATAAATAATGTTTAATTTAAAAGTACTTGATTAAAGAGCTCTATCTTAATTATAAGATGGATATTTATGTAAAGAAAGTCCAAATGCAATCTATAAAGTAATATCGGAATCTTTTAAAAGATTACACGTGATTAGTCATCTCTGTTTTTTAAACTGTTAAAATTGAATTTTAGTTGATTTCATGAATATGATAATTGTGTTGTCTATTATCTTTTGTTGACTTTTATGCATATCGTGTTATAAAGTTATAGTTTATAAAAATGTGTCCTCCTCCCAACTTTCTCAATTATTAGACAAGTCTTCTTATTTAATTTTATTTTCACCTTTTTTTTCTAGGTATTTGCATTTAGTGTCTTGCTTTTATTTGTTCCTGTTTTTTTAATTTTTTATGTTATGGTCAATTTAAACCTACATCCTATGTAGGATAGTCGATTTAAAAGTATAGTATTATTTATGGTTCTCTCAATTTGGTTTAGCTGATAATTATGTTGTCTATCATTTCTTTTGACTTTTATGTATATTATATTATGTAGTTATAAATAAAATAAAAAATTTATTTTAATTATTTGATTTTTTCGATTAGTTAAATTATTGAATTTATTTATTTGGTTTTTTTATAAATTTTTCGAGGTATTTGTATGTGGTAGTGTTTTTTAATTGTTTTTTTATATTATGATCAATTTAAGCATGTATCCTTATGTTCACAATGCTTATGTAGTGTGCTTAATAAGATATTTTATATAGATCGATTCTTTAGCGAATAATACCATAAATAGTTGTAAATGATTGATTACTACATTCTTTGATTATTGTGAGCATTGAGAGTTAGATTGGAGACAACATGTATGATGGCCATAATTATGGTGAAAGATAACATGTTACTAAATTGATGCCTAATCGTTTGAGAAAAAAGATCATCAAAATTGGAGTCACCTTATTGCAATTAGGAAATTTGAAGTGGATACAATATGTTTACTTGATTTGTTGGTGTTTGTGATGGTTACTTTGATTGTTGAATGCCTTGTGATGGTATTAAGGGTTCCCTTCTACATTTTACTTTTTTTGAATGTTTGATGATCTGAACTAAATGCATGTAAACAAATTTTGTAAACTTATTTTCCATGCTTTATGAAACTTGAGTTTGAGTTAATTAATCTTCATGTAGTTAAAAAACTTTAATATATCTTTTCAAATGTAAGTACACTGTTATTTTTTTTCTATTTCCAATTTTGAGGAGCACTTTAAAGTAAATGAAGATTCTAACTTACATGCAAAGAATGTACAAAAAATTAATCTAAACCTAATCTACTTAAGAAAGAAATAATAAAAAGGTGCCATAGTCCTTTGGAAAGAGTATTTTATCCAGTTACTAGGAAAATTTAATAAAGAAATATGTCACCGAAAAGTGTAGCCTTTGACACTTTTTCTCTCATTTTGGCCTTTTCCCTTGCATTTTGGCCTTGTTTTGCCTTGATTTAGTCTTGAATGCTTGCAAATCAACAACAATCTAACAATGTTTTAAAAAAATTTTGTGAAGTTTTGTAATACATATTCCCACTTTTCTAAGACCCTTTTAACACAATTCACCTAAATAACCCCTTTTTACCCCTTTTCAAGCCTTGTGCCAAAGTGTTGTAAAGTGTTGTAATGTATTTTCACACTTTCCTAGGCTTGTCATCAATAAATTAACCATTATTAATTAAAAATTGGTCCCTTAATTTATCCAAGTAGACTAGGTCACCACCTTGGACAACCTAGTCCCTTAAGGAACACAATTCAAAATTAAAACAAAAACCTAACGATAATTTGCCTCCAAAACCCTAAGGTTGGCCTATCATGTGACATTTTTTGGAAATTAGGGCATATCTTCTATGAGTAACAGTTTTCACCTTCATTTCTCCCCCTAAGATCAATTTTCATCTTCACAAGCACTCTTGCACTAAAGCATCTCAAGCAAGCACTCAAGCACAAGGCTCTTCAAGCAACCTCCATTGGAGTTGGTTCTTGCATGTTGCAGACTTCAAGAACAAAAGATTTGGGGAGTGTTTACATTGGTTTATCATTCCATAATCTTTCTCTTCATTTAATCTCATTTGGGTTTGATTACCATCAATGGGGTTTGACTAACACAAACCTCTCATCTCTAACCCTAACATTTTCTTTGTCTTTGCATGTGTTTTGTGGGTTGTATGTAGATTTGACAAGGTTTAAAGTGTTGGAAAAGGTACAATCATTCCATTCAAGTCAACTTAATTCATCAAACCATAGGTGGAGCAAAAGTACAACTTGAAGGCCATTTTATGAAGATTTATACATAGGCATCTACAGAAAAGGAAAGTGAAACTAGGGACCCACAAAATCATACTTTGAATCTCCTGAAAGTACCAGGAGGACTAGGTCACCATCATTGGTGACCTTGTCCATGTACTAGGCCTAAAAAATGTTTTTGAGATTTTTGGATACCCTTTAAATTCCTAAAAGCTAGTCTAGAAAAGATTCTCAAGAGAAGGACTAGGTTGCCCATTTTGGTGTAAGTGTCCCTATGCATATTTTTGATAGATTTTAGAACATTATAGATCTCCTATTCTACCACTTTCCATTTCTAGGTGCACAATCTCTACATTTTCCATTTTCCTTTCAGATTGCATGCATTTAGGTCATTAAGTTTAGCTTACATATAGTTTACATTTACTTTCATTTTATTTCAAAATTTAATCACACCTCTCACACACAACACAACCCTATTCAATCCATATCCTTTAAATGCAATCACCAAAAAGACAATATCACTAGGTGAAAGAGTGTCATTCATCTTAAACCAACCTCTTATGTGAAAAACCTAAGGGCCTATTTGAGGGAAATCCTCTTTCCCTTTTTAGCTTATATGTATTCTTTTTGGTGGTTCAATAAAATATCTTAGGAAATGAACGAACCCGTGCAAAAATTGTAGTTATTGTTGGGAATTTATGCCTCAACATTTTGGCTTGTTTCTCCTTCGACCTTGGTGTTTTTCCTCTGTTTATGGTGTTTACGGTCATACCACGCCTGACTTAATTCTGCCCTTGGCAATACCACGCTGATAGGTCTATCGGTTACTACCATACCGCGGTCAATGAAAACCCTCATCGTGGTGGCCATGGTGAAGCTATCGATGGTGGTCTAGTGGTTACAGCCATATAGCAGGCGATGGGTCTATTCACCATGGTGGCCGTGGTGGCCGCGATAAGACCACTAGCGGTCAATGTTGGTGGTTACCGCCCTACCGTGGTCGGTGCCCGGTGTGACCGCTGATGGTCTTCTAGGCGGTTACCGCCATACCGTGAGGCAATGCCAATAGGGTTTCGGTAGCATGGTGGCGGTCTATGGGCCAGAGCTCAAAGAAGCTCAGATGGCTTACCGCCATACCACGAGGTGTGTTGGTCTAGGCTGTGGTAGTGCAGTAGGAGCTCAGATAAGCTCGCGGTAGAGTTTGACCAAGTTGGACTCAGTGTTAGAGTGGTAGGTGAATGATAGGTTGGCTCGTGGCTGGTTGGCTGCATCTAGTTGGCCAAAGACAAAGAAGGGATAGAACACGGTGATGTCTTGGGTGAGCTTGGGTGAGCTCACTGCCTTACCGCAGCTGGGTGGAATGGACTCGACGATAGTGTGGTAGATGGAAAATGGGCTTAGATCTTAGTTCACCGAGCTTGATCGAGCTGGATCGATTGTCAAAGTGCAATAGCGAATTGTTTGGCCACACGTGGTAGGTTCTTTGTGATCCCATTGGCCGATGTTTTATTTTTGATGTGCAATTGAGCTGCATTACTATAGCAAGGCTGACGGACATGTCTGAGACTGGATTTAATGTTGTGCAGCTCGATGCTTATGGATTAAGCAGTGAACGTTATCAGAAATGGAAAGCTTGCAGGTGGATAATTTATTATCTTGATGACTGTTGCTGGTAGGGATGGGCTAAACAGGTTGGCACACATTATATGTATTCTGGTGTGAAAATCAATATAGATGATGAGTGATAACAGAGAGAGGCGGAGAGTGTTTGAGTGGTTCAACCATGAACAGTTAGACTCTCGGATCTGGTAACATGTAAACCTATGAGGCCAAGTGGCTAGGTTGGCCGTGAGGTTGACTGTGATAGTCATTTGTAGGAGCTGAAGGGGATCTACATAGTATGTCACATGGATTACATTGTACCTATGTGATATTATGGTTTGTGTAGCCTGTATTCTTTCTCTAGATGGACAAGATGTAATATCCTGAAGAGCATAGCTGTGTGTTTGTATTGTAACTATTTTTGTTACTAAATAATGCAAGTGAACTGAATGTTTTGGAGGTGGGGTTTTTTACCTGAAAAGGTTTTCCCCATGTATATCTATGTGTCATCATGTTTGTCTTTCATGGTTATCTATTTATGTTGAATATGTATTTTTGTTTGCATTCGCTTCTCTCAAAGGATCAATGGGGGATCAACTGTGCCTGTTTCTATTTTATGGCAGATTTGTTTGTGTCTTTGATGTGATTTTGAATTGAAATCACTAAGGCGCTGATGTCTTAGATGCTTATCTTGATGAAAAAACTGACTCCTTATCCCCAACAAGTGGTACCAAAGCATGTTTGAGGGAGGTCAAGGCTTGATGATACCAACTAGTGGTATCAAAGTCTTTTCTTGGTTGCTGAAGTTCTGGGTTTTCTCCTGTGAAGATTTATTAGCCTAGCAAGCTTGAGGAAGTCTAGAGAAATCAGTTGGTGATTGATCCTTCGATGAGTGGAAGTGTGTGCTTCATTGATTCAACATGCAGTTTTGAAAGGCATTGGAGATGACTGGAGTTGGTAATATTGTGGCAATGTGATTTGAGGTTCCTGGCTGGTAACAAAGGTCCCGATGTAAAGGGCATGAGATGTGCTTGTGCTTGTGTTGCAGCGAAGCGTGGTTTCATACTGGGTGTTTATGTGAGAGGCTCCCTAGCGGTATGGAGTTGCTTGGATTGTTGTTCAACCATGAAGTTATGTGCTTGTGCTGGGTATTTTGACTTAGCACTGAAGGCAGTTTCTCTGATACTCTGATTGCATGGAGGCTATGAAGTGACCTTGGTGGTCTACAACTTCTAGATAGCCTATCTCTCTCTTGCTTGTGCATGACTGTGGTCTTGGAATTGGTCTAAAATGGACATGTTGTTCCTGTGTGCCTATGTCTTGCACTTGCATGGTTTCAGATTCATGTCTTTGGCTTTGAAGGTTTTGTGTAGATTTTCCTAAAAAGTTTATGATGCATATTCATGTTACTTTTAATTGTTCTGGTTAACTATGATGGTTGTGTGCAGCCTCTTGAGTCATCCAGATGAGCAGTGAATATGGAGATATGTGGGTGTTTTTTAAGCACTATGATTTTGCAGGTAGGTTTTACATGATAAAGATAAAACTTGCATTGTGTGGAGCTATTGTCTTCTATTTTCCAGATCTTGGCTTTTGGGGTGTGACTGGATGAGATAGCTGCAATTTGACTTGTTTGGAGGAGAGTTATCTTCTCTGCATGAGAGTGTTGGTATGTGTTTACTTTCAACATTCTTGTGGTGTTACTTTTGGTTACGTAGACTTTGGTGCTTGAGTTGTGGACATGCCTGGAAAATCGGATCTATTGTTGATCTGGTGTTTGAGTCATGCTTGTCTACTTTGGTTGTTCTCTTTTATTATCTCACTTTTGTAGTTTCCAGTGCAATGATAGATTTGCAAGTTTCTTTTGGTTGCATCCACGAGTTGTGCAATGTTGTGGGCTATCCTTACCTACATGTTTATTGTGAGACAACTTGACAGTGGACTATCAATGTCCACGAGGTTGTAATTGTGTGGTGCAGATCTGTTAGCTAACCTCGTCTGTGGTCACCTGTACATTAGCATGGCTATTTTGAGATGAGAGGAGGAATGGCATTCAAGTACCTAAATAGTCAGTGATGGGGACTTGAAGCATGTGAATCATGTTGTCATGAAGAGTTGGATACACTAGCTAGTGTAAGCTTTTGACAGTGATGGGGTGGTTTTTCATGATGCTTGGAGAGCTCGGTGTCACAATTTAGTGGGAGCTTTAGCAGTGACTGTGGATTCATCACTTGGTGATGAATTATCTTATTTGGTGTTGTAGATGCTCCTTGAGGAATCTTAGATCTTGTTCCTGCAGAAGAGTTATTTCGCATCTGCATGGTCACTATTTGAAGATGTGAAACATCTTGGATCCATGAAGGACCTTGGTAGTCTTTGGCTGAGATACTAGTGGTGCTTGATAGGTGATGTTGGCTTAGAGTTTGTTTGCTTGATTTCATGGTATACTCTTTCTTGTGCAATAGAGTTTTGGAATGATGCTTTGCTCTTGAGACCATGGATAGTTCACTTGAAGCATGGCATCTCCTAAGGGGATGTGTAGATCATGGTTTCATGATAAGTTCCTATCCTAGGTTTGGAGCTTTGATAGTGGTCCGGGATTTCTCTCTATTTTGAGTACATTGGTCAAATGCTGGAGGAATTCATGTTTATTGCAGTGATGCAATTTGGAGTTAGCATGTGATGATAGGTGTTGGTGCTCATAGATGCATGGAGAATAAGGTGAGGCTGAAATTCTTTTGAGAATGTTGTTGTTACAGCTGAAAGTCTGTGTGGCCTGCACCTTGGTTGAATGTGAATTAAATAGATACCATGAAGGAGAATGCCCTTGGGTAAGTCACAGTGACTTGTATATCTTGGATGAGCATGTCTTCCTTTCTTCTTGGTCTTCTTGGTAGTGGTGTCACTTTGAAAGGTATTTGCCCATTATATCTTTTAGATGTGTGTTATGCTTTATCTTTCATGATATGAATCTTGAGTTGTTTTGAGATTCTGGAGGATTCATAATGGAAGGTTGATAGAATAGTGGATCTCCTTGTGCTTTTGAGGACTGATAGGAGATGTTTATATGGGTAAGTTTGATCTTCTTTAAGGAGCTTACATCCATGATTTTGATGGATGTTGTTAAGGCTTTTCCTTTGGGATGTGAACAAGATCTTTCTTGGCACAGTTGGCATATAGAAATGTATGTAGGAGGATGCTACATGTTTTGATTTGTAGTTTATCTCTAATCTGGTCTTGTTCTTCTTGATTGTTCTTTTGACTTTGGATGTGGGTTGCCTTTGTGGTGCCAAGTTGGTCACAGTTTGTGGTCATGTGTTGTCACTTGGGTGATGACATGAAGGTGCTTGTGCTTCTCTCTTTAGTCAGGTTTGGAGGAGTTTGGAAGAACTATAGAAGACAGTTGAGAGAAACATTTCTTGCAGCAAGTGGTTGCAAGTGTTGCAGATTAGTGTGGATGTTCCTTAGAACTACATGGTTCTTCATTTCTATATGCAGGGTTTGATGGACTTGGTATGCTTGGATCACTTTTGATGGTGCTTTTTTTGCACTCATCTAGAGAGTACCCTTACAGTGGGAGTACCTAGATGTGTTGGGTCGTTTGATTGGTTGACACATGGTGCTTGTTTTTGTTG
>CM021102.1:77673444-77858080 GCA_007115665.2 Sequoiadendron giganteum
ATTTTTACCCTGAAATTGAAATACTACTGCATTGAAATTTCAAATTTTCACCAAATAGATTTTAAAAATTAAAATAAAGGTCTAGTAGTTTAGAAACTAAATTCAATTTTCTACAGATTCTATTTTTACATTTTTTTGAAATAATATAGATAACTTATTCAAATTTTAACATCAAGTTGTCTAACTCTGATTTTTTGTCTTTTTATTGCCACTTAAGGGCCTATTTTTCCCATGATGATCTTGCACATACCCATCCCCTTAATTAATTGGACTTAATTAAGCCTCTAAATGACTAAATTATGCATTCCAAAGCCTCATTATTCTCATTTTCTAAAAGAGAAACCTATATTAAAAAAATTCCAACATTACATAAATCACCTTTGAAATTGAGTGTCCTAGACTTAGGTCTTAGGAAAAAGAGTGAATGGGTCTATTATAAGTTCTAGGACCCAAATTTTAATATGTTTTTGGTGGCATTTTAATGATTCAAATTCAAGTTTCAAATGTCAGCTTTTGAAATCTATTTTTTGGGAAATTACATAAACACCTATAATTTATTTCATCAATTCAAATCTAAGAAGCATGATCTATCATTAAGGAAAATTTCCTATGAGCAAAAACTATTGTCAAGAGCATTGAAGAGAAGATTTATCAATCATCTACAACTGTAATCAAGATCATATCATCATGTCAAATTTCATGTCATGTTTTGGAGCTAACATTGTGATGTAGGTTTCAAGAATTCAAGAAAGCATTTAAGCATCAAATCAATCAATCAATAAAGCTAATTCATGTAGGATCGAAACCTTAGAGGGATGTGTTTGATTTCAGTCCCTTAAGGGTAGCCATTGAGGGTTTGGTGAGTTGTAAGAAGAAATTTTTCATTCATCAATTCCTTAATTTTTTCATTATTTCATTATCAAGGTTTAATTACAAAACATGGGGTTTGACTAAGGAAAACCCCTATTCATCCAAAAAGACCTTTTCTTCTCTCTTTGTATGTGCAGATTTACAAGTGAAGAAGGACTAGAAGTTGATCAAAAGAGAAATTTTATAGAGTTGCATTTGTTGCGTTCAATGTTTTCAAGCTATAGAAAATCATTTGCATATGTCACGTATAGATTTTCATTGACTTATTTAAATGCAGACATTAATCACTATGTCAAGATTTAGATAGAAATTGAATGATTATTTAATGATGGTTAAATTGAAATTGAAATGAAACTGAAATCGAAATGCAAGTATTATCATTTGAAATATATTTATGTTTATTTCAGGGTTTGTTATTACTGATGATAAATCGAGTGTAAGTGAATGCAGGAAAAGGTGAATGTGATTGAAGGTGAGAACAACAATCATGTAGAATTGTTTAGCCGATTGAGGTTTACGAATAGATGGGATCTCACACACTCACATACATGAATATTTTAATGTATTATGCATATATCATGTTTGCAAATTGAAAATTTAGTTTTAATGTGATTTATCAAAACTTGCAAAAAATGCATGTGATTTAAATGATGATTTTGTTAAAATTGATGAAATTGACTTGAATTAATTGATGAATTGCTTGTTTGAATATTTAATCATTATTTCGAAATATTAAGTTTGAAATTTTGAAATCTAAATGCAATAGATTTTTATTTCGAGATTTGATTAAAATATAATTATTTAAAGCATTTTTGAAATTAAATGCCTTTTAATTTTGAAATTATAAAAAGAATGTAGTTTTAAATTGAGAAATTGAACAAAAATCTTAAATTGGCTAAATTGAAAAGAATTAGAAAACAATAATCCATTCAAATTTTAAAATTAGATTTGCATTCAAAATTTAAACTTCCGTTAAACATGAGAAAGAAAATATCTTATTTTATCAAGAAGCATTCAAAAATTTAAACTTGGAGTCTTGAATTCGTAAAATGAAGATCAATGAGTAAAAGGTGGATCTCAATCTCTTGTTTTGAAATCAATGCATGAGAAAAGAAATAAAGAGGAAAGAAAATCCGAAATTAAGAAGACACAGAGAATTTGAATACTTAGAAAATTTGAAATTGGACACACAAAGAATTCATATACCAAATTTCAAAATTGAAAGAGGAGAAAATATTCATCTTTCTTTGGATCTGGAGCAAATTAACCAAAAAAAAAAAGAAGAGCTCTGTTATTGGAAGGCAAAAGAGAGAAGGTTTCCTTTAAATTTATGAGGAAACTGCTCACTTAGAACACACGCGGCTAGTCAAGGGACTCCTTCTCACCCACGCAAGGCATGAGATTTTAGCCTGGAAAGAGTGTTGAGAGGTGAGGGAGAAACCCATGCCCTCCTCTCATCCCCCATGCACAGGGAAGGCAGGAAGAGTGTGCGGCTTGGGAGAGGCACGCACAACCCTCTCCACTCCTCACTTTACCTCCCTTTCACCTACACACCAAGGAAAGGGCATGCAAACAACAACTAGGGAACAAGAAGAATATTCAAAGGAGAACAGGCAGAGAGAAGGCAACAGTGATAGGAAAGAGAAGATTGGAGATAGGGAATACATAGCCAGAGAGAAATATAAGAATTAGAAGAATACATTTCCAGAATTCATAAATTTACCAGGTATGAATTTGTTATTTAAATTTTAAATTACATCTTTCAATTCCATTTCAAAAGAATTCTGGAAGTGGATATTAAATATTAAAGAAGATCTTGATTGTTAAAAATTAGGAAAGATAGATTTAAATAAGAATTGCAAAAATTATTCATTCAAATTTTATGTAAACAGAAAAACATATAGACTGTAATTATTTTTCCAAATTGAGAGACAAAGATTGTAGGAAAAATCTTCGATTAAATTCTTGAAATATTAATATTGATCAAATTTAGGAATAAACTCAAAACAGAAAACAAATTTTAAATTTAGAATTAGAAACATATTAAACAGAGACTTTGTTTATTTTGCTGAGAATTTAGGAGAATCAATTAAATCTGGAAACGATAGTTATCATTCTAGAAAATTAAACAATTATGAACAGAAAATAGATATATTTTGCTAACAAAAAATAATGCTTGAAAAGTGAAAATAAAAGACAAAATTAAACTTCAAATTTTAAACCATATTATGAAACAAAGGTTATTTAAACTTGAAATTTTCACCTTTCTATGAAACTATCAAAACTAAAACAAATAGAGAATTTATTATTATTATTATTTAATGAACAATTATTATTTAATTTTTGAGAATATATTAAACTGAAAATCTAACGTTTAAAACTTTAAATTTTATTTATTTGAAAACCTCCAGAATGACTTTGAAATGAAATTAAATTAATGAGAGTATGAACAAATGAATGTGTACTCTTTTAATTTTTGTTTTTATATGTAATTATTTAACATACTGGAGTTACACCTTCATTTAAAAACTTTATTGATTATTTAAATTACTCAATTTAAAATGTTAATTTTATGTCTTTTATGAATTTGAATAATGGAAAGAAACTCTTTTTAAACTGTTTTTGTGTTAGAAAAAAATTTCCAATTTGATATTTTTAAAAGATTGCAAAAGACTGTATTTGACTGTTTAGACCATGCATGAATGATAGATAATTTTGCATGTTTTTTTTTTGGGAAAGTTACCTTCCGGGACGGGTGCCAAATATGGGTAAATAGAGAGTGTAGTTTTTCTTTTTCCAAAACTGTTTTTATTGTCATGCATGACATTTTACTTGGCGAAGTAATTTTTGTACCATTGAAACAGATGGATTATTGAACTTGCTTATTTCTTAAATGAATTAGAAAAATGAAAATGCTTGTGGTTTACTAGTAGTACTAGGGATGCACTAGATTCCATCTTGCTCGTAGATTGCTTTTTGCTAAGCAATTCGTGCAGGGTTGGGTATTTCTTGATTGACTAAGAAATTTTGGGGAAGCGTAAGCTTTGAGGTTGGGCAGAAAAAGCACCTAATCCTTGTTCTCGTCTTCTTGTTGAAGATTTTCTTTTGGATGGAAGATCGATAGACTACATCTTCTTTTATGCTTTATTATTCTTGATATATGTAATGACGAGCTTATGGCGACTGAATACCTAAGTCTCGAATTGTAACTGATATTATTATCACTCATTGTATTAATAGCTTAAATTGTGTAATTCGACACTTGTAAGATTTAGACTAAATTGTAAAGAAATTATCTTATCAACTTTTATGTCGTTGTCGTGTAATCGACTAGTTCTTTGATTTCAAAATGAATGGAATGAAAAATTTATTTTGAATATAATGGATCTTATTCAAAGTATTTGTTGATGTTGTTTTAAAGAGATTTCCGCTCTTTACAACACATTTTCTTTTTGACTTTCTAGTAGTCAAACCTAGAGAAATCAAAAGCTTAGCTTTGGGATCAAAGGACTGCAAAAATTATTTTTGGACTCATGCACTAGGACCCATTTTCCCTAGGGAAAACTAGACTTGCTATAGGCCCTGAAACCCACTTTTCATGATAGTTGCACACGAGTCTACTCTTTTCATATCTACCTGCAAATAGACAGTTGTGTTTTTTTTATCATAGAATTTTGTATTTCATGTGTTAGATCATATAATTCACTTAGTTAATGCACTTTAAATTATTCTAAAACATTTCAATTCAATCATTTCTATCATAAGAAAGTAGGAGATCCAAAACATCCAAAATAGGGTTGACTTGCATCAAGGTTGAAAGTCAATTCTATCCTTTTGTGATCTTCTCTCTTTCAATTGAAATTTAGGGAAAGGGTGTTTGAATCCTAGGCCATTTCATCATTACACATTGATTGAATTCATTCCCCCTTTTCCTTTCTTTTTACGCACAAACTAATCCTATTTTAATTTAAATTGAAAATTTTAAATGTAGAAAACTAAACAAACACTTGCATTGTTTGAAGTCATGTGCTAGTTCTTAGAGACTTTATTACATTCACTATAATCTTCTAATCATACCTTAATCATTAAATAAACTCTTCTCCTAGAGCACTGAAATAATAATTTATAAAAAAAAATATAGATCTTGGTGCACTAAAATAATTAATGAATCAATAAAAATCCTTTGTCAAAATAATCTAATATTTATCAATTATCTAGTTTATTTCTATTTATATATTTAAATAACCTACTATTTATCAATTATCTAGTTTATTTCTATTTATATATTTATTTGTATTATATTAAAATAGACTAAAACTTTAAATATAGATACTCTTAAACTTATTTTATTTTACTTTATATTAAATTACACGATCAATTATATTTGTAATCATTTATAATTCTATTTCAATTACAATACAACATAATCACCAAATCAAATATATTGAATCACTGTACTCCCTAAAAAATATCTTATATAGAAATGTTTTAAGAGTTGTTGCTAAGAACATCAACCTTACATCTTGAACCATCTCTTAATATTTTAAAGCGGTAGGATAAGTTGAATGTGGACGATAGTTTCCACTCATTATATAAGAGACGTAGACAACAATTTAATCTCTTTTATATCATATTTCGTTGGACAATGCGGAAATGGAGCTCAATCCGAATAAAGAATTCCATTTCTTGTTTTATTACTAGGAAAATTCTAAGGTAGGTTTATAAGTGGAGGGAAAAATAGACTGATGTGGTGGAAGTGATTATGAACGTTACCGAATCCTTATAGTGCATATGTTTAGTGTGGGCAGAAGAGATAAGGTTTGATATCGTAAGACGAGGTTAAAAACAGAGGTCAAATTTAGCGATTTGAATGCTCAGTCGCCATTGTCGCATCTTCGCCGCCTGCGATTGGTATTTTTAGCCCATTCGACAACTGTCTCGGAACGTTTCCGCAATAATGGGTCTCATAAATGACAAGTTTTTTCTCTTTCGAAATAAATGAAATTCCATTGAGACACGGAATTGCCTTCGATCAAAATGCAAAGACTCTGACTAGAGGCAACGTCTGCATCTGACCGTATTGATGAATTAATTGAAAATAAACAATATGTTCTATTCTCATTTTAATTAATTAAAATATGGTTAAATGTTCATTTGAATGTTGGATAATGTGTTTTTATGATGTCTGAGTGAATAATAATTTTGTTCTTTATAGATGTTGGATCATGCATAATGATAGAACACTTTATTACAAACAATTTATTGAAGGTTAAAAATAAGTTTATGATGTTTATAAGAATTATTTTTATTTCTAATTCTTAATAAAAAATCATACTACATCTATTAGGTATGGTGCCTCTTGTAAAATTTTCTTTTCTTGATTGGGGTTCCTGCATTCAATCATGAAGAATCTACATCGGATGGTTTTTAAAATGAGTTTCTCTCCCTATTACTTCTTACACTAGTAGAGGATTCTACTTTTTGCAGGTCAGTCCCAACTCCATTTAAGAAGAAAAAACATTCTCCATAAGCCTAGATATTCTGGTGTTTAGAGCATGAGTTTTAATATGATAGGGGGTGGGCTTATCTAAGGGTTTCTAGTTGAGGGGTATTCTATTTTCCCCAATTGTCAATGAGTAGACTTTTCCATGGAATTGGTCATTAGCTTCTCTTGACTCCACTTTCCACTTCGGTTTTCTCCACTCTTGCTGCCCTCCACAACCCCTACGCAAATGTCATTATCTTTTTCTTTGTCCATGACCAAATCTCCATTCGTGCCATGTACAGTCTTCATTATTGTTGGAACCCCTTCATTGCATTCCCCATCTTGTAGCTTCCTCCCTTCAAATATCATCTACATTTTCAGAATTTCATGTCATCACAAATCCTTCCTTCAAGGCTCCTAACATCTACATCTATCTCACATCATAATTTTTTATTAATTTATCAATTAAATAATTTACTTAATATGTTTATTTTCCCTCTACTATTTAACTATGTAAATGATATTTATTCAATTAATTAGACTATCTGGCACTCATCAATTAATTGAATAAATTATATTTATTCAATTCAATTGACCTTCTCCCATTAGTAATTAATTAAATATATATTTCATTAATTACACTAATGTCATATGCATCCACCTTGAAATTAAAAGATATTACATTTTTCATTCATATCAAAAAAATTGATGTCACCCTTTAAAAAGATAAAAATTTTAAAGAAAAGTCAATTTAAGCTAGATCATTGACATTAATTAAATCCAACAAATCATCATCATTCAAATACTTGTCTAGCTCTCACTGAAAGGAAGTCAGGTGAGTGGAAAAAATTTTCTACACTAATCTAATTGGGAGAGAGTTACAAAATTTATGTTTATCACCTTTTATTGACATACATAGAATAATGGAAATAGGACAACAAGAAATCATAAAAATAGTGACACCAAATATATGTGGGGAAAACCCTTTCAGGTACAAAACCCCACCCTACAAATGTATAGTACTATCTTTATTATTTCAAATAATGAATACAAGATATCACCAAGTACAACCTTCTTCAACAAGTGTTTCAACACCAACACCTGTTTCTAGAGTAATACGGGAAACACTTCATTACCTACAAACAAACTATGCATTCTACAACTCAAGGCACTCAATAAATAGAGTGATACAAGATTTGAGAAGCATCTAGAAGGTGAGGGGTGCCCAAATCCAAAAGGCACAATGTTCAACACCTTAGACATGTATTTGGACACATGTTCAATATTCTCTTACACCCCTTACACTTGTCAAACATACATATAGTCTTCTTCCAAGATTGGATGCCTATAATATGCCAAAAATAGGCTATGACAAATGTCTTACACATCTTACAACTGTCCTATAACATTTCATAGCTGAAAACATTTACAAGTGTAAGAGAATCAGTCATAACTGGCTAAAAATAACTAATTCTCTTACATCTTGTCATAACCCAACTTCGGTGCCAACTTTCACCCATGCATTCAAAGATTCCTTATGATGCATCATAGGATATGTCATATGTCATAGATTCTAAACTAGGATGCCTATGTCCACTTGGGATGATGATGTGTCATCTAATCATCTCCAACAGAGATGCCACCCAGCCGATGGGTCCCAATTTGTTACATGACACCATAGGAAATTAAATAATACAAATAAATGTATTAATTATATCAAATAAATCAATATTAGGACTCTAATGTTGAGACACCTTAATCCTAACATTCACCCACTTGTCCAAGACTTACCAAGAGTCATACAAAATCATCTGCTTAGGGCCACAAGGCCCATAGAATCATAACACCATCTAAATTTCTCTGTTCTCATTGGTTTTGTTAGTGCATCAAAAAAATTCACCGAAGTGTTAACATTCTCTAGGTTAACCTTTCCATCTTCTACCATATCACAAACAAAATGATAATAAACATCAATGTTCTTTTCTTTGGCATGGAAGTTAGGATTATTTACTAGACAAAGTATACTTTGACTATCAAAACAAACAATAATCTGTCCTACATATTAAACAATATCAGAACACAATATCTTAAGCAAAATGGATTCCTTAAATGGATGAGTGGTTGCCATATACTTTTCTTTTTTTGCGAACAATTTTACTTTATCCTATTGCTTACTCATCCAATTGATAGCACCACAAAACATCATAAAAACATAACCACTAGTGGATCTTCTACTATTAATTTCACCTATCAAATCTAAATCCACATATCCTCGAATGCTCACAAAATGATGACGTCTAGTAGGATAACCATGAAAACACAACGCATACTCAGAAGTACCTCGTAAATATCTGAACACTTTCTTAAAAACATCCCATTGCAGTCATCCAGGATTAGCCATGAAACTGCTAAGGACTCCCACTGCTTGAGAAATGTCTGGTCTCGTACACACCATGACATATATCATACTACCAATTGCACTTGCATATAGTAATTTGGTCATTTCCTCCATCTCAGTGGGATATTTTGGACAATCACTCATATAAATGTTTATCCCGTGCATCATAGGAACAACTAACTATCTGTAATCTACCATGTTGAATCTTTCCAAAATCAAGTTCACATAATTTCTATGGATTAAGCAACGATTTTTTTAATATTTGTCTCTGGTGATTTCTATTCCTAGAATGTACCTAGTTTAACCTAGGTCTTTCATCTCAAACTATGTTGACAACTGAAACTTCAAATCTGAAATCATACTTTTACCATTCCCAATAAAAAAATATTATTTACATATAGAACAATGATGAGAATGTGACCATTATCAATTTTAAAGTACACACAATGGTCAGATTTAGATCTTTGAAATCCCAATGACAACACATAGTTGTCAAAATTCTGATACCACATTTTAGGAGACTGTTTCAAACCATAAAGAGACTTCTTCAGTTTGCAAACCAGATTTTCTTTACCTTTTTCAATGAAATGCTCTAGCTGTGACATGTATAATTCTTCCTCCATATCACCTTTAAGGAATGCTATCTTCACATCCATCTATTCCACTTGTAAGTCATATATTGCTACAAGTGACAATAGAAGCCAGATAGATGTTAGCTTTGCTACATAAGATAATTGTAGGAGTTAAGAAAATACAACTTCACAAACCCCGAAGATCACCTACATGCAAATAACCTGTCACAAAAGAAGAGATGGAGACAAACAAGCAAGGGTTATCTGAAAACTAAAAATGTATATATCAGAGAGAATGAGAGAATGAATTGATATGAGATACAATGGGATCAATCCTTATAAAAAGGAGATCATGCAAACCCTAATAAAACCGTAATACAAGCCCTAATAGGATAACATTTAATAATTAATATAATTATTAAATGTCACATTATGCAAACTAACGTAAAATCTTAAGAAGCGAATAAAGGTAACCTAATCAACATAATTAAGTTAAGACCTTTACTCTAACACCCCCCTTAAGATGAGCAACAGTGCAGCTACAAACAAATGCAAGAAAAGCAAAGGTAACTACAATGCAAGAAGGAAAACATGGGTCTTAGCAACTAGGCCAGATCAGGTACCCAAATACAACCAAATCTCTGTAAAATGGAGAAATAGAGAAAATCTCATGGGAAAAAGCTCTACTCCAAAAAGAGAAGAAGAAAGCCAAGAAGAGATATCATTGAAGCAGAAGAAGCTACAAACAACTGTGGAAAGATGACTGCTATGGTGTTGAAGAACCTCTGCTAAAGATAGAATGACCAGGAACAAGAAAACAACAATTTGCATAAGTGCCCATACGACACTACTCAAATCAGATGGCAAACAAAGGAAAACACCTGGAACGAAGATATAGATGGCACAAGAACCAATAGTCTGAAACACTGATCAATTGAGAATGGAAGATTCCTTCCAAGGCAAAACCAAGGAATAATTAGCACGAACAATATAATAACCTCCCCATAATGCTGAACTGGGAGAGCCTGATAGATCCACTGAAACGATGTGAAACACCTTGTAGTGCATGAAAGAGAAAAAACATCTGAAAGTGCGCAAGATAGCACCTGCAACTGAAAAAGTGGTGTGCAAAGACAAAGCACACATGCATGAGGCTGGAATCATATGGATCCATGGTCGTTGTGGAGGGACACTCACCAGACAAAGGTGTGATGGAAAACAAAGGCAAACTACACAACCCCCAATGGTATGGATTCAATGTCATCGTGGAGGGATACTCACCGGACAAAGATGTGATGGCAAAACAAAGGAAAACTACACAACCCCTCATGGCACTTTATAATATCATTGCGAATATAAAATATGGCACAACCTTATGTGCAAAATCCCCAAAAGATGCATGTACAATAGTGTGGCACTTTATCTCAGTGCGTTTACATAAAAGATAGGTTACAAATGATGCTCAAAATGTCTTCAAAGGACAAAATGCTAGAAATACATGAATAACAACCGAGAACAAAGCATCCCATGTGAACAAAAAGTTTCCAAGAGAAAATATGTCCAGGTAATCCACTAGAGTGTGAAAACACAAATAACTGAATAAAATATACCTAGAGTGAAATTTAGAAAAATAGCATGGATGAAACTGAAGAGCTCTGAAATACAGTTCCAATGCCACTGAGATTGAGAAAAACGGAGAAACTGATCAAAAGTTATGAGCTTGAGACTGAAAATAGCCCCTTTGTCTTCAACTAGCTCTAGAATGCACCAACAGAAAAATCACTGAAAATAAACTACTCCATCAGAAAATTGGGATTGCCAACTTTCCAATGATATCTCATTCGCCATTTTTTGACACTCTGGTGAAAAGTTATGGCAAAAATTTAAAAAAGGCTCGATTAGGGCATTATGGGGTACATCAAACACTAATCAGGTGCAAAAGTGGAGCTCCTGGGTGCTAACTCTTGGTCTGCCATATGACCGCAGGCTGCATAAAAACAAAAAAGAAACCTGCCACTAGGTGGGTGGCGAGCAAGCTAGGCGGAGGTGGCAAGAGGTGGCGGCACCGGGGGCACCACCACCCGACCTAGCACCCGGTGGTAGCCATATGACCGCAGGTGAAGGACAATGGGGGCGTAGGGTTAGGGAAACTGGCGAGCAAGAAATCGGTGGGCGAAAGAATAGAAACCGGCGAGCGGAAGAATAGAGGCAAGTCGGTGGACAGGTGAGGCCGACAAAAACTGTTAGAGGGTCGGCAGAGGATGGTGGGGTCGGCGGGTACAATTGGCCGACAGGGGTACCCTGCAAAACAATAAATGCCTCCCCAAACAATCCATAGAAATCAAACCCACATATAATATGCCCAAAAAAATATTATATTTTTTAAAAATATTTGCGAATAGCAAAATATTTAATAAAAAAATTTGACGGAAATATATGCAGAACATAAAAAATAAAATAATTTTTTATTCTGCAAAATCGTACCTGGCCCTAGGTGGGCCGTACGGCCGCCCAGGTAAAAAAAATTTGCCTCGAATTTTGACTTTGTCCAAAATGGACGAATGAACAGTCAATTTAAGGGTTTTGGACTACTACAGACGCAATGGCGATGTTCGTTTGAGCTGAAAATGCTTCAAAATTGTAGGTATGCCCTAGATCAAGAAATGAAGCCTCAAACCCTTGAAGCTCCAAAAATCTTCAAAACAAGAACAGGAAGCAACAGGTGTGGAGCTCTGATACTATGTAGGAGTTGAGAAAATACAACTTCACAAACCCTGAAGATCACCTGCATGCAAATAGCCTATCACAAAAGAAGACATGGAGACAAACAAGCAAGGGTTCTCTGAAAACTGAAAATGTATATATCAGAGAGAATGAGAGAATGAATTGATATGAAATACAATGGGATAAATCCTTATAAAAAGGAGATCATGCAAACCCTAATAAAACCCTAATAGGAAAAACCCTAATACAAGCCCTAATAGGATAACATTTAATAATTAATATAATTATTAAATGTCACATTATGCAAACTAATGTGAAATCTTAAGAAGGGAATAAAGGTAACTTAATCAACATAATTAAGTTAAGACCTTTACTCTAACAATAATATCTCCCCATAATCAATTCTTTGCACCTAGGAATACTCCTTAGTGACCAACTGTGCATTATACTTTTGAATACTACCATCAAGACTGCACTTTTTCTTGAAAACCCATTTACACCCAATAGTTTTACGTCCAATAGGAAAAGGTACCAAATCCCAAGTCTTGTTTTTCTTTAATGAATTCATCTCTTCATCCATGGATTGCATCCAACAATCTAAATTATTCATACCCAGTGCCTCTCTAACAATCCTAGGCTCATCAATATTAGTAATCAAGGAAAATATACAACTAGAATCCAATAGTGAATAACCAAACCATTTCGGTTGTTGCCTAATTTGTGTAAACCTCCTTGAAGGCTGAGGTTGAGGTTCTTCTTCTTCTTTAGAACTATCAAAGATACTTGATCTCTCCTCATCATCATGTCCAATAGGAGTACTTAGTTCTTCTTTCTTCAAAGTAGGTGGAATCTAAACTACCTCATTTTTTGTTTCTCTTCTTTCTCTAGTTGTAGCTCAACAAAGGAAGGTTTCATCTCTCTAAAGATCACACTTTTTCTATAGAGAACCTTCTATTCTTTTGGATCCCAAATATTGTACTCTTTCACACCAACACCATATCTAATAAAGATACACTTAATATCCTTGTTCTCCAACTTAGACCTCTTCTCAATCAGAACATGAGTGTAAGCTTCACAACCAAATACTCTAAGATGTCTCATTGAAGGCTTCTCACCAAACCAAGCCTCCCTGGGTGTCTTACAAAAAAGTGTTGATGTGGGAGATCTATTGATCAAACAACATGCAGTGGCTACCATTTCAGCCAATTTTTTTTGCTCAAGTCTAGCACCACTTAACATACTCCTAGGCCTCTCCATCAACATTCTACTCATACTCTCTACAACTCCATTTTGTTGTGGAGTGTAGGGAGTATTCTCATGTCTCTCAATCCTATGCTCTTTACAAAACTTTTCAATCTCTATGGAACAAAACTCGCCACCATTCTTTAGTTCTCAAACATTTAATATTTCTACTAGTATGATTTTCTACCAAGGCCATAAACTCCTTAAACCAACTAAAGACTTCAACTTTACTTCTAAGGAAATAAACACATATTCTTCTACTATAATCATGTATGAAAGAAACAAAATATACAAGTTTTGGTAATGAAGGAACATTTACTAGACCAAAAACATTTGAATGGACATAATCCAAGACTCTAAAAGACTTGTGAGATCTAAAGTAAAAAGAAACACAATGTTTTTCAAAATTGAGATTACAATCTTTAAGGCCTTCAACATGTCTCTTATGCTCCAGGGTTCTAAGACCCTTTTCACCAATGTGACCAAGTCATTGGTGCCATAAAATTGTCTTCTCTACATAAATCTTCATCTCCATGGAATGAGCACCCTTAGGGACCCAAAATGCATGACCATCGAATGTAGCTACAACATGCTTCTTCTCTACACAATCTGATGGTGAGGATGAAGAATCCAACGGTATTTTTTTTAGTACATTAGAAGAACTATTGCACTCTACAATGCATGCATCAATCTAAAATAGAGTACCAATATGAACTCCCTTATACAACACTATATCTTTTCTTGTCATCTTGCAAATTCTAACAAATAAAACAAGTTGCACTCCCAAATCATTCAATTTACTTACAAAAAGTAGGTTTCATACCAAACCCAAGATATGCAAGACACCATTAATCCCCTTTACTCTTCCACGACCAACAATATTCAGGTGAGAGTCATCACCTAGGTACACCTCTCCACCATAAAACTCCTCATACTTCAAGAATAAATCTATGTGATAAGTCATGTAAAAGGATGCATCAGAATCTATCAACCATACATCATTTGATGCACGGGCTGCGAAGGTTGCAATAAATGCTTCTCCATCATCTTGGGATGCTTTCTTAGATTTAGAATCAGAGAAAGACTTGTTTTTCTTCTTATCCTTCTTGCAATCTTTTTGAATGTGACCAATTGCACCATAATTCCAACATTTTTCCTTATACTTCTTACTAGAAGACATTGATCTTCCTAGAGACTTTGACTTGCATTTCTTGTCTTTCTTTCTTCTTCCTTCTTTTGGTCTTCCACAGACTGCAAGGGCCTCCTTGCCCATCTCAGAAGAGTTCTTTCACATCTCCCAGATAGTAATGAGGTAAAAAGATCATCCATCTTGAAGATGGAAGTAGTGCTTCCAATTCCCATTATGAGGTGATCCCAAGAGTTTGGAAACGAACACAAAAGGAGCATGCAATGGTTTTGTTCAAAATTTTGTCTCCAATGGAACCAAGTTGTGAAATGAGCATGTTAAGAGAGTTTAGGTGATCTACAACAGATCCTCCATTTTCCATTTTTTAAAAACACATCTTATTTCTCAAGAAAAGCTTGTTTACCAAGGACTTGGCCTGGTAGAAAGTACCAAGATTCTTCCATAGAGAAGTATAAGTTTTCTCTTCATGGAAATTCAAGAGAACAAAATTAGCCAAACATAGTGTAATATGACCCTTGGATTTCCTATCCATGAGATCCCAATCCTCTTATTTCATGCCTGAAGGTTTGGTTCCAAAAATTGCAAGCCATAAGTCTCGATCTACTAACATGTCTTCCATTTTGAGCTTCCAAAACTCAAAATTCCCATTGTTAAATTTTTCCATCTCAATCCTCCCAAATATGCTTGCCATCTCTTTCCTACAAAAAGGTCACAAAGTAAAGTCTTTTGCAAATCTCACATTGAAACATAGATTAGCTCAATAAACCCTTCTACCCAATAAAGGAACCAAGGTCGTCTAGCCTCTCCTACCAACTGAAAGGAAGTCAGGTGAGAAGAAACAACTTCCTACACTAATCTAATAAAGAGAGATTTACAATAATGTCTGTGAACCCCTAAACCTACAAATGCACAAGAGAAACAAACATGGTTAGATGTTAGATCAAATGCGTGTACACAAACATGAGAGATTCCCCATAAAATCCACCTATTTAAACGATTATTAGGAAATGAAGAACAAAAACTCAAATAATCATAAAATCAAATCCTAATTTAGCCAATAGATTGATGGTCGCATGGGGGAATTGGTGCCAATGGAGTGTTGCAATTGGCCCTTTCCCAATTCCTAGGTTGCAATGAAGATGATCTAGAAATGGTCAAATCTTCAAAGAGATTTGAACATAACCTTGGTGAAAATGTGAAAATGAGATGAGTGCTTGGATGAAATGAGCAAAATTAGTTCTCAATTGAAGAGAGTGACTTTGCATGAAGATTGTGGATGATAAGTGAGGAGAGAAGTCTCTAATTTATAGACTTCAATTTGGAAGAAGTGAGAAAGATTGAGCAATGTGCGACAAAGGATAATCCAATGGCATTGTGCCACTTGTCCACATGTGGTTGGAGGAAGAATGAGCACATTTTGGCCAATGTGCATGATAAATGCATATATTTGAATTTGAAATTGGGAGTTGACTTGTTGAAGAGGGAAAAGAAATGAAGGTAATGTCACTTGGCTCAAGGTCAAGGACATGTAAGAGGTCTTAAATGCCTTGTTGGAAGGACTAAGTCCACTTGGCTTTTTGAATTCAAATGAAGGAATATTTCCTTTTGATGCTTTGTGAGGGAAAATAGATGAATTAATAAATCAAAGTATTTGATTTATTGTGCAACTTGCATTCTCTAGAGAATTTTAATGAAAGGGATTAACTTAATCCTGGTTTTGATTAAATTTATGAAGAATTAGGTGATGTGACAATTTAGACTTAAGTTTATGAATTAATTTAGGTCAAGAATTGAGAGGAAATGATTTACTAAATAAATATTTTGATTTATTTAATCTAGAGGAAATATGTTGAATTAAATCAAATAAGGTTTAATTTATTTAATTTAATAAGAAGACTTTAGAGATTTTAATTAAATAAAATTATTTATTTAATTAAATAGGGATGTAAGGTTAATTAAATTAAATTCCTTAATTTAATCACTGAAAGAAGACTTAATCCAATAAATAATGATTTATTAAATTAAGAGATAGAATGTTGATGAAATGATGAGAAAATGATTTAAGAGGAAATGTTCTTAGTAAATTAGGATTAGGTGTGCCAAAATGAAATTGTACATTTTCCATGTTTATATTTTGCCCCTCTTTGAAGCAATGTACTTGATGCATTGATTCAAAGAATAAATTGTTGTGATCAAAGGTCCAAGATTTTCTTGAATTTTTTCAGATGCCCCATTGCTGCCTCAGTGGAAGAATATTGCTAGATATTGCCCCCTCGAGAGATCAGACAAATTTTTTTATTTTTTTGGATGATCTCGCAAAAAAGATGACAAGGTGCTCGACAAGCCAGAAATGCCCCAAAATGCTAGAAAAATGGATTAAAATGCCTAAAGGGATGTCGAATGACTCTCAATTGGACGAAAACAGGTTCAGGGGAGCAAAACCCCTATCAGGAGGTCAAATTGGGTCACTTTCAATACATTTGCACTCTTAACCTTGAAAAATTTTACACTTGAGATCTGAGTTTTTAGAGAAAATGGCACAACGAGAGCTTCCTCTACACATGTCGGAGTGGGTACGGGTACATCAGTGACTAGTCGCCACAGAACCCATGGTATGTACCCCTATCCGACCTTTATTTTTCTCATTATTCACGCATTAATTAGGTTTAAATTTCAATCGAGGCGGTGCAGGGCGATATAGCACAGTGGAAAACTTTCAAATAGGGTCACTTGTGTATAAAGCGCTGCGTGGGCGAGTTTAGCTTTAGGGATATTTTGGTCACTAAAGTTGGCCACTTCCACAAACTACGCCACACGGGCCACTTTGTAAAATTGAGCTATCTAAGTTTGTCGCACGACGCTATTTAGAAAATTACAAACTACGTTGCTTTTGCAAATAACACTGCTTTTGTTGTTTCAAAAGTGAAAGGTGATACAAACAATATATTTTTTCTAGGGGAGTTGACACGACACTTTTCCTTGTGCAGGAGAGACACCAGGTTATTCATTCGAGGGAGCACCAATGGGTAGTACTCGAGAGACTACAAGGTATGCACATATTCCTCCAAGAGCAGCTTGGGATGTTTGGTTTGTGGTTCATTGCCTATGTTCCTCCTATTCGAACACATTTGGGCATGATGCATGCTTTGGCCAAGCAATGGCACAGCGAGACATCATCTTTTCATCTTCCTACCAGTGAGGCTACGATTACTCTTGAGGATGTCTGGCACATCTTGTGACTACCCATTCATGGAGAGTGAGTGATTTATGATTTGGAGGAGGGTAGGGATGCCTGCTTCAGTGTCATGGGTGTGGATGATCTCATGCTCTATGATGGTCAGATAGATTTGGAGAGGTACTGGGGTATAGCCCCTACTTACAGCCTCATTGTGCCTGCCATTATTTTTCGCCTTGTGGCCCCTGATCGGTGCGGCTGATATTTTAGTTCGGATTGGGGACTAGCATGGTAGCAGATGTGTGCTCATCGAGTGTGCTTTTCCTGGGGACCAGTACTATTGGCCTCCTTGTACTGGGACTTGCACGAGTTTTCCTATTTGGAGGTTCGGGCTCTTGGGGTTAGATTGACTCTTCTACACATTTGAGCCTGGGAGCAGATTCCGGTGCTTCGCTTGATTGTGACACTGATTGTTTTTGACATTGATGACCCCGTCATGTGGCAGTATGGTGGGGTGAGGATTCACTTCACTCACATGGGTACAGACAACATAGCCCATTGGTGATGGGTTCTAGATGAGATGAAAGTGTTTGTATGGAGGTCGTGGATGGGGATAGGTCCAGGGATGGATGATGCTGAGCAGCTTTTCTTCATTCACCAGGACAGATTTATGCAAGGTCAGGAGCATACTTTGATAGAGAGGTACCTTCCTAATAGGGTAGCCAGGCAGTTTGGCAAGGTGTAGGATATACTTGATAGTCAGTACATGGCACTCTTCATGCATTCGACTAGAGAGACCGATGGGGATTACTTATTCTAGCAGATGAGGTAGTTTCCTTATTTCTACAGTTGGTGGCTCGACCGTGGCCATATGATCAGGGGCCAGCAAATGGAGGGGTGACTCCAGCATACAAGGCATGGTTTAGTCCACCTTTGAGATTGACAATTCTTGGGACAATGCTTTCACGTTGAAGGCCCAGAGGTAGGTCACAAGGCAGAGGTCAGGGAGGTGTACCACCAGTGTAGCCAGCAGTAGGACAAGATGGGCAGCCCCAAATAGGCCCACAACAGTAGCTAGTAGTACAGTCGGCATGATAGCCAATAGGGCATCTAGTGAGATAGTCAGGTGGATAGCCAACAAGACAATCAGGTGGACAACCAGCAAGACAATCAGGTGGACAGCCAGGAGGACAGCTAGGTCCCCATGATGTACTGATTTAGCAGTTATAGGGTCAGTTATAGGTTCTGGCATCAAAGCGAAATGAGGCTCGGTGGTAGGTTACTATGGTCACAGCTGAGAGAGATTAGGCACGATCCAAGAGGGATCAGGAGATTGGCCGATGGAGGCAACTAGAAAGCGTAACTTCCACATCCTGAGGTTGATCAATTGACATTCGGGAGTACAAAGAGGCCATCAGAGAGGCCGAGTACTATCGACAACACTACTGACAGGTAGTGCCATCAGGCAACAGAGTGCCATACTTCTCCCAGTAGACAGGGAGGTGACCGGTAAAGGCTCATGGTGAGGGAAGGATGGGGAGGACAACAGCCAGCAGGGCTAGCCCCTTTTTGATCACCTAGACAGTTTGCTCCATTTTTGATATATGGGCTGCAATATTTTGGCCTTATTGTACCATGTATTCGATGTATACGTGATCCAATTTGTATCATAATCGTATTTTTTGATGATATATGAGATAATTTTCCCTTTATGATATGTATGGTGCGCATGCAGATGTATAATATGCCAATGTATGATGCTATGAGATGTTTTCATTCTTATGCTTATGTGATGCAATGTATGTAATGGATGCATTTATTTTTGTATATTTTTCCATCATGTAATGATGTAATGCATTTTGATATTGGTGTAATGATATGAAAATGGTAATGGATGAAAATGATTATGTATGATGCAATGCTTTATCTTGAGATGTTTTAGAATAACAGCTTTATATTATTCCTCGTAACTTAGGATAATGATATGATGCAATGTGTTTTTATGCTAATGATCATGTGGATGCAGGGTGTATGCATTGGCAATGTTCCGATTACTGTTATGATACCATGTTAGTGTGAATAGAAGATAGAAGAATTGCAGAATTATTGAGTTAGTTAGAATGGTGATGGCGATTTGCATTGCTAGGAATTGGGATTTTCAAAGGGTCAATTGCGTTATGTTTGATAACACACATAGGTACGATGCATCAAGTTATAAAGGACCAGGATGGCATGCTATCCAGTGTGATGGACTTTGACTCAACAATCAGATAGGAATATTCTTGTTCACACTTAACATACATACATTATTCAGGATGTAGTTCAAACATTCTAAACATCTCAGACCAAAACACAGAAAAGCAAGCTTTCCTATGTGGTTAACAAGATACCTAAAATATCTTCCCTACAAACCAAACAAAACATGTATAACTAAGTTATTTTACAAGCGTATCCCACAAGCATAGCAGATAAAAAGATAATGATCATTGCCTCATTCCTTTCTCTCTAAACCTATTTTGTTTGGGCATCATCGAGAGGTCCTTGGAATGAGTGCAAAATAAGATAAGTCTAAACAAGACCAAGATAAAGCAACCAAACAAGCTAATGTTCTTTATATTGCTAGCCAAGACTAAAATACTATGGGGTACCTGATGCCTATGTCCACCGCAGGAAAGCTTCATCCTAGGACGTGTAGTGATCAAGGTTTTGATGGGACTAATTGGGTGATAAGCTATTGATACTCCGAGTTAACCAACTTGCTTGCTTACTGACTTAGACTTTCAAGACTTTTGACGATTAGGCGTTCACTTTGGAACCTACTAAAATTGCTTCTAACTGACTCACCAAAGGGTGACAGCGACGATTGACTTTATTATGAGTGAGACGATTATGGTTGAAAGCGAGATGAAATGGATGCACCATTTTGGTTTTTTCAAATGTTTTGAGGCTGTTTTTTGGTATTTTCAAGATTTATGACAAAGAGACTAACTTAACGACCTATCCTAGGGGTCTCGGGATTTGATCCATAGATTATCTTTGCCTACGTTATACATGTAGAGACCACGTAGTTCGACAGATGATAGACTTGATGATGATAAGATGGACTAACGGATTGCCATTTTATTGTTTGAAGGACTGACGTAAGATGCAAACTAGATGGGCAATAGATTTCCAATGCGATTAATGCCTAAAGGACTGACATAAATGTCTTAGGGGATGATCAAATATCAACCTTGCATGCGTTCAAGCTCAGAGATGACATAGTTCGACAAGGTGAAAGACTGACAAGACTTGATGATGGACTTTTGAAGATTTTTTGCTATTTTGGCATGTTTTTGGATTTTTTTGAGTGACCTTTGAGAAGATTATGAGAATATACCCAAATCTGATCTGATGCATGTGGGAACATGCCCCTAGTGTGGTGCAATAGGCTACTTCGGTAAAGGCAAGACAAACTGACCTTAGGACTATGCCAAGTAGTACCATAGTGGAATTTGATATGGACACCAATTCAGGCTATGGTATGGTTGTGGGTGAATGGGTGGGTCGATGAGTGGCACAGATCATGGTGGATAGAGAGTGCTTTATTTACACTTGACGCCTATTTTCTAGGTTTTCACCAAGGTACTTGTCCAAAGCATCACCGAAGTTGTTTTCACTAAAGCACGATTTTTTCTCTCTACTATTTTTTAATCCCTTTTCTGAATTTTTTGGATTTTTTTGTTGTCACCAAGATGCCTATTTGCCAGGTTTTCATTAAGGTAACCATTTTTTCAAGACTCTTTTTGAATGTTTTTGTATTTTTTCGTTCCATACCTTGCAAATTCTTAGGCATAAAACTTTTTGAGGTGAGAGCTATTAATGAGCTCTTGCAGAGGCTCACCTTCTAGTGTCGACAACTGATATGCCCCCAATTTGTAGCTTATGGTGATGATGAAGGGTCCTAGCAAGTTGGGCACATTCATTTGGTTTTCTTTTAGCACAAGGTCACCAACTTGGAAGGTGCGTTGCCTGATCTTCTTATTGTAGCTCCATTTCAGTCGATTCTGGTAGACTTGTAGATAATTTAGGGCATCCATATGTCATTCATCCAGTAACTCTAGCTCATTTAGTCTTGTAACCCTTTATTCTTCATCTGTGATGAGGTTTTGGAAGGATATTCTCAAGGATGGGAGCTCGATCTCAATTGGGAGAATGGCTTTTGATCCATAGATCAGGGAGAAAGGGGTGGCACATGTTGGCATGCAGATGTTAGTGTGGTAGGCCCATATAGTGGGATTTAATTGTAGATAACAGTCACGAATAGAGTCATTGACTATTTTCTTGATGATTTTCAGGATGGTTTTGTTTGTAGCTTCTACTTGGCCATTGCCTTGTGGATACTATGGGGTGGAAAAGTGATGTTTGATTTTGAATTTTTTACATAAATCACAGACATCCCAATTCTTGAAGGGTGTCCCATTATCAGAGATAATGGATTGGGGTACACCATATCGACAAATGAGGTAGTTTGGGATGAACATGGATATTTGCTTTCCAGTGACGTAGGTCATGGGAATTGCTTCGACCCACTTTGTGAAATATTCACTGGCGGTGATGATGAATTTATGGCCATTGGATGAGGTGGGTGAGATTTTGCCAATAAGATCAAGCCCCCACTGGGAAAAGGGCCAAGGTGTAACAATTGGATGCAGTTCTTGAGCCGGTGCATGAATAAGATATCCATGTTGTTGGCACTGTAGACAGCTTTTGACAAAGTTATGTGCCTCTCTTTCCATTTTCTACCAATACTATCCGGTTCTTAGCAACTTCTTGGCCAAGGTCATACAAGTCGAATGCGAACCGCAAGTGCCATTGTGTACCTCAGTGAGAGCAGTCAAGGCTTCCTCAATTTTTAAATAATGTAACAATGTTTTGTCAACACTTCTATAGAATAGGGTTTCTCCTAGTATGACAAATTGTAAGGACCTTTTGATGAAGGTTCACTTTAGGTTCGGTGTCATGTCAGCTGGGAGGATTCCTAATCTCAGATAGGTGTAGATGTCATGGTACTAAAGATAATTAGGACCAATGAGTTCACATGCACATTCCGATTATGGTACCTCGAAAGTGGGTACGAGAAGTTTCTCTACCAAGAATTCGTGTTTCGAGACATTGTGAGGGATATCTAGCAAGGATCCGATTGTTACCATTGCATCAACTTCTCTATTGTTTGCCCTTCGTATTTGCTCAAAAGTGATGTTGTTGAATGATTCCTTGAGGTTTTCTACCACCTTTTTGTAGGGTGTGAGCTTATCATCTTTAGTTTGGTATTCCCCATTGACTTGGTTAATGATAAGCTGCAAGTCTCCATAAACCTTTAATGCCATGATTCACCACTGTGTTGCAATTTTGAGACCTATGGTTAAAGCCTTGTATTTTGCAATGTTGTTCGTATAGGGGAATGACAACTTATAATACCTTGGTATGCAATCTCCTTCCAGGGTAATCTAGAATACACCAACTCCTAATCCATGTTGTGTGTGAGAGCCATCAAAGTATAGTTTCTAGTGGTCGACTACGTTGAGATTGGAAAGAGACTCTTCTAGAAATTATGATACAAGTGGGTTGTCTATGTAGAGGGGAGCTTCTACTAGCTAGTCCACAATAACTTGTCCTTTGATCACCTTTCGCTCGACATACTCAATATCATGTTCAGATAGTATCATTACCCATTTAGCCATTATGCCTGTAAGCATTGCTTTTGATAATAGATATTTCAGAGGGTCTATCTCGGCAATTAGCTTAATTTGATGAGCTAACATGGAGTGCCTAAACTTCTTGGTTGCAAATACCAGTGCTAGGAAAGCCTTTTCTATGGATGTGTAATTGAGCTCATGCCCTACCATTCTTCTGCTAATATAGTAGATTGCCCGCTCGGTTCCCTTTTCATCATGTTGGGCTAAAAGGGAAATAAGGGTGGCTGTTGTTGCTGAGATGTATAGAATAAATGGTTTCCCTATGATCGGTGGCATCAACACAGGTGGTGTAAGTAGATATTCTTTGATTTTGTTGAATGCTTGGTCACATTTTTCGTCCCATCTGAATGCTACTCCCTTATGGAGTAGGTGTGAATAGGCAATCTTCTTATCTGCCAGTTGTGCTATGAATCTTTAGATGGACTGGAGTCTACCTTGTAATCCTTTGAGTTGTTTTAATGTTCTGGGTGCTTCCATATCAAGGATTGCTTTTAATTTTGTAGGATCCACCTCTATCCCTCTCATTGAAACTATGTATCTCAATAGCGTTCCTGATTGTACCCCAAATACACACTTCTTTGGATTAAGTCAAGCCTTGTATTGTTCTAGTCTATCAAAGATTGCACTTAGAGTTTCTATATGGTCCTGTCTCTTCTTTGATTTGGCTAGTATGCCATCCACATATTCTTCAATAGTTTTGTGAATCATGTTGTGGAAGATCAGTGTCATGGCTCTTTGGTATGTGGCTCCTGCATTCTTTCACCCAAATGGCATCACATTCTAGCAGTAGGTGCCCCAAGAACATGTGAAGGCTATTTTATGTTGGTCTTCCTTTACTATCATTATTTGATTGTATCCCGAGAAACCATCCATCAGTGATAGCATCTCATGTTCGGCCATCATTTCCACTATCATGTCAATGTTGGGTAGTGGAAAATCATCCTTAGGACATGCTTTGTTTAGATCTCTAAAGTCTGTGCAGATGCGGATGCCCCCATTCAGTTTTGAGACTGCCACAAGATTAGATACCTATTCTTGATAGTCAATTGGTCATCTGAAGCCAACATCTAAGATTTTCTATAATTCTATCTTCACGAGTAGAGCTATCTATGGGTCCATTTTTCTTAACTTTTGTCTAACTGGTTTCGCTCCAGGATGAACAACTAAATGATGAACTACTACTTTCGGGTCTAGACCTGGCATGTCGGCATAAGTCCATGTGAAGTTTACCTTTCTTTTTCTTAGGAATCCTGCCAATAGTTCTTGTTCTTCTATTTGAAGTGTTTGAGCATAAAATGTGATTTGTGGCTCTATTTCTATTCCCAAGTTGATAGGGTTGCACTGTTCTGTCAGGACTGCTGACTATTCTTGATGTAGAGTAGTAGGGGGAATATTTAAGCCTTCATCCTCCAATGCCTCAGAGAGGTTTTCACCATTGGATGTGTCCTTTATTTTTACTGTTTTATGGTTAAAGAGTGCCACAGAGTGGTTTTCACTCAATAACCCCGAGCTTATTCTCGATATTTTCCTTTTGTGACTGAAGGACTCAATTGTCTCTCCATAGTATGCTTGTGTGTCCAATGTGATATTAAATCCAGCCTTATGATCCCCACATGGGACCGTATCCCTTAGTCCCATGAATTCTGAGAGTGCCTCATTGTTTTCGAATGAGTCAAGAATTGGTGGTCCTCGTTGATCGTGATCGATGAGTTGCAGGTGTACTAAGGTGATTTGGCAGGTTCGTTGGTTTGACTCAGTTGTGAAGGCACTAATCATTAATAGGGTGGAATCCTCAAAGAGCCTAGGGATACTTGCTATGGTATCATCATCGTCACTACTAGCACAAACATCGGTGACGTCAAAAGTGAAGTTTTCAAGTGGGATACCTAGGGATACAAGTGGTCTAGGAGTGGTTGTTATTACCCAAGGAGAGGACCTAACTTCCCTTCTAGGATTACCTTTGCCATGTATGGTTATACTCGAAGGAGTATACCCAAGGCCAAAGTTCCACATTCTTCTTTCTACAATAATGGGCTCCAACCATCCATCACTATTTCTTCCAAGGCTTTCATTCCTGTTATAGCCCATACTAAACATCATTTGTAACCCTCTGTTAGTCTCCTCCATGGGAAGGGTGGGAGTGGGTCTTTCATCTTGGTATAGTGTGTTTCAGATGTCCTCCTCATCCACATTTTCTTGACTGAGATCCCCCCAACGGCGGAATCCAGAAGGTTCTACCCTAATAGTGTCGATAGGTGTTTCAGCTAGCTGAGGTTGTCCATGCAATCTAGGAGATTGTGGTAACTCTCCTACAACAAATGCATTTCTTTTCATTATGTAATCACCACATCCATTTTCCTTGATCATGTTTTGGATTTCGGATATGTCAGGGATGGCGGGTGTCTCTATCGCAGAAGTGGAAGCGAGGTTGGCTAGGTCGATGTATGAAGTAGATGGTCCTTCATCATTTTTGGGTACTTGAGGGATCTTATAAAACTTGGCTTCCAAGTTTTTGCAATAGGAAAAAGGTTCGGGATCCCCATATATAGTGACCTCCTCATTCTAATGTGAGAACTTGATGCGTTGGTGATAAGTCGAGGCCATTGCCTTCGTTCTATGTATTCACGGGCGTCCTAGGAGGATGTTGTATGGTAGGTCGAGGTCGAGGACCTGACAGGTGGTTTCCATAGTTGTCGGCCCCACTTGGACGGGGATTTTGATAGTGCCTTGAGACACTCTTCCCTGGTCATCATACACCCTTATTGTGATGATTTTCTTCTTATTAATGGAATCCTTGGCGAATCCCAATTTATTTATGAGCTTTAAAGAAAAAATGTTAAGGCCCACACCTCCATCTACCAGTACTCACTTGACTTTATTTTTATGGACTAGTACTTGAAGGTGGAGTGCGCAATTATGAGATGGTTGTAGAGGGAAATCTTGGTTTGAGAATGTAATAAGATTTAGGGTAATGATGTTACCCACCATAGCCTTGAATTGTTCTATGTTGAGGGTGGCGGAGATGGTGGACGCAACTAGTGATTCATGAAGGATCTTCCTATGGGCGGTGGAGATTTTAAATAGTTCCATGATGGAGATTTGGGTGGGAGTTCTCTTTAGCTGGTCAATGACATTGTAGTCATAAGCGATGGCCTTTGTATTAGAAATGGGGGTCTTAGCTGGTGCTCTAATAATGGTAACTTTTCTGCCATGTGTGGTGACTCCATAGTCACTGTTGGCTCCCTTGACATTTATGACTGTGACCATTTCATCGACACACCTGACTATCTCCTCATACACTAGATTAGGACTAGCATACTTTTTCTTGCCCTTATTGTTCCCCTAATCATTTCCTTGATTTCTCCCTTGGTTGTGGTTTGGCATCGGATTCGTGTATATTTTCAAGTCTTGGTTTCCAGCAGGCTACTTGATATTGATAATTTTATCCTCAATGAGGTCTTGGATGATGTTTTTGTGTCTCATACAATTAGCGGTGGTATGTCTTTTGAATTTTTGAAAGTCAAAAAGGAGGTTCTCATTATACCATAGTGGCTTGGTCATGGGTTCTGTGTATTTCTCTGAGTTAAAGACCTTGATTAGATTTTCTTTGACCAGCTTCTTCATTATGGACTCAATCAATTCACCAAGAGTTGTGAATTTCTGCTTGGGAGGATACTTGTTGTGTGGAGGTGGTCCTCCTTCATTACCCAAGTTGTTGATTTGATTGGTGGGAGTTGGTTGTTGTTGTGCCACTACCGCATTAGTCTAAACATTGTTGTGATTATGATTTTGCGGTTGATGATGGGTTTGGGTATTTTGCTTAGGGGCACTGATGACTACTTTAGCATCAACCACGGCATCATTCATGATATTTTTATTCCTCAACCAAGTTTGAGGTTTATCATTGTATTTGTTAGACGAGCGGTTATCCTGCAGTGGAGTGAATGTTGGTGTGCCTCCTCACATAGTAAGGGCTCTTTCGATGTTGATCGCCTTTGGGATCAGTTGATCATATGATGTGATGCACTGCATTTTCAAGTAGAACACCAAGTTTTCATCTAGATTGGCTATGATGGTACAAACTTGTTCTTCTAGCATGGTCCACTTTCTCTGATTGGCCTTGGATTGCCATCTTTGCAAGATGGATGCAAAGAGTACTAGTGGGCATTTGCTGCAAGCTCTACTATGCATTCAAATCCTGTTGGTATGCCTACATTTGTGTCAACAACACTTGTTGATCTTGCTGTTGTTGTTCCAACAACGCTTGTTGTTGGTCTATCTATTGTTGTTCCCATGAAGCCAGCTATTGATCAATCTGTTGTTGTGCTAGTAAATCCTTTTGTTGGTCTAGCTGTTGTTGTGCCAACAGAGCTTGTTGTTGGTCGAGCTATTGTTGTGCCAACAAGGCTTGTTGTTTATCTTGTTGTTGTGCCTGAAAGTCTTGCAGGGCTTGTTGGTATGCTTGCAGATGGATCACTTGAAATTGTGCTTGGTATTGGGCTTGTGCCTGTTGTTGGGCATGTGCTTGAGCTTGTGCTTGTGCTAAGGCTTGTGCTTGAGGTTGTGCTTGACGTTGTGCTTGCTGCTTTTTCTAGAGTACTCTTTGTTGGTTGGCCTTTTAGAGGGTTTGGATTAGAGTGGTTAATGAGTTTTTCGTTTTGGCTTTTGGTGGGATTGGGGGTGGAATGGGAATCATGCCGACTGTTGTGATGGGTGAAGAGATCATGGTGATGATTGGGACTTGGGCCATTGGGGGGGTGATTGAGATTATTAGTCCTTGAGATGGTATACTTTAGGATATTTGAGGACCAATTGATGTAGTGGCATGAATGGTCACCACTTGTTGTTGTGATGTTGTGGGCAAGAAGGGGGATCCTGATGTGATGTTCACATTTCTTGGTTACGAGAAACTATTGATGTTGAGAGGAGGAAAACCCAATTCGAGAGGTGATGTGTTTGTGAATGGAAATGGGGGAAGGGATGGGATGTTACTTTGCAAAAAAGGATTAGCAACCTCATTTGTTCCAAACAAACCCCCTTCTCCAAGTGGTTGAGAATTTTGTATGTTTGATTGATAGGCTGGTGTTGCACAAAATGAAGATGAGCCAACATGGTTATGGAAGGTGAACGGGACATATGGGTGGGATGGATTTTCCGGGAGAGAAGTACTCGGCATGGGAGTGATGACTACCTCTTTGTTAACCACAAGGCGATGCCTTTGCAATTCTTGGAACATGGCACTCCCCTTGTTTAAATTCGGTGAGGTTGATGTGATGGCCGATGTGGTGTGGGGTATTTCTTGATTGACATTTGTCATCGGGGATGCATTTGTAAGAGGCACATCTGTACTAGTGCTTGCATCAAGGTTAGAAGGGAATGGGACCCCTCCTTCTACTAGCGTATTCAAGTACTTGAACATGGCATTGACAATTTTGTGGTTCTCTAGATTTTGAACCACTTTTATCATTTCGGATTGCATCATCCCTATGTCTTCATTTGTGATGTCCTCTTGATGACTCTCCTCTTGAGGATTTTGTGATGATAAAGGAGAGTTATTTGGGGGATTGCTTGATCCTGCTAGGTTTATTTCAGAGGTTAACTGACTCATGTCCATAGAATTTGATATTTCCCTGATATTCTCCATGTTCTTCTTGTATTGAGATCTTGTTTGGACCATAAAAAATAGGGATTGTTTGATCCTAACCTTAGAGGCCCAAAAGAGAAGAACTAGGGAAGCTAAATGATCAAAGACGGTGGTAATGGTGATGGGATAAATGGATAAGACAAGTGAATGAAACCTTTTGGAGAGCTTTTGAAGATTTATGCTAAACTTGTAAGGGCTTAGATCGATTGTGATAATTTGACTAGATGTGTTAAGTCATATAGGATTGCAGTGAAGTTGTATTCCCTAGGAAGTTGCGTTATCCTAGGGGAACTTGCACAAATGGATGAATTGGCTAAGTTTGTTAATCCAATGTGATTTGAGGACTAGTAGACCTCAGGAAGTTGCATTATCCTAGAGGTAAATTTTTCCAAGGGGTTTGACTATTTTGGCTAGGTGTGTTAAGCCAAGATAGGGTGATGTTGGTTTAGCCCTTTAAGTGTGGCGTGAGAAATTTTTCTAGAGTTCACAAAAAGTTTGTTGATGAAATGAGATTTGGTTGATGATAGAATGGATGAGAATGATGAATTTTATCTTGAACCTTAACCTAGACACAACTCTCTCTACAAAACCTTGGTATTGAAGAACATGCTAGACTTCCTATGGGAGAAAAGAAAACCTTTCAAAAAGTTCAGGATTTTGTTGAAAATAAAATGCATACAACGTTGGATTATTCCTTGAAGCCTTTTTGTAGAAGTTGTATACAAGTCTTTCCCTTACTTCGAGGAGCATCTCAAGGCATTGCTCGTGGGTTTTTAAACTAATTTTCTTGAACTTTTTTTTTGGGATTTTGATCTTGCGGGAAATCATTTGAAACAACACACATGAAGTTCAGTTTGTCTCTTTATCTTGGTTTAATGAATTTATTTCTATCAAAGACACTTTCTTGCTTAGGTTTCAAACTATATATCTAGTGTCTCACTTTATTTCTCATCCCACAAGGTCCATTATGTGGCAATCGAGGAAAACAGGGCAAAATTTCCTTATGTTTAACCTTGTTGAAAACAAATGACGATAGAATTTGTGCACTTAGAAACCTCTAGAAATATGATCCCTAGGGAAACCAAGAGTGTCTAAATTTGTCAAGAATATTTGTTTCTCACAAGGGGTTTGAAATTTGAAGGTCTTGTGAATGTTTTTTTTCAAGTTTTTTTAGGACCAAGCAATGTATTCTTTTCTTTCAGGCACTTTTACAATCCTAGGATAATGAGGCAATATCTTGTTGGGTTCCCACTTTGATAAATCCAGCTGCGCATATCTTGTGTGAATGGCTAAATGCTTGACCACACTAGCTCCCCTCCATGACACACACTTCTTGGGTCAACCAAGCATTAGTATCCATAAATCTCCCATGGCATACCTTCCATTTCTACAACAAAACCGCATGTATAATGTGGGGCGGCTTGGAAAGACATGACCTTTTGCACCAACAAGATAGACAAGGTTTTGGATTTTTTCTAAACAAAAGGTTCTAATGTGGGCATTCTGTTTGTGGGGGATTATCCAACATCGATGAGAGTCCATTGTTGTCCATCTCATTAGAATAATCCTTGTGATTCTTGATCTTTCCTCAAGAATCCACACTTATATACCGGTTGGAAGTCGCTTGGCTTTAGTGTTTTCCCGGTTGGGTCATTTCCTTGGGTGAGCACTTTTTCCCTCTAGGATAAAAAATAGCAAATAAAAATATTCGTAGTTTGATCAACCTCTATTTAAAAACAAAAGCAAAACACTCACAATAAGTCTATTCACACCCTCATGTTTTGTTCATTTGTTAAGTACCCAAATTGAAATGTGGAGGCAATATTTTTAACAAACTAATATCACCAAAATGTTTTCGATTCTCAAGATCGCAATGAAGCATGAGAGAAGTGCATACACATTGTAAATGATATTAACTTGTGAGAAGGATTGCAAAAAATTGAAAAAACTTGTTCATTTTAGACCTCAAAGCAATGATGGATTATTTTTAAGCACCAAATGAAATGTGAGATTGCCTTGTTCAATTTTTTTTTAATCATTTAAACAAAATCTAGTGTGTTTGTCTAAAGTTCTTTTTAGCCCCTTCACAACTTTTGAAAAGAAGTTTTTTGATTTTATTTATTTTAAAACCCAATGGAAAATTAGTGTCCTAAGATCAAGGAACTTATCAAATTCTTTAAAGAGTGTTGAAAAACACTTTGTACAACATAAAAAGGCATGGTGTCATAAAAAATAAAGTTGCTTGTTCTTTTTAACCCAAACTAAATTTAGTACTCCTAAGGTCAAAGATGTTTAAATTTTTTTTGAAGAGTGTTAAAGGACACTTTAGTGTTTAAAAACACTTTGGGTTTAGTGAATATGGTGTCATGATAAAATTATTCCATTGCTCCAACCTACACAATGACAGAAAACCAGAGAGCAATAAACACAAAAAACCAGATTAAAGATTAAAAAATCCTAAATTTGAAAAGCACATGTTAATTTGAAACTTCAATGATTTCCCGTGATGGAGTTTGGCAAATGTGATGCTATATAGTGCCATGCGGTTGACTTTGGGCAGTGCTCTACAGAGATAGAGAGCGCAAAAGTGGCGTGACAGAGGTAAGCGACGTAGTTTGGAAGCGGCCTAGTTTGAAAATTTAAATTTTTTTAGGCAAGAGGGATAGAGCAACAGAGTTTGGAGAAAGTGTGGTGTGATACTACGCCACGGGGGTGGGTACGGTGGAGTTAGAAATTTTGAAAAAAAAAAGACATGCGAGCAGGATACATGACGAAGTTAGGGAACTAAGCGTGGGTCAATATGGCGCCACATCTCTGAAAGTGGTGAACTATTGCACCACAATGCTAAAAGCAGCTTGATACAGCACCACGTGGTTGAGTTTGCTGTGTCTGTACAAAAAATGTTAAAAATCCTAGATTTTTTTTTAAAAAACATGATTTAAAAGTTTGAACTTCCCTCCTTCTAGCACCAAAATGTGAACCCCTAAACCTACAAATGCACATGAGCAACAAACATGGTTAGATGTTAGATTAAATGCATGTACACAAGCATGAGAGATTCCCCATGAAATCCACCTATTTAAACTATTATTAGGAAATGAAGAACAAAAACTCAAATAATCATAAAAGAAAATACTAATTTAGCCAATAGATTTATGATCCCATGGGGGAATTGGTGCCAATGGAGTGTTGCAATTGGCCCTTTCCCAATTCCTAGGTTGCAATGACGATGATCTAGAAATGGTCAAATATCCAAAGAGATTTGAACATAACCTTGGTGAAAATGTGAAAATGAGATGAGTGCTTGGATGAAATGAGCAAAAATAGTTCTCAATTGAAGAGAGTAACTTTGCATGAAGATTGTGGATGATAAGTGAGGAGAGAAGTCTCCAATTTATAGACTTCAATTTGGAAGAAGTGAGCAAGATTGAGCAATGTGGGACAAAGGATAATCCAATGGCATTGTGCCACTTGTCCACATGTGGTTGGAGGAGGAATGAGCACATTTTGGCCAATGTGCATGATAAATGCATGAATTTGAATTTGAAATTGTGAGTTGACTTGTTGAAGAGGGAAAAGAAATGAAGTTAATATCACTTGGCTCAAGATCAAGAACATGTAAGAGGTCTTAAATGATTTTTTGGAAGGACTAAGTCCACTTGGCTTTTTGAATTCAAATGAGGGAATATTCCCTTTTGATGCTTTGTGAGGGAAAATAGATGAATTAATAAATCAAAGTATTTGATTTATTGTGCAACTTGCATTCTCTAGAGAATTTTAATAAAAGGGATTAACTTAATCCTAGTTTTGATTAAATTTATGAAGAATTAAGTGATGTGACAATTTAGATTTAAGTTTATGAATTAATTTTAAGTCAAGAATTGAGAGGAAATGATTTATTAAATAAATGTTTTGATTTATTTAATCTAGAGGAAATATGTTGGATTAAATCAAATAAGGTTTAATTTATTTAATTTAATAAGAAGACTTTAGAGATTTTAATTAAATAAAATTATTTATTTAATTAAACGGGGATGTAAGGTTAATTAAATTAAATTGCTTAATTTAATCACTGAAAGAAGACTTAATCCAATAAATAATGATTTATTAAATTAAGAGATAGAATGTTGATAAAATGTTGAGAAAATGATTTAAGAGGAAATCTTGTCAGTAAATCGAGATCAGGTGTGCCAAAATGAACTTGTACATTTTCCATGTCTACAATTTCATTTAACACCTTTTACTATTATAATAAGAAAAGCACATACATAGAATAATGGAAATAGGACAGCAAAAAAGCATAAAACAATGACATCAAATAGATGTGGGGAAAACCCTTTTGGGTAAAAATCCCCACCCTCCGAAATTACAGTACTATCTTTATTATTTCAAATAACGAATACAAAATATCACCAAGTACAAGCTTCTTCAACAAGTGCTTCAACACTAACACCTATTTCTGGAGTAATACGAGTAACACTTTGTTACCTGCAAACAAACTATGCATTATACAACTCAAGGCACTTAATAAAGAGAGTGATACAAGTTTCAAGAAGAATCTAGAAGGTGAGGGGTGTCAAAATCCAAAAGGAACAAATTTCAATGCCTTAGAAATTATTTTGGACACATGTTCAATATTATCTTATGCCCCTTACACTTGTGAAACATGCATATAGCCTTCTTCCAAGCTTGGACACATAGAGTATGCTAAAAATAGGCTATGAAAGATGCCTTACACATCTTAGAACTTGGCGAGAAGGGGGATTCACTACTCATGAGTTCTCTTCAATTAGAGAGCCTCATGGGGTGAACTATCCTAAACTACCGCAAAGAATAATGATGAGAGTTCTAGAATCTGAAAGAGTGGGTCACAAAGATTCTCTGGACAAAATGACAAGCTCTTGGCCAAAGAATGTCAATGTAGAATGTGGATGACAACGCAGTGTGCTGGCTTTTCTGAGGCACACTAGTGTCTTGTATGGAGTAGAAAGTAGGTTTATCAAAGAAAATGGCTAAGTGACTACTTCTAGTCTGATTTCTAAGAACTTCTAGAATTGGATAAAGTAACATAATATAATAGAGTTTAAATAGAGTGAAATAGAAGTGATAAGGATAAGGAGAAGAAGCAAAAGGAAATAATTACAACCACGTAGGTTATGAAGCCTCCAACACATGAATTTATTTAGTACCTGCACACAAGAGAGAGAAAGTGTTGGGGTTGTGTAGGGGTTTGCCTCATTCAAACCCCCATTTTGGTGTTCCCACCTCCATGGACAGCCAAAGAGAGAGAGAAATTTAGGAAATTAAGTAAGGTACACAAAGACACTATAGGATAGTGTTATGCTACTCGACCAAATAATAGAGGAGAGATGTGAAATATTACCACCTCAGCCCAAAGCGCTCAAGGCTAATGGGGGAGAAAATGAGAGAAACTCAAGCCTCTGCTGCCATGGTGTTTGTTCCACACTTGCTCTACTAAAGTGATGGAGTGTTTGTCAAGAAGTTGCTTGGAACTTGTGAAGATCTAGAGAGTGGAGAGAGAGCTAGAAAGGATGGAGAGGTCCAAAGATGAAAATAGAAGGAATGAATAGTGAATATGAAGGAAAGGGGGAAGAAAACGGCCATATTCGAGTTGGTCGACTGAAGAGGGTGTTACAAGTTGACTCCCAATGGGAATGGTAATGCCTCTATAGGCTCCAGACATGGGAATCTATTAGGGATGTAAGCACATGACATGGAAGTTTGCACGTCACGTGGACGTCTATGCACTATGTGGGTGTCTTTGATAGTAACACCTCTACCAACTATCAAAATAGGCTCCAAGTGGAACGAAGTCAGTGAGCTTAGGTGGAATTTCACCTTCGAATTTTGTTTTCTAAAGTGAGGAAGGGCAATAGGGGAATTTGCGTAAGGGATGCAAATTTTCTCCTATACATTTTCTTCCCACTTTAGCGAGCACAAATACTAATGAGTGCTTCAATAAAGTAGATAAAAAGTAGTAGAGTTAGAAATGTATACCTAAACCATCGATGAATTAGGCCATGATGTGGCGAACCCGAGAGTGTAGGACAAGCAAAGGACTTCATTTTTCTATAGAACTATGAAGTTGAAGAAAGGAAAAGAATATACTCAAGATGAAGAAGATGTAGATCCTTGATCCGGTATATGTAATTTAGAAGAGAAATATAGAAATGAATGCAAGAGTGATAAAATAAATCCCCGTTCAAGGAGGAGAACCCGTATCACTGAGTAAAAGTGATAAAATAAGTCCTCGCTTGAGGAGGAAAACTCATATCACTAAGTAAAAGTGATAAAATAAAAACTTGCTTCAAAGTAGAACCCGTACCATAGAATAAAAGTGCTAAAAGAAAAACCCACTTCAGAGTAGAACCTATATCATAGAGTAAAATTGATAAAAGCCAAACTCGCTTTGGAGTAGAACCCATACGATAGAGTAAAAGTGATAAAAGAAAAACTTGCTTTGGACTAGAACCCATATCACAGAGTAAAAGTGATAAATGAAAAACATGCTTCAGAGTAGAGCCCATATCATATAATGTAGGAGCTCTACAAGTTCTCAGTCCTATAGATAAATTAAGCAAATAGTCACACAAACCATCACCAAGTTGGAAGAGTTTCAAAGGGGTCACTTAGAAACTATTCAAAATTAAGAGGGGTGCACTCAAGGGATGCACTTTTTGAAGAGTAAGGTCTAGTCGAGCTACCCTCAAGCTAGACATAAGGATGTGAAGATAGGTCTAGTCAGGCTATGCCTAAGCTAGATGCAAAAATGTGAAGTAATTCTAGTCCGGCTACCCCCAAGCTAGATGCCATGGAATTCATTTCAAAGAAAAATATTTCGAAGAGATCCCTCAGGAACCCTTCAAAAGAGGAGGGGGTCCACTCATGGGTCACTTCATTCAAAATATATATAGAGAGAGGCTCCTTAATAAGGACACACATCCCCAAAACAAGTTATCACTGCCCCCAACATATAGGGGAGGAGAACTATGCAAGATATTTAGAATAGTATAGAGGTAAACCTTCATATAAATTGTTGTTTAAGGAAGAGGCAACTGCATCATCAACTAAATGAGTGATGGAACCTGAATCATCAAGTTGTATTTTATCCTTCAAGGCCTTACATTCACTAGTGGAATGTCTAGGCACTCAATGGTATGCACATAAATAATGTTTTTCTTAATCATGTTTATGAAATTTCTTGCATGTAGGAGGAGGAAGAGTAATTAAGAAGGCTTTTAGAAGCTACAACAAAATATGATCTTGCTCAGACAAAGGATGAGGAGCAAGAAGCAAGCCTTTCTCTTGTGGAGAAAATTTTGACTTCTTAGAAGAATAGGATACAAAGATAGAAGACAAAGGAGGATGGACCAATCTGCGATAATGAGGTTGAGTGGACATCATGCCAATATTCAACTGTGGTTTCTACTCAGATTGTTTATTTGAGCAACCAAGTCCCAATTTACACTTATGAGGCGCAAATTCTATAGGGACCTATATGCCTTGTTCATTATGCCCACAAAATTTGTGCTCATAGCCATACTTAGAGATGAGTTTAAATTTGGGGCCATATCGTGTTTGTAAATCACAAGAAATGGGAGGATCCTCATAGAGAGCATTATTCGAGAAAGGGGGAACACAATCTTCTACAGGATCATCCTCATCCTTCTTAATATGACTATATTCATTGTCCTCCTAAGAAAAATCTTAATCATCTTCCTTAGAAGGAGGATCAATAATAAGAACATTATAGTCTACATTCACATTATCCCATGATACAAAAGAACAATCATCTTCGATAGTGGGTGCGAATGATGTTGTCAAAAGTTCTAAGAAGATTGGGTTGACTTTATATTCCTGAATGAAGGAATTTTTAAAGTCTAAGGGACCCCAATCATCACCAAGACATGCACTTTCTTGAGAGGAAGTAGAAGGAATAGTCTTAAAATTTATTCCTTTAGAAGGATCTTCTCTAGGGACATCTATCTCAAGAGTATCATTTGTAGTAGATACTACTGGAGTAAACATTGACACATCAGAAAATATTGAAGGGATAAGAGTAGGTAAAACTAAAGCTTGACCAATATCTACCATCTCACATAGGTGCATAGCATCAGGGCCATCTTTTACTATGACTAATCGATTATTGTAAATGAACTTAATATATTTATGTAAGGTAGATGGGACTGCACCCATAGCATGAATCCATGGTCTACCAAGAAGAAGGTTATAAGGTAACCTTTTTGACATAACATATACAAGGTTAGGTATAGTAATAGGTCCCAACCTCAAAGGCAAGACTATCTTGCCTAGGGCTTGTCGATCAATATTATCAAACCCATGAATGTTAATAGAAGAAGCATTAATGGAAGATGAATTAATATTAATCTTAGGCAATAGATCAATGCTACATATGTTAAGTGCCGAGCCAGTGTCAATGAGAGTATGTCTAATGCCAATCTTATTAATGTTAACTATAATTATTAGAGGATCTGCTTGCTTTTGTACTTTTAGAGGTGAGAGTTCCTAAGGATAGAACATAATATTCCGTGAATCTGCATGAATATAGTCTATCAACACATTAGCATTTGTCAGCCTAGCAAAAGAAGGAAAGATGATCTTTTGTAAAACTTCTTGAATCATACCTTGATAAACCAGAGTAGACTGAAGCAAATCCCATAGTGAGATCTTAGCCAAAGTAGCTTGGAGTTGCTCGACAAGATCATAATCATCTGGTTCTTTAGTCATAGGTTTAGTTTCTTGAAGAAGGCTTAGTTTTTTATTCATTATAGTATCATAGGTATGGGCTACCGCTCTCTAAGAGGGAGCCTTAGAAAAATCAATGGAATCAATATCAACTAGAACACCATCAATAGAACAAACCCTTTCAGGAGAAGGACTAGTTGGAGTCACATAAATGACTGGTCTCTTAGGCCTTTGAGGGTAAGCAGAGACAAAGATTACATTTACAAAATCATCGCAACTAGTATAATAATTATTCGAAGAGATATTCTTGACATTGATCCAAACAAGATCAAATGTGGAAGGAGATTCAACATGCACTAATGCATCATCTTTAGAGGAGAGTGCATTAGAATAGATAAGAAATTCATCATTCATAAATGCAACATCCCTAGAAGAGAGTGCATTAGAATGAATAGAAGGATAATCATTCACAAATGCATCATATCTAGAAGAGAGTGCATAATAATGAATAGAAGGTAGATTAATATTAAGAGAGGTATCAATGATTTCATCTTCTTGTAACAAAATATCCTCCAAAGCAAGAGGACTTTTGTGAGAAGGATCAAAGATATCAAGTGAAATGGGTAGAGCCAAGTCACCATCACATGCATAAAGTGTATCATCATTAATATTTTGAACAAAATTAGTTATAAAACTAATAAAAGAAGATGTTAAATTCATTACGATTTTTTTCGGTATTTTCTATGTTCTAGTAATTTGCATTTTCGGAGGTCTATGAAGTAGAATTGGGTTCGCAACTTGTGTTGGTCCCTAAAATTTCATTGTTGAAGGAACCTGTATTTTAGGGATTGAAGTAGTTCTCTAGGAGACCTTTCCAACAGTGCAAACAGTTCTGAATTTTGAGCACTGAGTTAAAAGTTATGACCTCACTAAGTAGGGGTAAATAAATTCCTAGTTTTTCAAAGAACACTGTCCTTCACATCGGGTTTAGAAAAATGTAGAGAAGGGGGATTCACTACTCACAAGTTTTCTTAAATTGGAGAGCCTCACGGGGTGAACTACCCTAAACTACCTCAAAGGACAATGATGAGAGTTCTAGAATCTGAAAGAACGAGTCACATAGATTCTCTGGACAAACTGACAAGCTCTCAATCAAAGGACATTAGTGTAGAATGAGGATGACAGTGTGGCACATTGGCATGTTTGAGGCCCGTTGGTATCTTGTACAGAACAAAAAGTAGGTTTATCATAGAAAATGGCTAAGCGGCTACTTCTAGTCCAATTTCTAAGAACTTCTAGAATGTGTTAAAGTAACATACTATAATAGAACTGAAATAGAGTGAAATAGAAGTTATAAGGATAAGGAGAGAAAGGGAAATGAAATACTTATGTAACCACGCAAGTGATGAAGCCTTCAACACGTGAATTTATTTAGTATCTACACACTAGAGAGAGAGAGAGTGTGTGTTTGGGCTGTATAGGGGTTTGCCTCAGTCAAACACCCGTTTTGGTGTTCCCACCTCAACAGACAACCAAAAAGATAGAGAGAAATGTAGGAGATGAAGTAAGGTACACAAAGACACTACAACATAGTATTATTATACTCGACCAAATAATAGAGGAGAGGAGTGAAATCTTACCACCTCCACCCAAAGCACTCAAGGATAGTGGGGGAGAACATTAGAGAAATTCAAGCCTTTGTTGCCATGGTGTTTGTTCCAAACTTGCTCTACTAAAGTGATGGAGTGTTGGTGTTTCTTCTATGAAGTGTAAAGTGTTTGGGAGAAACCTTCTTAAATTTTTTGAAGAGCTAGAGAGTAGAGAGAGATATATAAATTATGGAGAGGTCCAAAGATGAAAATGGAAGGAATGAATATTGAATATGAAGGAAAGGGGGAAGAAAAAAATCATATTCGGGTCAGTCGGTCAAAGAGGGTGTTACAAGTTGACTCCCAATGGGAATGGTAATGCTTTTGTAGGCTCCAAATGCAAGAATATGTCAGGGACGTAAGCATGCCACATAGAGATTTGTGCACTGCTCGAACGTCTACGCACCATGTAGATGTCTAGGCGTCGTGCAAAAATCTTCGACATTAACTTCTCTACCAACGCTCAAAACAGGCACCAAGTGGAATGAAGGCAACAATATTAGGTGGAATTTCACCTTCAAATTTGGTTTTCTAAATTGAGGAAGGGCAAGAGGGGAATTTTTGCAAGGGGTGCAAATTCGCTCCTATACACAACAGTCATAGAATAATGTCATGGTTGAGAGCACTTACAACTATAGGAGAATCTATCATAACTGGCTAAAAAAAATTGATTCTCTTACATCTTGTCATAACCCAACTTGGGCGCTAACTTTCACCCATGCATTCAAATATGCCTTATGATGCATCATAGAATATTTCATATGTCATAGATTCCAAAGTGGGATGATGATGTGACATCCACTCCAACAGGGATGCCACCAAGCCAATGGGTCCGAATTTGTTACATGACACCATAGACAATTAAATAATAAAAATACATACATTAATTATATAAAATAAATCAATATTAGGACTCTAAGAGTGAGACACCTTAATCCAAACACTCACAAACTAAATCCAAAAAAATCAATCACTCTTAGCCCTCTTTATCTCACCAATAACTTTAAATCAATATTTTCTCTATCAATCTTAGTACTATATCCTTATGAAACATCCTAGTCACCTATTCCTTCAACCATTGCTCTATAAATATTAAAACTTCAACCATCGAGAGTGAATCTCCTTGTGTAGGTGCATGCTAATACTTTTATAACTCCAAAGGAAAATTACATGATTTTTAGGCATCCAAAAGTACATCCAAGTGATTAAAGGTTTAGATTTTGGTAAGTACTTTTTATTTCTTGATTGTGTTTGCATTAGCTTATTTTCTCTATCTAAGGTAGTAGCTAGATTCAATGTAGGAATTGTATTACTTGTATTTCTTCTTTGCCTCTATTTTTTACTATACATACATACATACATATGTACGTACATATGTATGTATGTATGTATGTATAAATGTGTGTACGCATAAATGTATGTATGTATGTATGAATGCATACATTTTATCTTATATTACATTATTACATTATTATATTTACCTTTACGCTTAGAAACTCATACATATCTCATTATGATGTATACATTATTGATCTTATCCAAAATGATCTTGCATTATAATCATTAGGTCTATATTTACTTTCCCTCTCTCACACACACATTCTTGTAATGTATAATTTACTGATCCTATGTCATATGATTGAATTATTGTCTTTAGATTTGCATTTTCTCCCATGCACGAATATATCTTCTCTTAAATTTATTGTACACTTTGGAGGAAAAGAATGGAAGTCAAGAACCTATGATCACTAACATTCTTATTTTGTAATGGGAATTCACTTCCAACTTAGTAGTAACTAATGAAATATTATCCTTTATTTATAGGTATTAATGGAGAACTCATGGTAAAGGATATATCCAAATTATATGATCTTACAAGGTCTAGTATTCTATATAGTCCCCATGATTATATCCTTTAAGTGTCTAAATATTTACATTACATGTCAATTTTTTATTGCTTAATGCTTTGAGATGCATGATCATTTAGAATTCCTATGATCCTCAAAGTGGAATGAAAATATAATGGTGAATTTTTTATACCAATGTAATATCCCATTTAGTTTTGCATCCATTTTAATCAAATATCTTGATACATATACATGGTGACAATTACTACAATCTTCTTTAAAGTTGATCTAATTTATCTATCCTTTTGGATACCTCCATATGCAAAGCTCTCTATAAATAATAACATATCATATCCACGTGTTCGCATATCCCTATGCATTCATCCTATCTATTTTATTTTCACACCCATACCCACAATTATATTCATTCAATTGTTGTGCACTCTAATCTCATCCCTTATTTCCTTCAAGATGTTGCTATAGTTGCAAGGACATCCTTATAGGCACAAACCAATCCTATTTTTATATCTAGCAAACTAAACACACACTTGCGTTGTTTGAATTCATGTGCTAATTTTTAATGAAAATGATTACATTCACTCTAATCTTATAATCATAACTTAATCATTAAGGAAAATCTTCTCCTAGAACATTGATGGTGCCAGGTAGGAATCTCCTAGTTCTCATCCTTTGGTTTGATTTGATTTTTGCACTTATATCAGGCAGGGTGGGGCTCCCAGTGACACTCACGAGGCTTCTGAGTCTCCTCCTATCCCCTATGTCTAGGAAAAGGTACTCACACCACTTAACTCAAAATAAAATTTTCTCATAAAAGCTAGTGTGGTCGGGGATGGGGTCCAAATTCTATATTTGGAGGAGGGTAGCACTATAAAAATCAAGGAGGTCCCTCTCTATATCATTCATTACCCAAGATGGAAAATTATCTCATTGGTATATTTGTGGAAAGGCAACCTAATATTGATACTGTTCGCAAGTGATCTTCTCCTTGGTGGGTGGTCAAAGGTTCTTTCTCCACTTCGACCCTTCCAAAAGGTTTATTCTACTTCAACTTATCCCTTCATGAGGACTATGTGTCTACCCTCATTGGTGGTCCTTAATTCTTTGGTAAAAAAGTCTCGTTCTATGTAAGTGGAGACCTAGCTTTAATCTTGTTGCCCATTTTTTGACTACGATCCCAACCTAGGTTTAGTTGCCTAGCCTCCCTCTAGAGTCTTGGGATGAAGAAATTATTGTGGGAGTGGCAAAATATTTTGGAAACTTCCTTTCTCTTTATTATGTGACTAAGGAATGTATGAGGATGGTGTTTTCTCGATTTTGCATCACCATTAAACCAAATATGGTGCTCCTGGCCTCGGTAATTCTAGAATCTAGGCTTAGTAAGTGATATCAAGCCATTGAATATGAAACTTTGCAATGCTTTCCCAAAAGGTTTGCTTAAAACCCCTTTTGGTAAAGCCAAGTTTACAGCCCCATATTCTCATAGTCTTGACATTGGTTGTTCCAAACTGGCACTAGGATTTTCCTCACTAGCTCCTTTGATATCCCCTATCCTACTCATTCCCGCATCCTGTGTGATTGCTCTCCCTATGTTGTTTCTCCCCCTTCTATGGTTCTTGTGCATGCTGAGCTTGATCCTTCTGCCCAATTCCTCATGTCCCCATTCCTTCCTTAGTCTCCTTTGGCTAACTAGGGTTTACCCTTAAATTCCCCTTTGCTAGATGCTTGTTCATAGTCCATGCTGCTCTTAACATGTCCTTCTTCAAGAATGGTGACCTTGGGATGAATTTGATGGTTGCTTCTCATGATATTCCTAATGAGGTGGTATCTCTGGTTATCCCTTATGTAGATTCCCCCTCTCTTATGGCTGCGTGTAATGTGGGTATGTTCAGTCCTTCCAAGCTGACTATCCCTCAAAAGTCAACTAATGTGGGGATTGTTGCTAAGGTTGTAAGGGATCATGGTAAAGTCACTAGACAAAAGAATACAACAAGAAATACTACAAATGAAAATTAGACTACTTTCGAGCAAGTTGGCTTCAAGTGTTGTAAGAAATGTTAATCCTCTCTTGGAATATTTGAGGGCTCAATAACCTTCACAAGAAGCATATTTTTGGATATTTCATTAAAGAGTTCAAGCCTATCATTCTCCTTTTACAAGAAACTAAAATGACTATTGACAAGTTTGATAAATCTTGCAAGTTCATATGGCCAAATCCTCTATATTTGGTGGTGGATGTGATTGGGGCATGCCTTTGGTGGGATGGTCATGATGTGGAAACCCTTTCTTAGAGGATCCCTTATCTCTAAGGATAATATTTTTCTTAGTGTAAGTTTTTCTCATTGCTTCGGCCTTCGGGTCAGTCCAAGATCATGGGGTCCAAATTAGGCCCTTAAGTGTTAATAGAATTCAAAAAAACATATTTTGGAAAGTTGACATAAAAATTTGAATACGTTATTATCATAATTTAAAAAATATGGAAGAAAAAAATTTGTAGAAAATTGAATCTAGTTTCTAAGATACTATTCCTTTTCTAGAAAAAAGTAAATTTATTTGGTGAAAATTTGTAATTTTAATGCAGTAGGGGAGAAGACCCAGTATCCACTAGGGCTAACTTCGTGCAACCATAGAATCTAAACTGTGCATTGAATCAAAAAAAAAAATTATGTATTTTTTTCGCCCACGAGTTAAGAGCTTATAACTAAGCTTTTGGCTGTTGGGAAATTCGGTAGAGTGCAGGAGCATTGGATATGTGCACGGAGCTCAAAAAGACACCTTTTAGAGGTGTCGTCCAGTTGCCACCACCTAATGTCCCAGTATCCATCCACACTAATTTCCATCAATTATAACTGTTTATTCCTTAAATCTACTCTAAAACATTCACTTTAACTCTTAATGAGCAGCCATTAGTGTTTTTGTAATTATAATGAGCATCCATTGGTGATTTTGTAATTATTTATTCAATCAAATAAAGTTTCTTAATGGATCAAAGTAAAGAAAAATTTGGGGGGTTAAGTGAGCATGGGGGTGGCGGTAACTGGGTCTTCTCCCCCAGTACTAAATTTTTTAGGAAAAAATAAAAAGAAAGTGTATGTCTGACCAACCTAAGTGCAAGAAAAAAATAAAAAACATTAATATAAGAAGAGGACACATGCTTGGATGTGCCACATTTTTTTGTAATTTTTTTGCAAGTAAATAATTAGTTATGAACTTTTTATTAAATTTTTTAAAAAATATTAAAAATTGTTTGTTTGACCACCATAACTTGGTAAAAAAAATTATGATTTTTTATTTTTTATTTTTTATCCTATAGCATGGGAAGTATAGAATTTGTTGCATTTTTTGGTTTCAAAAAATATAAAATTGTTAAAGAGTTATAGATATTTTTCAATATGTCTATCAATCAAGACTTTAGTCAGAATGTATGTAGAAAATCAATAATAATTATCTATTGAATTCCAAATAAGGAATATCTTATATATTTGGAAAGCTAACAATTTTCTCAATAAAACCTTTTTCGTTTCATGAAATTTAGTTAAAAAAATTGTCAGCAACTTTTTTGTTAAATCACCACTTTTTGGACCCCCATGATCTTGCACTCACCCCTACATGACTGAGTGTTATCCAATGTCTATGCACCTAATAATGTGGTTCAAACAAGAAATACCTAGAATTCTATATTGGGATGCAGGAATACTATTTTCCATTGTAACTAGATGGTGATGGGTGATTTCAATACCTCCCTTTTTCCCTCTGAGAAGCAGGGGGTATTCGGGATCTACCAGATGGAATGCTAGACCTTAAATATTTCTTATATGATGGTGGTTTGATTGATGTGGACCTTGAGGGGAGCTCTTTTACTTGGTATAGTAAAAGTGTGGGGGACAATCCAATTTAGGTCAGGCTAGATCATTGTTTGGTGCCCACCAACTAGGATTTTGCCTCCCTCTCCTTGTCTTCTCTTCTCAATATTGGCTCTCACCATACTTTGATTCTTTTGTGCTATAATACCCCTCCCGCTAAGGCCAAGAGGCCTTTTAATTTTGAACTAATGTGGACGTACCATCCTTAGTTCAGGGACTTTCTCAATACATGGTGCAATGGTATGGGTTATGGTTCTTCTATGTCCTATCTTCTTTTCAAAATAAAAAACCTCAAACTCAATCTGAAGGAATGGAGGAGATTTTTTGATAAAATCTTTGAGAAAAAAATTATCTTCGATGCTCACATAGATCTTGTTGTCAAATAAAATTCTTTGCTAAGTGAACTCCATAAAATTATTGAAAACTAAGAGGTTAACTTGAAACAAAGATTTAGGAATCAATGGCTCCGGGAGGTGGATAAAAATACAGGTTCTTTCACATGATGGCTTCATAAGAGGAAGTGGAACATGTAGACATGAAAAATTAACATTATTGATTAAACATCATAGTTGATCATTTTCTTTTCAATTAAATTATTTAATTATCTCCTAAAGTTTACTGAATTAATTAAATCACATGTATTTAATTAAATGGCTAATATTCAATTTCCTCTAATTTGATTTAAAACAAATTCAAAAATGAAAATCAAATGTCACACCACCTAATCACTAGTTTAATAAGTCAAAATCCCTAATTAATGTTAAGACTAACCCATGTCCCATCCATTCGCACAATAAATCATTTAATTTGATTTATTAAAACCCCTATTTTCCTCACAAGGCATATTCCCAATGAATATGCCCTCATTAACTCCCCTTGTTTGAATTTTTTGGCCAAGAAAATTTCCCCCCAAATCCTTCAACTACATGCATTTAATTGCATTTTCAAAGTTGAAATGGGCACATTGGCCAAAACTTGCACAATCATGGGCCAATCACATTGTGACAAGTGTCTCTCTCCTATTTTTTGGGTTTTAGTCCCACATTTCTCAATCTTGGCCTCTCCTCTCTCAATCTCTCCTATAAATTCAATGCCTTTTCTCTCATTTTTTCATCTACAATTTGGAGAATCCTCATTATAGGTAATTTGAGTTCACTTTGCATCTCATAGTCTATCATCTCATTTGCTTGGCAAGGATTGGGAAAGGGCTTCCTTCTACACAAAGGATAGCACCAGTCCACTATGGAATAGGTTTGCATTCATGTTTTATATGATTTATTTAGTTTTATTTTTGTTCAATGTTTCATTTAGTATGTTTAACTAAATGTAATATTTCATAAGGATGTTTATTTATGTCATGTGTGTTTGTGATTTTACTAACCATTTGCAGATTTTGGCATCCACAAAACACTATTTCTGATTTGGTGCTTGATGATGGTTCTTTGATGACTTTTGAGGATTATTTGTCTTGTTCTGGTGTTTCCTTCTTTCATAGCCTTCTCCAACCTCCCTCCACAAATCATCTAGTCGGTGACATCCTAGATGTTATTTCCCTTTCGGTTTCCTAGCAATAGGTTATATTTATGGAAAGAGGTGCCTCAGATGATGATATTTGGGAGGTTATATTTTAAATAATACCTTTCAAGGATCATGGCCTCGATGGCTTCCCACCTTTATTCTTTTAGAAGTTTTAGGATATCATTGGTAAGGATGTCTCTACTACTATCACTGACTTCCTTTCTACTAGTAATATTCTTAAAGAATTCAATAAAACCTTTATTTCTATCATTCCCAAGCATTTGAGGGCCAACATTTGAACTATTTTATTTTCAGCATATCATTCTCTATAACATGTTGTATAAAATATGCTCCATGTTGATCATTAATCACATTAAATCTTGTCTGAACAAACTGATCCATCCTACTAAAAAATGATTTGTTTCAGGGTGGAAAATTATTGATGCTATTATGCTGGTGCACAAAAATCTTCACTCCATGGGAACAAGATAAAAAGAAAGTATGGCTCTGCACCACAAATTTTAGGGGAAATATAGCTCTCTTGCACTTCTAGGGTTTTTCACCTAAAAGGATAGAGATCTTCCATACCTAAAATCTAGGATGGTTCATTCAAGATTAGGGTTAATGTGTGTGTGGAATGATGTTCATGAGGTATTCTAAATGTGAATGAGGTATTCTAAATGCAAATGAATTGAAAATAGAAACTAACTATTAATGTAAAACCTAGAAATTGTAAGATGTTTGAAAACACATAATGATGTGCAAACATTAAATTAAATGACCCATGAATGAACATAAAACAAAAAAGATAGTAGGGAAAGTGGGAGTGTGCACCTAGAACATGAAGAGGGATAATATGGAGGTATATAATCCTAAATAATTTTATGCAAAGGTCAATTGGGACACTTGTGCCAATTTGGGCGACTTAGTCCACCTTTTGATAAAATCTACCGGAACCATTTTTTGACAAAAGGGTTCTCAAATCTTTAGAAATCCCTTTTTAGGCCTGGTAGTTTGACTAAGTTTCCACTAATGGTGACTTAGTCCACTTTCAAGTTTTGGGAAATATGAAGGTGTACTTTGTAGCTTCAGGTCTGCTCTTTTTTTCCTGATAAGTTTTCAAGTTTGAATCTACAGAATCTGGTTTGTAAGTGTCCTCCAAGCTCCAACTAGGGTTTCTGCAACCTTGAAGAACTTTCAATTTTTTTTGAAGACTTTTCCACCTTTTTTCTTTTCCAAATCTGCACACATGACCTACAAATCACATGAAGAGGAAAAACTTGTAGAATGTTAGGGCATGGGGGTTTGCCTTGTTCAAACCCATTTTTAGATAATTAAATAAAATGAAGAGATAATGTAATGGAACATCAAATGATTGAGAAAGTACCTTTCCATGATGAATGATCTTGAGTTGTTACAACAATCAACCCTCGAGTTCTTTAGAAAAAGATGTCTTGATGACCTAGGATGCTTAAAATCTAGCTTGCTTGAGAAGAATGGTGGATGAAGAGTGAAGAATGAATACATAAGATGATTATGAAATTAGGGTAGAATGAATTAGGTCAAAAGGAGGAAAACCCTTATTTATACATGTGTTTCCCTAATTCCCTGAAAATAACACATCATAGACCAACCTTAGGGTTTAGGAGACAATATCCCGCAAGAACTTTAAACTAATTTTGATTTTTATGCCACATGGGACAAGGTCACCCAAGGTGGAAACTTAGTCCTAGGTGATCCCACAATAATGGGTTACACTTTTTGGCCAAACTTGACATTGAAATCAACATTTTTCACCAGATCTTCACTTCCATATGCCTATAGAAGCTAAACCATTAAGAATTTGAAGATGAAGAAAACTGGTGATTTTTGATATTTTGAGTTGAGAATCTAATTATATTTTTAAAAAATAAATAAAAAATAAATTGTGAATTATTTTATGTAGTTTTTATCAACTTATTTTTTTACTAAACATCAGTTTCAAAAATTGATCCTTACTTTCAACTGCATAACTTTTTTTATAGAAAGCATACAATTCTAATTTTTTAAATATAGTGTTTTCACACCATTTTCTAGTGGATGGATATTTTTTCATAATTTTTTGTTGCATATATATTTTTAAATTAATTTTCTAAGTATGAGTAATTATAATTTGGATATATTATACTTTCAGCTACATAACTTTTTTTGTATTCATTTGAATTAACTTATTCTTTTTTTGTTGGAATAAGGACATCAATAGCTAGTGTAAATGCATTTTTAAGAATTTTTTTCTCTCTCTCTTTCGTATTTTTCCATATGTGTGAAATAAAGACCTCGATGTTCATTGAAAAACCTACATTCACAAGAAATAAAAAGTAAATATAATAATAAAATTAAATATATTTAAAATCATACTTTTTGGGAAGCTTATAATAAGGGCTACATTTTTACAAAAAGATAATTTTAAATAAATTAATTTGATCCCCTAAAAGGTAAATCAAAAGTGGTTTTTTATCAGCATTTTGATAGGTGTAGAGGAGACGCCATTATAGGTATGGTTTAAAACTAGTGGCTTTCTATCCAAGGGGGTTTGATATAAGTGGGTTTGAACAAACCCTCTTCAATTAAAACCATTAAAATGGAACGTTTTTAAGGCTTAAATCATTATATTTTCTAAAAATATGTGATTTCAGCAAAAATTAGGATGTCCCAAAAAATGTAACCCATTATTGTGGTAGCAACCTTAGATAGCTAGGAAATTTTAAGTGGTTGTCAGGGATTAAGAGATTATTATTGTTGTTTGTCAAGATTGTCTTTCAACACTCACTAAAGTAGGACCTATAAGTGCATTAAGGGGCCATTTTGACATCCAAAAAGGTTGATTTATTGATGACAAGCCTAGGAAAGTGTGAGGGTTGGTTACAAAACCTTGCAACACTTTGTACAAGGCTTGGAGTGGGGTAAAAAGAGGTTGTTTAGTTTAATTATGATGAAAAGGTCTTAGAAAAGTAGGGAATTGTGTTACAACACTTCACAACACCTTTGTAAGACACCGTAGAATTCTTATAAATTTGAAAGGATTCAAGACCTAATGTGAATGTGTTGGCCACATTACGACATTAAATCTAAGCAAAATCAGGCCAAAATCCACAAGAAAGAGCCCAACTAAGTGAAAAGTGTCAAGGTTACACTTTTTTGTGACACATTTACCCCCACTTTAGTGAGAGGAATAACTTGCTACATGTGTCACCAAAAATTGTATACCTTTGAAGAAAAGGACAATTTTGTGCCCATTTTGGTCCTACTTTACCGATTTGATCAATTATCACCCTAAAACAACATTTATAGGCCCCTAATTTTCGTTAATTTTGACTTGGAGGCATGTTTTACCTAAGGGATCATTCAACCCCTAACAAGAAATATCAAAATCATTCAAAAAGAGTCATTCCCACTTCAAAATACCTTAGTGGGACTAAGTCGCCCAAGTTGGTGACCTAGTCCTTTTTGAGGATTTTTGAGAATTTAATTGGGAAAATGAGTATTTAATCAAAAACTCCCAATGGATGTCAGCCTCTTAAGTCAAAATTCCAAAAAATTAGGTATTGTTGCTTATATATACTTTTTTAGAGGTAATTTTTCCACTCTCTCTTAGGTCTTCAGGCTCACTTTGCATCCATGATCACAAATTGACAAAGGTTGAATATATATACCAAAAGAGATTCATGGAAAAATCTAGGATGAAGAGGTGCAACTAGCCACCAAACCACTCCTAAAGACTAATTTCAAAGTGCCCCCATCTTCTACTTTTAGCCCATTTTCATTCCTTGTTACTTTCATTTGCAAATGTGTAGGGTTTCTAGGGTTGAAGTCTTGCATCATTTCAAATCTATTGCTTGCATCTTATTCTAGCACAATAGAATAGGTTTTTGCTTTATTTTAGGTTTTCCTAGTTCTAGACACACTTAGGGCTATGGTTTATGCAGATTATATATTCCATTACAAATTTAAATACAAAATAGGGGTTTCACCAAGGAAAACCCCACATTAGAAACCCAAATATCTTTTGTTTTGTAGGTTATTTTGCAGATCCGAGTCCAGATTCCTGTGAAGAAATAAAATACAGATCAAAGGCCTCCATGTCCATTTTTATTTTTCTAGAAAATTTGAAAGGGACTAGGTCACCCATATGATGAGCTAGCCCCACTGGAGGTTCGTGACATTGAAAGTTGTAGATTTGAAGACTCGGTTGTCAGAAATGGCTTTCAGGATAGTTTTCTTGAAAAATGGACTAGGTCGCCCCACTTGGCATAAGTGTCCTAGTTGGTCCAAAAATCTTATTTTCAAGGTTTTTCAAGGCTTTCACAACTCCCTCTTCATCCCACAGCAATTTCCAGGTGCACCCATTTGATTTAATAGGTTATTTTACTTAGTTTAATCTTCTTTTAGAATTATTGTAATGCATTATGTGTTTTCCAGCATCATAAACTCTCTCATTTTAGGTAAAGTAGTTATGTTTTCATGTTATATTTCAACACTTTTAATATTCCATTACATATTCAATCTCAAGTATTAATTAATCACAACATTTAATGCCGAATGGTGGTAAAGGAAAATCCTCTTCCTTCTAGATCAAACCTTGGAGATTTGTAGAGGACCCATTCTTTTACCCCCACACTAAAGCATTAAATTTTGTGGTTCATTTTGGTGAAATTTCATTTCAACACATTAAACTTCTAATTTCAATTGCATTTGCATACTAGGAGCTCTTTCTTTAGCTTTGCATTGAATGTTGCATTGTTTAAATAAGCATCCTAGTGTCTTTCATCTTGCATTAGTGAAAAAAATCATATTTGGCATTCATTCCCTTGCATGATGCATAAATCTGGCATATAACTTACACCTCTACAGATTACATTCCAGAAACTTGCATTATTCATCAGAAAACACAAAAAAAACTCCAAAATACTCATACTAGGACTAAGTTTCCACTCTGGGCGACCTAGTCCTAGTATACATTTTGCTTCAGTAATTCTTTCATTTTCTTTCTAGATTTTGTACTTTATGTTTCCTTTTGTTTATGCTTGCTTCTAATGTTGTTATTTTGTGTTATATGGTTATTATTAGCTTAAAATGGAATTTATGAGTATCATTAAAGCTTTACATGTTTCATTTTTTTCCTTAGTTCCTAGTTATGTCAAAGTCAATTTAGTGGAACATACACCTAAAAACATAGAAACCTCACATAATACAATGCACACACTTCCTTAGTATAGTAATACTATATCATCTAAATCTTTTAGTAGTGATGATTTGGATAAGTTAGATGAAGCCCTTCAAAGCTTCCTCTCACTCACTACATCCATTAAGTTTGGTGATGATATAGTTACAACTTACCCACCCTTGTCTTCCAAACCTTTTAGTTGTGCTGATATGGGTATTTTAGATGATGTCCTCGAAGATTTCATCTCCCCTACTCCATCCACTATGGTTTGTTCTAATGAAAAAACTAAAACTAAATATTTCGACATCATCCAACCTTAATTTTTTCTTTACCCACCTTCTCCTAAACCTCCAACCCCATCCCAACCCGAGTTTACCCTTTACCCTCCCATGAATGATATCGTTACACACACTCATTATACCCATAATAACCAACATCCCCAACAACCATCTCCCTCCACATCCCTACCATTACCCAGCCCCATCTTGCCCACAACTCCTTGTTTCAACTCACAACTTAGGGAGTATGATTTGGTTGAACAACTTAAAAACCCTCCCGCCAAGATATCCCTTTGGGACCTCCTTCAAAATTCCCCTAACTATCACTCCATTTTTCAAACAACAATGCAACAAATAGTGGTCCCACCCGATATGAATACTAGTGATATGGCGACTCTCCTACATGACATGAATACAACTAATGTGGATATTAATTTTTATCAACATGAGCTTCTACCATTGGAATTATGAAAAAAAAATGAATCCTTTATGATTATAACCTAGTATGATCGGATAGGTATCAAAAGGACTATCGTTGACAAAGGATTTTCCCTAAATGTGTGCAGTGTGAAGCTTCTTGATAGGTTACATGTAGATCGATCATAAATCCAATTTGATTCCTTATCCATTGGAGGATTTGAAAATGTTACAACGCAACCTCTTGGTGACATCACCTTACCCATTACTACCAAAATGTTTACGTTGCAAACTTCTATCCATGTCATGCCCTATGATATTTCTTATAACCTCCTCTTGGGATGACCATGGATGCATGAGATGCATGCGGTACCCTCAACCCTTCATCACAAAATGAAATATGTCTATAATAACAATTGTTTATCAAATTGACATCGATCCTGAACCTGAAAGTCACTTACAACTTGAAAAGGGCACATCAAGTCCTCTCCATACCTTAATTCCTACCTCTAATATTGCCCCTCCTGAGAAGGACCAACCCAAAGATAAACCCACATTTAATTTAATTGATGATGATTGGGGCTCTTTAGAATTTACTCCTTCCTTTATGGGTGAGTGTAGTGTCATGCACAAAGAAGAGACCCAAAATGAAAAATATATTGTCCTCTCTACTCAACAATAGGAGCACCCTTCTCACACATCTACCTCATCTCTTTTGGAAGAAAATTCCAGAGATACAACAAATTTTGACGAAATAGATCATCAACAAACCCCTAACCCACAAGAAATGAAAAGAATTTATGGATGTGGGTATGATCTTGTGAAAAAATTAGGTTACAATGGTAAAGGATGCAAGAAGCATGAGAAATGCATCTGTGTACCCATTGAACCTAATACAAAAGGAACTAAGACTAATCTAGGGTTTTCCTTTTCTAAAGCTACAAAATCCAATCAATGACCCTCTCTCAAAATAAATACTATATCATGCACATCAAGAACCAACCTTATGCTTAAGCACCTTGAATTTATTTATTTGGATGCTCCCTTCTTCACCTATGTTCAAGGGGATGATGATTTGAAACAATTGTTAGGTGCTTCAGATAAGATTTCTTTCTCCATTAGACATGCCTCTTGTGCTATGTTGAGTTTTGAGTCTTTTGTTAGTAACATTAATGAACCTCACACCAGCTTGGAACCATATGATCCTAAAGTCCCTAAGTCTAATGCACTCCCTTTAGGCGATACCCTTGACATACTAATGGATATCGATGACAAAGACAAATTCATTAAAATTGGGAAGTGCCTAGATGATGAAGAAAAAGAGGATCTTGCAACCTTGCTTCATACCTTTCTTGAACTATTTGCTTGGAAATATTATGACATGCCAGGAATAGATCACTAGATAGTTACCCATAACATTGTCCTTGCTGAAAATGCTAAGCCTATTCACCAAAATATTCGAAAAAGGATTCCTAAGGTAGCTTTGCATGTTAAAGGAGAACTTGAAAAATTCTTTGACGCAGGTTTCATTTGCTCCATTTATTATTCTCCTTGGATATCAAACATTATCGTGCTGGAAAAACCTGATAATCATGTTAGGGTATACATGGATTTTAGGGACTTGAATAAGGCCTCTTTAAAAGTCGACTTTCCACTTCCTAACATCGATATGATCATGGATTCCACTGCTGGACATTATTTGTTATCTTTTATGGATGGATTTTTAGGTTATAGTCAAATCTTCATTAACCCACAAGATCAATACAATACAACTTTTACATCCACTTGGGGCACATTTTATTGGGTTATGGTTGCTTTTGGTTTAAATAATGTTGGCGCTACTTATCAACGAGCAATGACCTTAATCTTCCATGATTACATTCACAAAATCTTAGAAGACTATGTTGATGAAATTCTTGCTAAATCCTTAACCCACCAAGATAATGTGAGTTTCCCCCACCAAATCTTCGAGTGTATGCATAAATATAATGTGAGCTTAAATGCTAAAAAGTGTGTCTTTGACGTAGATAGTCGTAGAATTTCAGGGTTTATCATGTCCCATAGAGGCATCCAGGTGGATACAAATAAAATTGATGCTATAATCAATATGGTACCTCCTCATAAGACACTGAGTCAAGCTTACTTAAGGATGTCAGGGTTTCAGACACAATCAAAGAATACTCCTCTTGTCAAGCCTTCGAACAAAAAAGAGTGTTCTCGGATTCCTCCTCTTGTGGAGTCTATGTTGAAGGAAAAAAGTAAGGAAGAACCTCCTGTAAAAAAATTGATGGCCTAATCGGAGGACTCTCTAGATGATAACATTGTCGAACCTCCTAAAATAGTCCTCTCCTCCACCTCTTTCTAGTCTATTGGTAGAGAAGAAAGACCAAGCCCTCATGCTGACCTAAACCCTAATGACCCACGTTTTGAACCGGATATGGACTATCATGGCGATATTTTGTCTTTGGCTAGAAATGAAGCTATTGATAAATTCAGAATCTTGAAGTGGGCCTTTCATGAAATTAAGGACCCGTTTCACAAAAAATGTTGACCTTCGTGGTTATTCTTTTTCCTTCATGGCTATGCCTTATCTTTTGCCATTCGCAACCTTCGGCATTTGCCACATGGCCTCCTAATGGATATTTTGGCTACTCTGTATTGCTTCGCTTTTGCTGAGTTCCATGTGCATGACATATCCCTTTCTCTGGCTACTTTCTGAGCTGGGCCCATCATGCAGTTACTATTGCTCAATGTTGCCCATGTGGCTTCCTATGAGAGATTTTAACTAGGCATCCCTTATTCTTTTTTCTAGGCTTCGTCTGCTCGACGCGTGGCATTTTGTTGTGTGCCAATTTTTTAGGGGTTGTTTTTGCACCGTTTGTTCTCGCTTGTCACTATGTTTGCTTCTTCGATGTCCCATGTTCATGTCTTCTACTCCATGGCCTTCTTTTCTCTAAGGCGGTTGCACTGGCACATTGCTAAGCATTCCTTTTGTTTGGTGCTAGCTCAAGAAGATGTGGGGTGTGGATGTTTGATCAATGCATCTTTCTCCATGGTTGTCAGGTGGTGGGTTGGCCTATCTAACCTACCTTGCTCCTCTTTTATTATGTTGTTGATTAGATAGATATAAAAGCTTCTCGAGCACTGGGAATAGCCTCTGTAATATTTTTATTGAACTTGAAGTTTGCTGACTATGCCAATCAATTCAGCCTTTCTTCTTTTCATGTATTTGATAATACTGTTAAACTGTGCTATTATTTTCCTATAATATATGAATGCCTATTCTTCATATTTTGTAATATTTTTTAGCTTAATATATATATATATCATTTTTTTGACTCTTCTATGTTGGCCGAAGTTATACTAGATTATGCTATGCAGATAGAGGTTGTTTCTTATGTTTTAAAGTGCTTTTGAGAAAATTTATCTAAATAAGCTGCATTTGGTGGTTCAAGCCTTTGCATCCAGCACTGTGCTCGGGTAATATCATTTATGATTTGGTGCATCGCCTTTAGCTTTGATTTACATTCTCAATTATCTTCCTAACCTTTTACCTCCCTCCACTAAAATGAAGATCCAACTTTACTAAAACCCGAAGGTCACTTAGTTGTGCACATAATGTCCCCCAACAGTTAAGTTTCCTTTGAGACTGCTGCTACCTGCAATATCTTGTGTCAAGAGTTCTTTTTATCGTACGCTCGGTGGGATGCAAACTAGCATGTTCGCTTGATTATATAAGTGTGTATGAGCCCTCGACCTATAACTAGGTCACAAACTACAAGACTCTCTAGGCTGCTCATACCACCCTTAGTTTATGTAGACCTAAGAGGTTAGCAATGTAGTTCGTCACCTCCTCCTTCTCCTCCTTCTCCATTGTTGCCTCCTTTTCCTGCACCTATGACCGCTAGAAATTGTGTAGCCTGGGACATTGGTAGTCCTTTAGTAGCACCCGTGTCTCCTACAGTATGGGCCCCAATCCCCACTTCCGCTCTAAAAGCTATCCCTAAGTATTTTGGGGATGATTCGAAGACACCGATGAAACACCTGCAAGATGTGGTAGACATATGTCTTGAACATGGTGTATCAAATGAAAAGTGAGCTCTCAAATTGCTTGTCGACTCTTTTTAAGGAAAGGCAATAAATTGGTATAGAACTCTTGAGGCTAATACTATTGCTACATCAGACCAGCTCGAAACCTTGTTTTACGAGCATTTTTCAAATGTTGGTGATAATTTTTCATTATATCATCAACTGGAAAACATAAAGTGAGATCCTCATGAAGCTCTGCTTGATTTCAATGCATGGTTTCATTCAAATTGGTAGAGAGTTTTTGTTGGTAGTCGAGCACCCTCGGATTTGGTGTTCATGTTCTACTTGAAGTCTATTAATCTTGATATCTCCATGATGCTATAGGCTCTTAGCAGAGAAACTCTAACTGATGATTATGGTCTTGGTGTTACTGTAGAAAACAACCTTATTATTGCTGGAAAGTTGGCACCAAAACCCATCATGCCATTGTTCCCTGATTGCAACATCGTAGAATCCAAAGCTCCTTTGACTAGCATGCATACAATTCCTCCCCAATCTATGTACGTGTATCCAGAAATAGGTCTGGACGCAGCTCTGATTGTGGCTCTAGTGCCTAATCCCTTTGCGGTCAAGATGAATGAGATGAGAGAACATATGTGGGTCATGACTAATTAATTGAGTACCATGAAGTGGCATAAATATATCTATCAAAAGCTAACCTACCAAAATTATCAAGGCAGAAAATCTCCTTACCAATAAAATAAGTGGCAAGATAGATTACATGGCAATACTCAGGCTCAGCTGAATAACCAAGTTGTTCCAGTGACCCTACCGATGTAGATCGTCCATCCTAGTTCAAGTAAAGAGATTTTTATAGGACAAAATAACTTAGCTGAAGATGCTAATTCATGGTGTTTTCCTTGTAACAATGCACACATGCTGATAAATTGTCTGCGGGGAAATTCATAATAGAAGATTGTAGAACAGCGTAGCTAAGATGGTGCACCTGATTCTGAAAACCAATCATATGCCTCTCAGCAGATGGACAATGCAGTCCTCACTCCTCAAATGCTAGGGATGTCCATTCAACAAGAGTTAGACATAGTTCTAGACCAAGCACTCTTTTCATGGATGGAAGGAGAAGAGTCAACATTTATGAATGACTTTCCTGTGACTCAAATTTCAGGAGTGCAGTCTGAATACAACACCCCTTCTAAGCAAAGACGCACCAGAGAATTCACATCTCTGCCAACTAATGCTCCATCACAACTAGCACCTACTCCACCAATAGGCCCATTGTCAATCCCACAATAGACTAACGTGGCTCCTCCCAACTCTCTGAATCCACCTCCTTTGAAGGAAAAGGCTACTATGACCATTCTGACTATTGCTAAATAGTTAGATGTACTAGCTGCAAGGCTAACACCAACTACGAAACCTAAGGACCAAGCAACCATGAATCATCAATCGCGAGCACAGTTCAATGTGGTAGAAAAACTGAAGAAGTCCTCTCCCAATGCTTCTTTGTGGGATGTTCTGGCTATTCCAGAGCAAAAGTTTCTATTACAAAAATCATTTTCAAGAGAAGAATATGCGAAGGTTCCTAGTCGGCCCAATAAAGAAAAAATATCTAGGCCAAACCTCGATAAAGTGCTAAAAAATTAACCGAAAGAAAAGCTCGAAGCTAGAAAAGAGAGTAATCCTAAACCTAATACTTTCTTTCTAACACTTATGGGTATGTTCAGGATCATCATGGAAAATACAGGCCCTTAAGTGGCAATAAAACTCAGAAAATCAGAGTTAGGCAACTTGATGTAAAAATTTGAATAAGTTATCTATATTATTTAAAAAACATATAAAAATACAATCTATAGAAAATTAAATGTAGTTTCTAAACTAGTAGACCTTTATTTAAAAAAATAAAATCAATTTGGTCAAAATTTCAAATTTCAATGCAGTAGCACTTAAATTTCAGGGTAAAAATAAGAAGTAGGTGTCTATCTAACCACCCTAACCACAATAAAATGATAATATTTTCTTATAATATTTTAGATATAAGTAGAGGACTCATGTCTCGAAGTGATGCATATTTTTTTATAGTTTTTTCCCAAGTAAATAATTAATTATGATTTTTTTATTACAACTTTTAAAAAATATAAAAACTCATCTTTCCAACCACCTTAACTTTGTCAAAACTTCATGAAATTCATTTTTATTTTATTTTCAATCCTATAGTATGTGAAGCATAGAATGTGATGCATATTTTGGATTAAAAAAATGTGATACCATTTGAAAGTTATTAAAAAAAATTAATTAGCCTATCAATCAGGACTTTTTTCATAATTCAAATAGAAAATGAATAATAATTATTTATTAAATTCAAAATAAAGAATAATTTATATGGGTGGAAATATGAGAGTCTCCTTTTAAAACCCTTTTTGTTTCATCAAGTTTGGGTAAAAAAAAATTCATCAGCCACATGGGTCATCATATCACTTACATATCGCCACTTTTTGGCCCATCATGATCCTACACATACCCTTATTATTGGCGAAAAGATATTACACAATTGTATGATCGAATCTAGTGCTAGAACCACTATCATGCCTAAGCAAGTAGTTGATGCTTTGGGTTTAAAATATGAGCCTCTTAACAAGGGAGTCATGCAGCTAGATGGAAATAAAGTTGATACCATCGGCGTAATCAAGGGATTGCCTATGGAATTGTTTTCCTGCCCTAGTATCACTATAAATTAGGATACCGTACTCATTGATATTCCTCCTCTATTTCAGATTTTTTTGTCCCAAGAGTTCACAACAAATGTCAAAGGATAATTAGCACTGGACTGGTCACACCTAATCGTGAGGACCAAACATGGAGCCAATATGGAACTACTATCAGAAACTTTGCATTTTGAACATGTTTTTGATGAGGATTTTGTCAACTTTGAAGTGACACATACTTCAATTACCCAAGAAGAGAGGTTCAATGTGGAATTTCCTAAAGAAGAAGAGGCTACTAGCTCCCAACCGGAGAACGAAGAAGCTTTGTTCAATGAGTTTATAGATACAAACCCTTTTGGAAATTATCACGCAACTAGGCTTGGGACTTATGTCATACATGAGGAAGGGCAGTCTATGCCCAGAGTTACTAAAGAGTCCGGAGGTGAAACACCCTTGGAGTTATGGACCTTTCACTTTGATGGAGCGAAATGCAGAGTCGGAGCTAGAGTAGGAATATGTTTGACATCTCCGTCTGAAGAAAAGACCTTGAGGTCTTATCACTTCCAGTTTCCATGCTCAAACAATGAACTAGAGTATGAAGGTATTTTCCATGGTTTGAGTCTTACAGAACGAATGGGTGTGAAGCAAATAGATGTGTTCAAAGATTCAGAGTTGGTGGTCAACCAAATCCAAGGGATTTCTACTTCAAAGAATGTTCTTATGCAATCCTACCAGCATAGATTCAGGGATCTTATTGACAACTTTGAGGCATTTAATATTTAGGCTATAAATAGAGAGAAGAATTCTGAAGCTAATCGGATGGCAACTATCAGGGCTCAATTTGAGCTAGCTTCTGAGTTATTGAAAAATAAGCATGCGGTGAGAGTAATTTTAAGACCTGCTATTCCAAACAACAATCAAGACTCACAAGTGTTCGATAGTGATGCTCGTATTGCATCATTTATCGAGTCATCGAGGGAATTCACTGATCAACTGCAACCAAATATAGCTGAAGCCTATGGGGATCAAGTTATCCAATTCAAATCCAACAAGCTTCCAAGAGGCTTGGTCACTCTAGAGAGTCTATTTGATTCCTATGATGCAACAAGAGACAAAAGGAAGCTCGTAGCTAACAAAGGTGACTAAACCGATTTTCATATCGAAGAAGACAAAAAGCTGAAGGTCGAGAAGGAAATATCTCAGAAGAATAAAGACAAACTAAGGCACTTCTATGAGGAATATTCAAACATAGTAGCCTGGTCATATGATGATCTTAAGGGATACGACCTTAGGATTATTCAACATACAATTGAGCTATCGAAAGGAGCGAAGCCGGTTCATCAACGATAGAGGCTTGTGAACCCAAAGATTGAATAAATTAATTGCATCCTAAATATTGTTTCCAATCAAAAACAACACTTGGGTGTCAAACCTCATACCAGTCCGGAAGAAGAATTGAGATATACGACTGTGTGTAGACTTTCGAGACTTGAATAGGGCGTACCTAAATGATCATTACCCCTTGCCTTCCATGGAGCTAATTCTACAAACTGTAGCTAACTCTGAAATGTTTTCAATGTTGGATGGATTTTCAGGCTACAGTCAAATTCGGGTAAAAGAAGATGACCAACACAAAACAACGTTCGCCACAAAGTGGGGAACATATGCATATGCTAGGATTCCTTTTGGACTCTCAAATGTCAGAGCCACCTTTCAGAGTGCCATGGATATTTCCTTTAAGGATTTAATAAATAAGATTATACTTATCTATCTAGATGACTTGATAGTATTTTCCAAATCCACCGATGATCACTTTGATCATTTAGAGCTTGTCTTCTAGAAGTGTCAGGAATTCAAGATTTCTCTGAACCCGAAGAAATGTGTGTTCAAAGTTCCCCAGGGGAATCTATTGGGTTATTTTGTCTCAAATGAGCACATTGCCATTGATCCTGAAAGAGTTGATGTTATACGGGATCATTGGTTACCCGTAAACAAGAAGGGAGTGCAATCATTTCTAGGTAAGGTCAAATTCATTAGCCAATTCATTATAGATTTTGCAAGGATTGTTCGGCCAATTACCTTGATGCTTAAAAAAGACCGGACTTTCAAATGGACGACGGAGGCTAGAAAATATTTTGAGCTTATAAAGGAGGTTATTTCTTCTGCCCCTGTATTAGTGAACCCAAACCTATCAAAATATTTTATCATGTATGTTTTTGGTGGTGGCAAGAGTATTGCTACTGTGCTTATACAGAAGGATGATGAGGATAAAAAGGAGTCTCCTGTTGCTTTCTATTCACGCACCTTAAAGGAGTATGAGGTAAAATACAATTTTGTAGAAAAGAAAGCCTATACTATTGTTAGAGGGCTTAAGAAGTTCTGACATCTGATATCATACAATAAGGTGATTTTTTGCGTACCACACCCTAGTGTGTGGAAATATATCATGGAAGGAGAAATCACAAAGAAAAAAGCTAACTGGATTACCAAGATCCTAGATTATGATATCGAGATCAAGCATGTAAAGACTATCAAAAGAAAAGGACTGTGCGAGTACCTCGCTGAAAACAATGGACCAGTGATGGAGCTTGAAGCCTCAGAACCTATGTCACTAAACAAAGAAAGCTTTGAGGGCGATTGGCTAGAAGATAGGATAAACTTCATGCAAATAGGAAGGTATCCGACCAATCTCCCTTCTTTAAATAGGCAGTTCTATCATTTGAAAAATAGCAGTTATGTTATCTTGGAAGGTGTACTTTTCCAACGAAATTTTAATGGCATCCTAATAAGGTGTGTAAATGAGGAACACGACAAAATAATATTAGATCAATACCACAATGGCCCAGCTAGAGGACATTTTTCTGCAAGAACTACAACAATTAAAATTGTATGTGCTGGTTAATTTTGGCCAACACTATTCAATGATACATTTTCATTAATAAAGTCTTGTAATGAATGTCAATTTTATGGCAGAAAGAGAAAGAATGCTGCTATGCCATTAAGGCCTATAGTAGTAGAGGAACCCTTTGCTCAATGGGGTCTAGACTTCATTGGATTGATTAATCCTTTCTCTTTAGTTGGGCACAAGTGGATATTGACAGCAACCAACTACTTCACCTGATGGGCAAAGGCAGTGTCATTGAAGAACGCAATGAAAGTAGAGATTATTAACTTCCTAGAGGAGTTGGTAGCTAGATTTGGCCCGCCAAATATTTCCTCATCTCTAAGATGAGACAATTTGCATTGAAATATGGGGTTTTCCTGAAAACCTCTTCTAACTATTATCCTCAAGGGAATGGCCTCATGGATTCTACAAATAAAAACCTCATCCGGTTAATCAAAAGGATAGGCTGAGAACACAAGAAAGAATGGCACAAGAATCTCTGAACAGCATTGTGGGCATACTGTATCACACCCAAGAAAATATTAAATACATCTCCTTACGAGATGGTGTACAAAAAGGAGGTAGTGTTGACTATTGCCATGGAAATCCTAGCTCTCCAACTGCTCAAATCTTTGGAAATTGAACAAAATAGATAAATGGAGGTACGGTTTTTCGAGTTACTCAAGGTATAGGAGAAAAGAGAGTAGGCTCTCGAGGCCATGAACAACAACCATTAGGTCGTAAAAAGGTGGTTTGATAAAAGGTTGTCTGACTAGGAGCTAAAATGCAAGGACTTAGTGCTCAAGTTCAACGAGCGCAAGGCAAAATCCCAGCCAAGACGGAAAGTTCAATAGCCTTTCGGAGGGGCCTTTCAAAATTGTTTAATAAAAACAGTTTAATTCTTTTGAGTTAGAAGAAAAGTAAGGTAATGTTTTGAGTATTCTAGTGAATGGGATACATCTTAAGAAGTTTAATTAGTTCTGCCCATTTAGTGGGTTTGTGAATCGTAAATATGTAATTATTTTTCTACTTTAAGTTTTGGGTTTTCTCTGTGCTTTTTGAAAACAACAGTATTGCTAGAAATTGAAATACATTGTAAATGAGAAATGATATGAAAAAAATAAGTATTATATTATTGTTGGGATATTTACATTACATACGATAGAGGCTAGTGGCCTTGTATCAAAATATATACGTGGGTATGTGTAGGATCATCATGTTAAAAATAGGCCCTTAAGTAGCAATAAAATGTCAAAAAATATGAGTTAGACAAATTGACGTAAAAATTTGAATAAGTTATCTATATTATTTCAAAAAAATGTAAAAATAGAACCTGTAGAAAATTGAATGTAGTTTCTAAACTACTAAACCTTTATTTTAAAAAATAAATCTATTTGGTGAAAATTTGAAATTTCAATACAGTAGTACTTAAATTTCAGGGTAAAAATAAGAATTAGGTGTCTATCTGACCACCCTAACCACAATAAAATGATTAGATATAAGTAGAGGACTCATGTCCTAATGTGATACATATTTTTTTATAATTTTTTTCCAAGTCAATAATTAATTATGATTTTTTTATTACAACTTTCAGAAAATATAAAAGCTCATTTGTCTAACCACCTTAACTTGGTCAAAAATTCATGAAATTATTATTATTTATTTTTTAATCCTATAGTATGCAAAGCATAGAATGTGACACATGTTTCAGATTCAAAAATGTGATTATGTTTGAAATTTATAGATGTTTTTCAATCAGCCTATCAATCAAAACTTTTTTCATAATTTTAATAGAAAATGAATAATAATTATTTATTAAATTTGAAATAAAGAATAATTTATATTGGTTGAAATCTAAAAGTTTCCTCTAAAAAACCTTTTCGTTTCATCAATTTTGGGTAAAAAAAAAGTCGTCAGCCACCTGGGCCATCATATCAGTTACATATCGCCACATTTTGACCCATCATGATCCTGCACATACCCATGTATGTTTGCTAAGGAGCAAAGGTTGGGAAAAGGAAAATGAAAAATTGGGGACTATATTTCTTCTCAAAATCTCAAGCATTGGATGGACTAGCAATGGCAGCAAGCAGCGGTGCAAGATGAGGGAAAACCATTCTTTCAAAGTCCTCGTACAACTAGAGGTTTTAGAATGGTTCGATGTAGTGTATCTGCATGAGGAAAAAGTAGTCGACACGGACCCTAGCATGATGCTCTTCATGGGTCTCCAACTCAAAGCTGAACAGGAAGGGCCTAGTTGGCATGGGTCCTCCATGTAGCCGTAGCCGATGCAGGCTGCAAATAGAGGGTACCCCACGATCAAATATGGAAGCCAATACCACTTGCTTTAGTCCTACAAGGTAGCGCTAAGGGAATACTCTCTTAGTCAGCTTTAGGATTTTGCGCTTGGAAATGCTAATGTCCAGAAGCGAGGCAACGAACTAAGAAGAATTGCTAGTGTTAACCATGTACTGATCCTCGTACTCCACGTAGTCTCGACCGAGGACCCATTTGATCGCTTTCACGTATAACAATTTCTTGATGCCTATCATGCATTTCAAACACGTACACCTAATTTTTCCTAAAAGTGCTGCCTAGCTCTTCTTGCAAACCAACCTAATCGGCGTCTCCATTATTGCTTACTACTCTAACTTAATAAATTGCTAAGTTAACTAGGGCCTACTGAAGTGGAATGTTGAAGCTGGTTATGATTAACAAAGTTGCTAGGGGGGTTTTTATAGATTGAAGTTGGGGTTCAACTAATGAGGAAATCTATAATTACATCAAAATAAAATGGAGCTATCAGGCCTTGATAATCAGTTCCACGACATGTGATTTGATGTGAATAATTAAGTATAGTTGCAACTTGCTTCGCTCAAGTTGCCAAATTAAAGAGATTGAGCCAGGTGTCTACATGAGGAGCTGCCTTCCCGATAAAATCAAGGAAAATATTCTGGTAAATCCGTTGGGTGTTATGGCCAAGTACAATCAAGAGATCAGTAAATGCAAGAGAATTTGTGAAAGATATGGCAGGGTTGTCATGACGCATTGTCCTAGGAACACACTAATGCCACCTCGCGCGAATGTCATGTCTCTTAAATTTTAAGAGTATTTTGGCAAGTTGGTGATCTTCTCACATGCTCGAAAAAGCCGAAGATGCATTGGATAGCTAAATATTAAAGGCTGACGCATACACTTGCTAAGCCATTTTTCATGAAAACCAAAAAGAGGGTTAGGCATACAAAGGGGCATTTATGGTGAAAATTCATTAAAAGGTGAAAATGGCTAAGTTATTTGCAAGGAGAGAAAGGTTTTTTAAGAGCTAAGTCATTTTCAAAATTTGTGAAAGCCTCTTCTGAATACGAAAAGAAAATGGTTGAAATTGTAGGAATTTCAACACAAGTCCCAGCCCCTCAAAGAATTAATGAGTGGAGATTGATGGTGCCCTACATAGACATTTACGACCAAGAGTCTTATGCTACCCCAGGCATCCCAACAAGGCCATCCTGGCCTTTTACAAGTCAACCAGACTAGAAAATTCTTGCCATAGTTTCTCCTAGAAATTAGGCCCTGGTATCAGAGGACTGGGATAATGTCCTGGACCTTGAGTTATCCTAGAATCCCAAGAGCCTAAGGGAGGTTGCATGTGAGAAAATGAAGAAAATGTTGGACCCATTTAAAAAAAGTCTATGGGACTATGGGCTTCCCCAGTACATGGTTCCCCTGGTGCATCATTGCCTAGAAATGGATGCAGCATGTGCAGAAAAATTCGATCCTCAAACCAGAGTTATAAGTGGCCCTAAGTTGAGGGTGGTCATTAACCCTCGTGCTCTACAGGACATATTATTTGTCTCATTCCCTCTACCCCAAAGTTTTGAAGATTTTCACATAAAAAGGATGCAAAAATGTTGGAGAACATTTCAGATGGCATCATACTTTTATTCTATTTAGACTGCTCAATAGACAGATGCTCCAACACCTCCCAAATTTCTAATTGCACTGGGTGCTTTGAAGTTGGGGTCTACTTCCATCACTTCTATGTTGGCCCTAGTTTGTGAGTCAAATTCAGACAAGGCAATTTTCAAATTCTAAAAGAGTCTCAGACTCATGCTCAAGAAGAACAACCAACCTCCTCTTATGGACTTGATAAGGGTCATTATGGATGGGATGATCGAGAAGCTGTGAGATTTCAGAGTTGGCTCTAGATTCAGGTATTCTTCCTTCCCGGCCTACTTAATTTGGTATCAAAATCCTAACTATTTCCAGAAATTCATGGCCCTGGCCATTTTCAATGAAAGTGGCACTTAGAAGCCAGTCTCGACATGGACTCTCATCTTGTCAAAGACTTTCGATTATTACATGTTTTCAGATTCATTCCTAGCTTCAACCTTGTAGGCTTTGGATGGATCTGGAAGTAGAATGACAGTGCGTTTGATGCCATGATAGAATTCATGATTGGGAGTTCTCTTGTCACCTTGCGATTAGTTCTTTGGCAAAAAATTCACCATGCTCCATATGAGAGGCTTCATTTGGGAGCCTTTCCAGCTCCCACATTTTATTTCTGACAGAGTGCTAGCCTTGGAGGCATTACGATAGCTGAGCAATATTGAGAATGATTATTGGGGAGGAAAACATTTCACTTCCTACTTAGTGCTTCCTGTCATGTTTGGCTTGGTCTCACTGGTGAAGAAGAAGGGCTCAAAGATTAACAACTTGGAGGTTTTGCAGTCTAAGTTGGGTAGTCTTGGACTAGTGACTATCAATGACATATGACAGTATTACCTAGGAAACAATCTGTTAGAAATTGGCATCAAAATTCCACACGAGCCTCGTCCATTCAGGGACCCTCGGAGAAATGTCAAGGAGGGAAATTTGCAATATTATGTAGGACTTGAATATTTTCCTACTAATGAAAATCGACCGGCATGGTAAAAATTTTACCATGTTGTGGGAAATCCCAAAAAAAATCAGAAGATGAGCTCATACCTATGCAACCAATTGAATAAACTTGGATGGAAGCATAAAAGAATTAGGGACTTTTGGATATACTGGCAGGAGATAAAAGCAATAGGTGGCATTTTTCAAGAGGTCAACTTAGATGAAAAAATTGATGACATCTGGGTTCATGAGCACCTAGATAGCAAGAACTCTCCAAACGCTTTGGTTTCGGAGCAGTACTATGAAAAGAGAGGAGCTTCCATGGAACCCGGTGATGAGGTAACTTAGAGACCCCTAGCTGCTGAAAAAGACCCAACACGTGAGGAAGATGTTGGTAGACAACCTGGACAATGGGGGGGCTCTTTGATAACACAAATGTTGAAGCTTTGCAACTCCTCTAGATTGGGCAAGAAGAGGCAAAGGATTTCTGGTTGTGGATGGAAGGTTATTTTGAACCTTGAGGATTCTTCGGAGAAGAAAAGACAGAGAACAAGAGAGTCCCCTAGAGGAATGAAGTCGCAACATGTAGAAGAGGTGGCATTGGCTATGATTCTTCAGGAGCCTCAGGTATTATTTTCTCCCTCTTCTCTCTAACTATGTCTTTGGTATCCTCTTTGTCTGGCCCATACTTGTCATCTGCACCATCTTTTTCTGTTGCTGAACATCCTGAGCAGTCCAGTCCTTTCCCTCTTGGTTTTCCGTTTGCATCCTCTCCCTTTCATTCCTCCCCTAGGACACAATTCGTCACCAGTCCTGACCTAATGAGCCAACAATTTTTATCCCTAAGGCCCAACCCTTCAGTTGGTGCTTCCCCGTCCTTTCCTTATACTACATTGTCCCCGGTCATCATTACAAGGCCTAGCAAAACTAGTGATGCACTAAGTACGCTATCTTTCTCGCTAGCAGTCCCTCAGGAGTTTCCTTTTGCTGGTGGACTTGGTATTTCTTCCAAATAGTATTTTTTGTAGGTGGATGCAAATAAAAGCACGTGCACAATCCAAATTCAAAAGAGAAGAGAAAAGGATGTAGACAGACAGGCAAAGTGTCTTCTGCAAATGGTATTCCACGAAAGTGAAAATTCACTGATTTTTTCAAAGATCACTCCCAATGTGATTAGACTAGTAAGGAAAATGTTTCCAAGTGACTACTCTGTGAACACCATTGGGCTAGATTTACATCAGGCTCATCCATAGGATAAGGTCAAGCTGATGGAGGAGACTCAAATGGTGGTAACCACCGATTACCTCAAGCTCAATCGCCAAGCAAGGAAAAAGGAGGAGAAAATATCAGAGCTAAAAGGCAAGGTTGATATTTGGGGAAACAAGTATAAGGCCCAAGAAAATGAGATAAATCGCCTGCAAAAGGAGAGGAGTGCTTTTGAAAGCAAGATCAAATAACTTCAAGTTATGATCACGAAGATTTTTTCGATTCTATAGAATTAGGTTGAGCAGAGCCGAGCGAATGAAAAAAGGCTCTATGCTGAATTCACACAATTGAATGACAGTATGAAACAGCTCTGACAAAGAACAAATGATGAGGTAAATGAAATGAATTTAATTTTGGAGCTCGAAATTGAGAGGAGAAAGCAGGCCGAATTAGCCTTAGAAGAAAGGGAAAAAGAGATTTCCACTATAATAAGCCAGGTGTCTGCATTGGACGGGAGTTTATAAAAGCTGAGGGCGGACCTGAACAACTAGGTTGCAAAGTTAGATCTTTTGAGAGCCCAACCTCCTGCACAATAGATGAGCTCGTTGGGAATTTCCAAGTAGTTATACGCATCCTACTAGGATAAGGTCAAGGAATTATACCTTACTTTGCAGCCAACCCTAAGGTTTATGCCATAGGAAGCTAACCTATGTGGAACAGTTAGTGAAACAATCCAACAAGTTCGGGAAGATGACTATCGATAAATTTTTGGAGGCCAGACTTCTATTGGGCAAGTTGTATAAGGCTTCTGATGAGGCCCTGGGCAGCATAGGTATTGAGGACCAGACAATGGCAGCTATGGGCGTGAAAATTCTCATTTCCATGCACAAGGTTGTCCAACAGGTGGCAGAATGCAAAGCCAGATTAAACCAAGTTACCAATGACATGTGGGAAAAATTTTCCCACTTAACTCAGCGAGGCTTCCCTTTGCCCTTCATTTTTTTTTAGACAGTAGTATATGTCGAGCACATAATTGCAAAGATCAAAGAGAAGAAGCAGGACCTTTATCTTTTTGAATGTTTTGATCAGTCCTCGACCGTCGAGAATATTGAAGGTATCATTCATCAGCTAGCACAAATCTTTTTCCAGCTTGAGTTGGAGGTGAAGGTATCTAGCAGATAGCCTTTTAAGGCAATCATTGATCTCAAATTTGTGCATGAACATCTGTGAGCCCTCTCCACACCATCAAATGAGGTCTGGACCAGTCTGCAAGTTAACCTCTCAAGGTTGTGAGCGATAATGGGATGTTGAACCATGGTTTTTGGGGTTCTTCATTCCGCAGGCGGGTAAAAGCACAAAGTTGTGTCACACTTTCAGCCAACATATCAGCACAACTCAATTTAAGTATTTCTAACTAAAAATCAATTTTGGTAAAACATATGACCTAAGATTCATTCTAACTAAGTTAGAAACTTCCACAATTTATTCAACTAAAATATATGGCTAAAAATATATGGTGCACCACTTTGAGTCCAATTTACCAAAAAAATAAATTATTTGAAAAACTTGAAGTTTTAATAAATCCTCCTCATGTAAATAACATTTTTTTTTAAATGTAAAATTACCCTTTTGTAGATCCATAAGTATAGTTTTCAAATAAATATTTATTTTAATATTTTAATTATTATTATTATTTATATTTTTATTTATACTAAAAGTAGGTTATCAGCAAAAAATATTAGGTTGATTACCATGCCAAGGAAACAAAATAAAACTTATTGAAAAAATTTGAAAAAAATATGATGCACTAGATTAAAGAATCTATTTCAAGATGGTATAATTTTTTTTTCCATTTTAGATAAATATTTAATATGAATGTTGGCATCCGATGGAAACAGTTGTGTTTTATTCATGCACATTTTAATACTTATATACAAATATATATTTATCAAAAATGGAAAAAAATGTATCCATGCACTAAAGTTTCAAGTTATAAATACACACAAAAAAATTGAAAGAAAAAAAATAAAATTTACTATAAAACGTTTGACGTCCCGTGCAACTTCATTTTTCAGCATTTTATCAGCAACTAAATTATAGTGTTAATTTATGAAAAACTAGTTTAAAATCATTTTTTAATTTCTTATAAAAAATACAAACATAAAATATACTAAAGAATACATATTTTACTAGTTTACATCATTTAAAAATTCAAAACATATATGCTACTTTTTAGTGATTCAAGTTTAAAAGTTGGATCAGCATTGGCCGTTTCCTTTATAAAGTGTGATACAGCTTTGTGGTTTTACCGAGGCGAAATGTCCCTGTGAGTCACCAAACTATTTCACAAAAACTCGCTGACCTTCGCGGTTATTATTTTTTCTTCGCGACTATGCCTTATCTTTTATCACTCGCAACCTTCGGTGTTTTCCACATGGCCTCCTAATGGAGCTTTTGGTTGTTCTATATCGCTTCTCTTTTACCGAGTTCTGTGTGAGTGATGCATGCCTTTCTCTGGCCACTTTCAAAGTTGGGCCCACCATGTAGTTACTATATCTTGGCGTCACCCACGTGGCTTCCTCTCAGATATTTTCATTGGGCATCCCTTATTATTTTTTCGGGCTTCGTCTGCTCAACGTGTGGCATTTTCTTGTGCCTCGGTTTTCTGGGAGTTGTTGTTGCACCGTTTATTCTCACGTGCTGCCGCATTTTATTCTTCGATGCCACATTTTTTTTTCTTCTACTGCATGTCCTTCGTTTCTCTAAGGTGGTTGTGCTGGAGCATTGCTGAGCATTTGTTTTGTTCGGTCCTGGCCCGAGAAGATCTGGGGCATCGTTGTTTGATCATGGCGTCTTTCTCTATGGTTGTTAGGCGGTGGGCTGGCCTATATAAGTTTCCTTGCTCCTCTTTTATTAGGTAGTTGATTAGATAGATAGAAAATATTTTCGACCATTGGGAACAACCTCTGTAATATTTTCATTGAACTTGAAGTTCGTTGACTATGCAAATCAATTCAGCCTTTCTTCTTTTCATGTATTTGATAAGATTATTAAACTGTGTTGTTATTTTTCTATAATATATGAATCCCTATTCTTTAGCTTTTGTAATCTTTTGTAGCTTAATATATACAGATCATGTTTTTGAATCTTCTCTGTTGGCCAAAGTTATACTAGATTATGCTATGCAGATAGAGGTTGTTTCTTATGTTTTAAAGTTCTTTTGAGAAAATTTATCTAAATAAGCAACATTCGGTGGTTCGATCCTTTGCATCCAGCACTATGCTCAGGTAATATCATTTATGATTTGGCACATCACCTTTAGCTTAGATTTACATTCTCAGTTATCTTCCTAACCTTTTACCTCCCTCCACTAAAATGAAGAGCCGACTTTGGTAAAACCCAAAGGTCACTTATATGTGTGCATAATGTCCCCAATAGCTAATTTTCCCATGAGACTAATGTTACCTATAAAATTTTGCGTCAACGAGACCTAAACTTGAAAAATAGAGCTCTGACTAGCAAATTGGAGATTCTGGAAACAAAAATGGTGGAGTAGAACTCGGCTGAGCCTTTGTGGATGACGGAGGAGAAGATGGCCGTGGTGGAATACATCCAGGAAGAGATGGAATTTACCAAAAGCCTTAAGAAGGATGGGGATATCATGGGAAGAGAGGTTGAGAAAATCAAGGAAGCTTTGAAGGCCACTGTTGAGCATAATCATAGAATTATTAAGAATAACTCTATTGCCCTTAGAGCTTTGGCAGAAAAAATGGACATCACTCAGTCGAGACTCTTTATTGTAGATCTGGAGGCTGAAAAGAACAAAGCTAGGGATTTGTACCCTTCTAAGAGAACTAGGGCCAACATGAAGAAAAGATAGGATGTTGCGCCTATGGAGATCCAGGATCTTAGGATGGTGGTCGAGGATATGGACATCCTGGAAGTGGAGGTGGCTAAGACTCTGAAGTCTCCGGGTTAGTTTTGGTTTTGTCCTCTTTGGTCTTTTGTTGTAGGTCTTTTATGTTATCTTTTATTTCCATACTTTCTTATCTAGGATTGTCTTTTGGTCAATCTTTTCTTGGCTTGTAAACTTTGTGGTTTCGGGTCCCTATAAAATCCATTTTTTTCTCTTTCAAAAACATTTCCAAATTATGTACGTTACAAGGATGGATACAAGTCATTCATCATTTTGTCTCTTTCTTTGCCAATCGTACATTACCCTTTACACATCTCCTTAAAAATGATTTCAATTTCAGTTGGAATAATGATTGTAAATAGGCCTTTGAGATTTTGAAATAATACCTCATAACTCCACCTATTTTATAGACTATTATACCCAACCAACCTTTCATCCTTTATATCACTTCTTCTGCCCATGATCTTGCTGCCTTGTTAGCTCAATAGGATTCCAATGGTAAATAGCATCATGTCTATTATATTATTAGAACGATCCTTGATTACGAGACTTGTTATGCCATAATTGAAAAAAAATGTCCCACTCTTGTATTTTCTACTAGTAAGTTGTGAAATTACTTACTCAACACTGAAGTACAAGTGATGACAAAGTTTGACCCTCTAAGGTATCTCTTCAATAAAATATATCTTTCAGGACATCCTGCTAAATGGGTCATGTTGTTAACCGAGTTTTACCTTAATTTTATCGCTCAAAAAGCGATCAAAGTCCAAGCCTTCACTGACTATTTAGCTGATGCTCCTTCACCATAAGCGTTACCCACCAATGACTCTTTCCCTGATGATAGTGTGTTTACTACAGACCTTCCTACATTCAAATTATACTTTGATGGATCCAGGTGTCGAATAGGCTCCATTGCTGGTGTTATCTTAATTCCACCTGTTGGTAAGCCTATTCCCTTATCCAATTATCTCAATTTCCTATGTACGAACAACATAGCTAAGTATAAAGCATTAATCTATGGATTACATGCTGCTCTTGTTGTGAGGGTTAAAGATATTAAGATCTATGGTGATTCACATTTAGTGATTAAACAAATCAATAGTCTCTATCAAACTAAACATGATAAAATTTCACAATATAAGGATCTCGTTCTCAATCTATTAGAGCAGTTTGACTCCTTTACCATTTATGACATCCCTTGCAAAGACAATCGCCATGCAAATGCAATGGCTAGCGCAACATCTCTTATATCTCTTGTAAAACCTTCTAAACAAGTCATCTTTACCATTCTGATATTATGAAACCCTCCATCAATGATCAACCTACTGATGTATTTCCAACTTTTCCAAATAATCAATGTGAATGGTGTGATGCCATCTACAATTATCTAAAATATGGTACCATTCTCGTACCCACAACTAGAAATACCCGCATTTGCCTCAAAAAGTTAGCCACTAAGTATATCATCCTTGCTGACACATTATATAGAAGATCCTTTGATGGAATCCTTTTGTGATGCCTCAAAGATGTTGAAACTCATGTTGCCCTCGAACAAGCCCATTCTGGTACTTGTGGAGGAAATTTTGGTGGAAAAACCTTAGTGCAAAAACTCCTTCGCATGGGATATTACTAGAAAAACATGGAGAAAGATTTCTATGTGTATGTTAAGCGATTTCATTAGTGCCAAGATTATAGTCATTTGATCCATGCTCCTGCTTTGGACCTTCATTCCCAAATACCTATCTGGTCGTTCTCTATGTGGGCCTTGGACCTAATTGGTAAAATCTTCCCACCTTCTTCTACTGGACATATGTTCATTATTACTACTACCAATTATTTCACCAAATGGGTCAAATCCATTCCCCTCTGATCCACAGCCATTGAGGTGATTTGTCGTTTCTTGTTGGAAAAAATTATCACTCGGTCTGTCCTTCATCCCTGTTAGTCTTAGATAATGGTAATCCCTTTAAGAAAAAAGATGTGAAGAAGTTCCTTGAGACCTTCCATATCCAAAATTTATTTTCAACACCTTACTACCCTCAATCTAATGGTCAAGATGAAAGTACTAATAAAATCCTAGAGAAAATCCTTAAGAAGAGTGTCAATCAAAACAAAAAAGATTGGCATAGACAATTGCAATATGCACTATGGTAATATCGCATGAGTGTTCATTATTTTATAGGAAATACCCCTTTTAACCTTGTTTACGACATTGAGGCTATCCTCCCTTTAGAGCTAGACATCCCCATGTTGAGGATTTCTCTCCAAAGTCTTCTTGATAATGACACTTATGCAGAACAAAATTTACACCAAATTTAAATGCTTGATGAACAACACAGCAGTGCTCTTGAGAATCTTCAAGCTTACGCTAAATAGTTGCAATGGAAACACGATGTTGGTGTCATTCCTCAAACCTTTAACAAAGGTGATTTGGTCTTCTATGAAAATAAACGCAACACCACCACTGATTACATCAACAAAGGTAAATTTAGTCCTAATTGGTTAGGCCCCTATGTGGTTGATACAAATTATGGATCCGATCCTAATTGGTACTCCTCTTCAAGATCCCATCAATGCCATTCATTTGCATAGGTATTATGTCTAATCCCCTTTTGAATGATATGCATTATAGATCAGTTTGGTTAAAGCTATCAAATTCTATCCTATTGGCTTTCTCATTCCTTCATTCTTGAAAAATCATTCTGCATGGGTCTTGAAGACTAAAGTGATTATTTGATTCATTTTTATAATTACTTTAGATTTCATACAATTCGATTTTCCTTCTTGTGTGTTATGTTACTTTAAAATCATCAGTGCATAACATATTTAATCTTTATGTTGTATCTAACATACATTCTAAACATGTTTTAAGTAGATCACATACATTATGTAAAATCATGTTCCCATTAGTTAAATACTCTAACAAGGTCTATTTAATTAATCTCATTATCATTTAACATACACACAATTAAACTATGCCATATAAAATACAAATGCATATATATACATATATCAAAAGTCTTTTATACATATCATCATAATATATAGTGTCACTGAGGACTATGATTACTAGATCCCTCAAGATATTGTACTCACATTGAATCAATAGTAGGGCATCTACAGAGAGTCATGTGTGATCATGATTTTGATCCACTAAATTTGAGCATGTACTCCAACCCTCCCATCCATGTGCAAGTGCTAACTAATGCTCACCTGCTATCTAGTCCCCCTCTGCCTGTAATTGGGCCACATCTCTCTCTAGTCTCTCCACCTCTGCTGGAGGATATGATGGTTGCACCTATGGTGTAGCTCTCACTCAGTGGACCTACCTCCTCAGGCCCTCATAGGCTTCCCGCAACCTCAGGAAAGGTCTGAGGGTCTCTAGATCTTACTCCATGATTGTTGGGGGCACATAGTCAGTATCCATCTCCTCCTTGTCAAGCATCATCGACACTATCTTTGTAGCTTTCTAATGTAGAAACTCTCGGCAAACCTCTGCAAGCCTTGAAAAATCACATAAGACTCTCATGAGTAACACATCATCATATAAATATATATGCATTAAATACATCTCTCAAAATTAAATATCATCACCTGTATCTCTAGCACAATGGTGAATGTCCACCTCATCCTGCATAGGGGGCATAGACAATGTGCTCACCTCCCCTCATCTATAAGTTTTGGCACCTACTATTTCTACTATTTGAGATCTAGTCATATGTACAGGTGAGACCTCTCCCTACTCATATTGGTCCTGGGTTGCTTCATCATCATCATTACTCAGGGGTGGCTCCTCTACTCTCTCCTCTGCCTCCTCCTCCTCATCCTACTCCTCATCCTCATCCCCATCCTCTCCTTCCTATCCATCATAATTTGGGTTTACATCCTCATCATACTCCTCATTAATAATATATGTAAATAATTCAGCAGCGTTGTAGTGTGTCTCCTTGGCCTTGTCCTCTCTCTCTCTCCTCCCCCTCATCTGGCATAGGCTCTACCTCTCCTACTAGCTCATCCATTGGGAACAATAGATTTGTTTGTGATTCTCTCCACCACTCCTCATGGTCCCATGTTGTCCCAACATCATGTGCATCATCCATAGGTGGCTGGTCTTGATCTCAATCGTTTGAGTCACTCTCAATGACATCATCTAGTATAAATCATGCAATATCCCCTCACCTTTGAGCAGTCCAAATAGACCTCCTGAATGATGGTCATGGCTAAGGTGATATATGTACATATCCAAATGACCTCATAATCCAATCATAGTTGAAGCCTCATAACCCGATCATAGTAGAAAGACCGCACTATGTGAATGTCTTGTCCTATCAAGAACCTACTCATTTGTAACCTCCTTAGTTGTCTACTATGATCTAGCCACTACAAAATGAGCTAGTACGGCCTCCACAAGATATCCTCCTCATCTAGTTGGTCGAATGTCACTCTTCAAAAGTAAAGATCAACATACTACAATAATCATCATAATGGATAACCAAATGCTTAAGGATAGCCCACTATTGCCAGATACAAGAAGCCAACTGGTCATGTACATGTGATATGCTCTAAGCTCCATACCTGTAAGAGTGTGTATTGTACCATACTATCCAACTTTCAAAAATAAAATCGACCAAGGTCATATTACAAATGTGCTAAAATGCATTGTCCCCAGGTGTAAATCGTTCAATGCTCTACCATGCCTCATACTAAATCTACCAGTCCACCCTCCAGATGTGTTTCTTTCCCATCTAGCAAGAGGACCAATTCTACTGTATGCATCATAATATGTCTAACCATTGGTGCTCTTGAATAGAGTAACATTTCCAACTCTATCTAACCTACAACTCTGTCATCATGTATGGGACCATCAAGGCAGTACTACATGTCTGTCAGCTTTTCTCAAAAGGACAATCCCCTCTATAGTTGCACTTGCTCCCTTTGAATGGGCACTCAGAGTATGTGATGGATGTCTTCTAATGTAATAGTCATCTTTCCCATCGGTAGGAAAAAAGTGCATGTATCGGCATTCCACCTCTCACATAATGTCATCAACATAGCATCATGATATGCCATGGGTGGCATGAGATATTCCCAATTGATCCACATTTCGTCTAGATGCTTCATCTCTGCTACCAATTCTCTCAAGAAAATCAGATGTCTCCCACCTAAACACTATCGTGAGTGAGTGGGTACCTATACAAATTATCACAATATGCTATCTAAATCATCTAATTTCTTCAATTTTACTCTAATTCATCAAGAAAGTGCAATAATGTTATTCTAGTGTGCTCTTCCTCAGGCCCTAGTCAATTTAGAACCCTTTTGGGACACTTCACGAAGAAATGTGACACTTTGCAAGGAAAAGGGACACCTTGCGAACAAAAGGGACACTTTGTGATCAAAAGGGACAATTTCCAAAGAATCGGGACACTTTGCAAACTTTTTTTCCAAGATCCTAATATACTCTAAATATTAAATTCATCCTATAATTGAAAAATCATAAAGCAAAGGCTCTAGAATCAACTAACCTCATGTTGGCAGTTACTGCTTGACACTTGATCTTCCAGTACATCTAATCTTCGAGGGATGAAATCATGTGTGCTCGACATCCTCTTGCTCTCTCCTTGTCACTCTTCAACACTACAAAATGTAAATGAGAAATTTAAGTACATGTTTACTCTTTTTTATTTCTTTTTAACTACCTTACTTTTCACACACATGTGCACAATTGTACCTTTTTCACTTTATTAACTGTTTAGTGTTCTTTTTCATTCAAATCGACATTGTGGGTGCTCGTGATCTTCATGTTTTATGTGTTTACTACATCAGAATCATGTTTCCATGCCCTACATCATCACTTAGCTATCTTTATGAGGCATGGTACTTGGAAATTCCCTCTAATATGCCTGCTCTCATTCGATGTGGCTAGATGGCTACCTTGATTCCACCTCCATAAAGCAAGAAAAATCAAGGGGGGCATACATCTACCCTCAAATTTGATCTTTAGATATTAGATAAGAGGATTTATAGGAATTCTAACAAATTTTTGTTATAGGATGCAGTTCCTAACATTGTGGTTTTGCAGGTAACTACACTAGGGGCTTCATTCTCCCACCTTTTCAATGAGTATACTTTTATGAAAAGAAGGTGTATTGTTTGTTTCAAAGTCCTTTAGCTTACATATGTACATAGATTCATATAGACACTAAAGTGGGGGATAAATTTGTTGCCAAATATTATATACCTCTGAATAAAAGGAAAATTTTATGCCCGTTTTGGTCCTACTTTAGGTCCCATTTCATCAATTATGACCTTAAAACAATATTTATAGGCCCCTAAGGTTCGTTAATTTTGACTTGGAGGCCTTTTTTACCTAAGGGATTGTTCAAAAAGCATTGTTCCCACTTCAAAATCCCTTAGTGGGACTAGGTCTCCCAAGTTGGTGACCTAGTCCTTTTTGAGGATTTTTGAGAATTTAAGAGAGAAAATTAATATTTAATCAAAAACTGTTGGTGGGTGTCAGCCTCTTAGGTCAAAATTCCTGACAATTAGGTCTTTTTTCTTATATATTCTTCTTCTTAGGTCATTTTTCCACTCTCTCTTAGTCATTTTTCACATCCAACTCCAAAAACCAAGTGCAAAGCATTTTCCTCAAGAAGATTCATCCCTCTAGAAAAAAATGTTGAAGCTTTTGAACAGTAAACTAGGGCCTTTTGCAGGTCTTCAAGCTCACTTCACATCCAAGACCACACATTGAAAAAGGTTGAAGATAGATTCCTATGGAGATTCATGGAGAAATCTAGGTTGAAGAGGTGTAACTAGCCACCAAATCATTCCTAAATACTGATTTCAAAGTGCCTCCATCTTCTACTTTCAACCCATTTGTAGATTTGAGCTTTTCATACCATTTGTATTCTTTTTAGTTTCCATTTGAAATGGTGTAGGGTTTCTATGGTTGAAGTCTTCCATCATTTCAAATCTATTACTTGCATCTTATTCTAGCACAATAGAATAGGATTTTTCTTTATTTCAAGTTTTCCTAGTTATAGACACACTTAGGGCTAGGGTTTATGCAGATTATCTATTCCATTCCAAGTTTAAATTCAAACTAGGGGTTTGAAATAGGAAAACCCCAGATTAGAAACCCAAATGTCTTTTGATTTGCAAGTTATTTTGCAAATCTTAGTCTGGATTCCTGTGAAGAAACATAATACAAAATAGAGGCCTCTGTGTCCACTTCCAATTTTTTAGAAAAGCTGAAAGGGACTAGGTCACCCATAATGGCAACCTAGTACCATTGAAGGTTCCCGACACTGAAAGTTGCAGATCTAAAGACCCAGTTGACAAAAATGGCTTTCAAAATAGTTTTCCTGAAAAGGGACTAGGTCACCCCACTTGGCATAAGTGTCCCAATTGGTCCAAAACTTTGATTTTCTACGTTTTTCGCAGTTTCCACAACTCCCTCTTCAACCCACAATAGTTTTTAGGTGCACCCATTTGATTTAATAGGTTATTTTACTTAGCTTAATCTTCTTTTAGCACTTTTGTAATACATTATGTGTTTTACAACATCATAAACTCTCGTAGTTTAGGTTAAGTAGTTAGGTTTTCATATTCCCTTAGATATTCAATCTCAAGTATTGAATGAATCACAAGATTTAATGCCCACTGGTGGTAAAGGAAAACCCTCTTCCTTCTAGATGGAACCCTAGAGAGTTGTAGAGGACCCATTCTTTTACCCCCACACTAAACCATTAAATTTTGTGGTTCAATTCAAACTCACACTAAAGTAGCCAAGTGGTGTGAATGCGGATGGTGAAGAGTGAGAAACATGAAGGAGATGGTCAATCCCCCAAGAATCAAGATTCTAAGTCAAATTGACATTAGTGTAGAAGGAGACATTCAAGGGTGAATGGTTTGCAACAAAATAAGATACATAATCATGAAATGACAAGAACTAGAAGGAAGAGAAGAAGGAAAGTAAAAATTTGGATCAAGCTTCGATCATTGTCTAGCTAGTTGTGGATCAAATCTAGGTTCTTTTTCCAAAAATGCATACTCATTGTGGGGCAACATAACTCATGGTTTTTCATTGGGTGAGAATGCCCAAAAGGTGGCTTAGTGAGAAATTCATGTCATTGTGTTAACTTCCCACCGTATAATGAAAAAGTCATACTAGTGTGTCAAATCATTATCCATGGGATGCCTCATTCTCATTAGGCCACTTTAGTTTCTCGTACACTCTTGGAAGACATCAAACCCAATGAAATCACAAAGAAGAGGACACATCACAAGAAAAAGAGACATCATGCCATGAAGTTTTGTAAAAAGATGTTGTCTATGGATGCCCCAACTTTAAAGCGGTTGCTACACCATAACTACAAGAAATTTCTTTGAAGTATCCAAGGATAGAGGGAGGAAAACATTAGACCCAACTTGGAAATCCCTATGCCAAGTCATATGTTTCTGAATTGAGCTACATCATGAATAAGGGAATAGTATGTCACATGTGAGTCACCTTATGATATTTCTTCCACATCCCAAGCTTGCTCCTATATGTTCATGAAAGGTTAATGACTAATCTGAAGAGACAACAATAGGTGACATATGAGGACAAGGTTGGTTAACCCCTTTCTCCCACTAAGTGTAGGATAAAGGTGAGCCTAGAATGGATGATGGTATGTTTCTCCTCATGATGGATAAAAAACATGCAATAGTGCATGTGCTATGAAACTAAACATATTATATGGAAAGGAGAAACAATTAATTTATGTGGATGAGTTAACAAGGTTTCAAAAAAGTTGGCCTTGATGGTATTGACTTTGTCATATATGTGAGTAATTTAATTATAACTTGGTTGGTGTGAAACACTAGGCTTAGGTGGGTGAAGGATGCGTTTAGGTGTGTTTAGATTTTTTTGCTTGTGTGATGGTGGGTAAACAATAAGAGGATTCTTAGGATGGCCCACGGGGTATGTAGGAGGTTCATTGATTGTGGGAGGTCGAATTTGGACACTTGCATTTGGATAACCTCAACGGGATTGGTTTGATGTATGTCTAAAAAAGGGAAATCTTGTATCATCTTGGTACCATCACACAAGGAAGATATGTTACGATTGTGTGGAAGGAGCTCAAAATTTTTTTTGTCTTATTGTATAATGGTTTGGTGTTCTTGTTTATTGATGGGAGGAGGAGGAGAAAGTGCTAGGTGATTGCCTAAAGTCACTTTCTCTTCTGCCATAGTATCCATCCTAGTAGGAGAGTTGGTAAGGGGTTCATAAGAAATAGGGGAGATATCAAGAGAAGGACTTATTTGGTCAAAGAGGTTGTCCCAAATGGGAGGGGCATCAGGAAAAGGATGAAGAAGATTCCCATGAGTCTTATTAAGGGTAGCTTCTAACACAAAAAATCTTTGACACATCGAGGGTGAATAGTAGGAGAAGGACAACTATCATGGTTATATCTAGAGTCTAGGTAAGGTGATATATAGGAAAGTGTCTATGATTTCATTTTCTTGTTCTAAAATATCTAACAAAAGGGGATGAGGAGAAGAACAAACAAGATCGACATGATTCTCATAGATTGTACCTTATTTTGTGAAGATACCTTCACCACTCAAAGGAGAGGTATCGAGAGAAGAACAATTATGATCATCATGATTGTCTAGGTTTTATTTTCTTCTAACACATCATCCGCACAAATATGAGAGATAGGAAGGAGTGTAAGTTTAAGATAATGATAAATGTTTTCATTCGGTAGACTCTCATAACTAGGGAATGCATTGAATGAATGATTAACATGTTTATGTACTATTTTTTTCCTTGCAATTTTGGAAAGAATTGAAACTAACATTGTTGAAATTTAAAATACAATGTGAAAAAAATGAAATGCAATTTTAAGAGTTCAAACAAGGTAATTTTCTGATTATACTATGCAACGATCTGAAAATGAAATGTTATGATTGAGATAATTTAAGATAAATTTATTATAATGCATGTAATAGAAACACAACCAGTCTATATATATAGTTAATGACACAAAATAGGGGCTTAAAAACAAGGTTTTTCACCTTTGTAAAAGGTAGTTTTAGGGGCCTAAATAGACTAAGTCACCTAGGGTGGTGACTTAGTCCACCTGGTGTTTTTTTTTTAGCATTTGCAGAATATTTTGATGGATATGGGTGGTTTGTATGTTGTATGAGGCAAAGCTAAGATGCAAATGCAAAATTTTAGAATTTTCAATGATTTGAGATGCAAAAATGCAACCTATATGCACTTTCACTAATGCAAAATTTTAGAAAACCTAGAATGCAAATAAACTAATGAAACATCAAATGAAAGTTAATCCTAGGATTATTATAGACTCTAAACCAAAAAGGAAGGTATGAAAATGTTAGGTTCACCAAAATTTACCAAAAATTTTAGGGGAAAGATAGCTCTCTTGCACTTCTAGGGTTTTGCACCTAAAAGGAGAGAGCTCTTCCATACCTAAAATCTAGGATGGTTCGTTCAATATTAGGGTTAATGTGTGTGTGGAATAATGTGAATGAGGTATTATAAATGAAAATGAACTAAGAATAGAAACTAACTATTAATGTAAAACCTAGAAAGTGTAAGACACTTGAAAACACATATTGATATACAAACATTAAACTAAATGACCTATGAATGAACATAAAATGAAAAAGAAAGAAAGGAAAGTGGAAGTGTGCACCTCAAACATGAAGAGGGATAAGATGGAGGTTTAGAATCTTGAAGAATATTATGCAAAGGTCAAGTGGGACAATTGTGCCAATCTGGGTGACTTAGTCTAGTTTCTGATAAAATCTATCAAAACCAATTTTTGACAAAAGGGTACTCAAATCTATAGAAAACCCTTTTTAGTCTTTGTAGTGGGATTAGGTCACCATTAGTGGAAACTTGGTCCATTTTCATGTTTTGGGAAATCTCAAGGTGCACTTTGTAGCTTTAGGTCTTCTCTTTTGTTCTGACAAGTTTCCATGTTTGAATCTTGTCTGTAAGTGTCCTCCAAGCTTTAACTAGGGTTTTTGCAACCTTGAAGGACTTTGGAAAAATATTGAATACATTTCCACCCTTTTTATTTTCCAAATATACACACAAGACCTGCAATTAACATGAAGAGGGAAAATTTGTTGAATGTTAGGGCATGTGGGTTTGCCTTGTTCAAACCCCTTTTAGATAATTAAATCAAATGAAGAGATAATGTAATGGAATATGAAATTATTGAGCTAGTTCCTTTTCATGATGAATTATCTTGAGTTGTTACAACACTCAACCCTTGAGTGCTTCAGAAAATATGTCTTGATGACCTAGGATGCTCAAACCCTAGCTTGCTTGAGAAGAAGGGGGATGAAGAGTGAAGAATGAATGCATAAGTTGATTATGAAATTAGGGTAGAATGAATAGGTGAAAGGGAGGGGAAAAGCCCTTATTTTTACATGTGATGCCCTATTTCTATGAAAATAAAAAATCACAGACCGACCTTAGGGTTTATGAGACAATATCCCACAATAATTTTAAATTAATTTTGACTTTTATGCCACATGGGTCTAAGTTGCCCAAGATGGCGACTTAGTCTACCTAGGAAATTTTAAGTGGTTGTTGGGGATTAAGATATTTTTATTCTTGTTTGTTAGGATTGTCTTCCAAAACACACTAAAGTAGGACCTATAAGTGCATTAAGGGGCTATTTTGACATAAGGGTTAATTTATTGATGATAAGCCTAGGAAAGTGTGAGGGTTGGTTACAAAAACTTATAAACAATTTGGACTAAGGCTTAGAAAGGGGTAACAAAAGGTTGTTTAGTTGAATTATGATGAAAGGGTCTTAGAAAAGTTGGAAAATGTGTTACAACACTTCACAACACCTTTGCAAAACACCATATAATTCTTATTAATTGTCAAGTCTCCAAGACCTAATGTGAATGTGTTGGCCACATTACGAGATTAAATCTAAGAAAAACCAAGCCAAAATACACAAGAAAGGGCCCAAATGAGTGAAAAGTGTCAAGGATACACTTTTTTTGTGACATGGGCTCTTAAACTAAATATTTCCAAAGCCTATGAAAAATTGTCTTAAATTTTTTTATTTGAAGTTCTTTGCAAGTTTATCTTCTCTGGAAAATTCCTGAAACTCATACAAGTTTGTGTTACCTCCCCTAGGTTCTTTGTGATTATCAATGGTACCCTGCAAGGTTTTTCCTCTGTTGAACTATAAATAAACTAGGGAGGGGTGATTTCGTATTCTATCTAGGTCATTCAACTATGTCCTAGGATCCATAATCGCATTTACTAACAACCTCACAAGGTGAGTCAATTAAAACTGGCGACGACCTAGGTGGAGATTTCTTCCAGCTTAAAGGGGTTCACCACCAAGTAAATACTTGGAAAATAAAAATGAACATTGAAGCTACAAAACCTAGTTATGCAAGATAAATTATTTATGCAAATAATGAAATTATGCAACAGGGGGATAGGTTATGTGTACCTAGGAAGTATAGAGATGTTGTGAGGATTCTGGAAATACAAAGAAGCTGTCAAAATGTGCCTTGGATGACTAAGACACCTAGGATGGTGTATTAGTCCCGCTACTATTTTTTGAGGTAAATACAAAATATTCAGATGTCAAAACTAGATCTGAAGGAATCTTTTAAAATATGCTTGGGAGGACTAAGACACCCAAGGTGGGTTATTAGTCCCTTTCTAAATATCTAAAAGCTCTGAATGTGATCCTGATCTCCAAGGTTTGCACTTGTTTCTTCTTGGATCTCAGGCTTTGAAACTCTTGGATCTAGCCTGTGTGTGAGTTTCAGTGAAGATGACAAATTTATAATGCGACTTTACAAATTTTACAAGTTTGCACTCTAAATGATTTTGAAGTCTTCAACCTAGATTTATAAACACAAACACACAATACAGGAAAAAAAATGATTTTTAGTAAATGGGGTTTTGCCTTGGTCAAACCCCATGTTGGTAATTAAACCTTGGAATGAAATAGAATAATGAAGGGAAATGGTGAATGAATTATATGCAATACTACAACTCACCAAACCATTGTAAAGTCAAAAAAATTGTGTGAAATAGTTGCAATGGATATGGATCTTGAACAAAAGATATGGACTTCAATTGGTTGCTTGAATCAACACCCTACATCATAAATGTTAGCACAACAACACACATGATGCAAGAAGATCTTGGATATGATGTTTGAATCTTGCTGATGGCTCCAAATTATTGATGAACTACTATTGAATGCTCTTGATATCATAATTTTCGCTTACGAATGAATACTCAAGTTTCTAGGATGAAAATGAATGAGTGACCCTTGTATTTATACTTACTTATGGTTAATATCCTAAAATTATATCACACCAAGTCAACATATGAATTCATTAAATAAAGGAGGCTAAATCTCGCCAGAACTTGAAATTAAATCCCCAAAAAGAATTAAGGAGGACTAAGATGCCCTAAGTGGTGTCTTAGTCCCCAGTCCTAAAACTTGGGGCACAAACACCATAAAGGGGCCCAATTAAAATACCTTAAAATTAGGGTCCCAAGACCTCAAGGGGACAAAAACACCCTAGTTGGAATTTTAGTCTCGACCAAAAATCAGAAACACAGAGATGATAATCATTAGGACTATCATTTATGCATTGAAGAATGTCAGGATTATCCTAAAAAAGATGCAATTCATAGAGCTTGTGGACATAAAATAGGACCAATTAAGCCATAAATGAAGATAAATAAAGAAAGGTGGGCACAAACAAGTGTGAAAATGAAAGGGTATGAATTTTACTACACTACATTTAGCCCCCGCTTTAGTGAGAGGATGATCTTGCTTCAAAATCACACTAAAGTGACCAACCACGAATCAAGAGGGGTTCAAATGTACTAATGTTAGTAAGATAGGATGAAGACAATCAAGAGAGATGGTCAAGCCCCCAAGATAAAGATCCTATGATAGACCAATAGAGGCACAAAGGAACATGCTTTCAGATGATATATGAATCTAAAATAAGATCACAAACATACACCATCAAAGACATGAAAAAGGAAAAAGGAAAAGACTACAAAAAATCAAGTTTCAACTAGTCGTCCAACGTGGTTGACCAGGTCTAGGCTTGAAGAGGTTTACAAGTGGAACATGTTGTCCACTATGTAAAAAAAATCATATGCTTGAAAGGGCTAGTGGGAGCTAGGTTTCCACTAGGTGAGCCCTAGGAGGATCATATAAAAACACACCTCCATGACTTTAAGAAGGTACAAAAATTCATGCTCACAAGGACTAGTGAAGCTATTTGTTCACTAAGTGAGCCCCATGGTGATCATATCAAAGCCATACCTCCATCATTTTAATAAGGTACAAAAATTCATGTTCACAAGGTCTAGTGAAGCTAGTTGTTCACTAGGTGAGCCCCAGGGGGACCATATCAAAGCCATACCTCCATGGCTTTAATAAGGTACAAAAATTAAAAATCAACACAACAAGAAAGAGAGTTATTCAAAAGGATTTTTCTTAGTTCATGATAGGTCTTAATCTTAGGAGACATTGTTCCTAATGTCACCAAGAGAGGATCAATCAAAGGATAAAATATTTTCAACCTAGGTAATGTAGTATGGTGCATCACCACCAAGAGGAATGTAATATGCTAAGATGGATCACACTCTTGAAGGAAATTACTCCCAATTTCACGACAAAGAGAAAAAAACATTGTATGAAGTAATAAAATCACATCAAGGAACATGAAGAAGAAATGCAAATCAAATCATGTCAAAATAATGTGAATGTATACCCCCACTTTAAAAAAATTGCTAACACCTGTATACACCTAAAATTGGTCTGGAGAATTCTGATTAATTAAATACGAATTATTTGATTTATTATCCTAATTTCCTCTAATTTTGAATAAATATAAATATTTATTTATATAGTTCACACTTAAATTCATCTTAATTAAATAAAAAAAATTAAATACTTTGTTTAATTTAATTATCATATACCTATTTTATTCTATCACATCAATCTTAAATTAATTAAATAGAGAACAAAACACTTTATTGATTAATTGCAACATTCTTCTGTTTAATTTAATAAACAATTTCTATAGTTCATTTTATTAAATTATTTATCCCTCTTTTGCTAATTTAAATAAATCAAAATATTTGAATAAAGGCATAAAGAATATTCCATCTATATCTCCTCAAAAATGAATTAGATATCCTATGTCTAATTTATGTCTAAAATATGTCACAATTAATGCTTTGAAACTTCATGGGAAGTTTTGGAGACAAATTGGAGACCAATTCCAAATTCTTCTCTCAATCCTCCTCCATCAATCCTTCCTCTTCACTTGCCTGGTGTTTTCATGGGTAGAGACAATCACCAAATTTCTCTCAATCTCCTCCATCTTTCACCATTCAATCCTCTAGATTGAATCCAAGCCTCTCAATGTCTTCCCTGTGCATTTCTATAGCCAGGAAATCTTTAAATAAAGCCTCATTGAACCAAGAAAAGGATCTAGAGAATCCAACTTATGCACTCTTACTCTACAAGAATTCAAGCATCAAGCATCAAGCATCCAACAATCAAGCTTTCATAGCATGGCTGCCTCTTGTAGCTGCATTTATCTATTTCATGTCAATTCATGCTAGTTTATTTTATTTATCATCTAGTATTATCACATTAAGCTCCATATCATTGCATTAGCATCCATCTCATTCTTTGACTTGTCATTTTAACAATCATAGTGCACTCACGATTTGAGAGCAATAGTGGTTTAATAAATCTTTGGAGATAGAGAAAAATATGACACTTTCAATAGATTATTGCTTTGAATTGATTCATTTAGCTTTGTCTTTGATATAATGTCATATTAAGAAGTGTGTTTTGTTCCTTACACCTTATCCACGCTTACAATTTGGCACCCACTATGGGGCATTAACCCCAATTTTAATTTTTTTTCTAGAAAGTGTCATGCAGGTTCCTAGCGTGTTTTCATTTAGCACTTTTGTCAAATACTATAGCGCTTCCATGGAAAAATACAGCGCTTCCGTGCTCTATTTTGGCGGTTCCATGTTACTACAGTGCATCCATAAAAAAATTTAGCATTTTCAACTTTAGCACTTCTATGAACTGTTTCAACGCATTGGTGATTTAGCGCTTCCGTGGCAAATTTCGGCGCTTCGGTGTCCAGTTTCGGTGCTTTCATGTTATAACGCTTTAGGTAAGAGTTACAATGGTTCATTGGAATATTCCAGTGCTTTTGTAAAATTAGTCTGGATCCGACATGGCCATGACCAGATTTTAATACATTTCACAGTTGGACTAAAATTTATCAATCCTATTATAGTCACTTTTGGTTGTCTAAAATTTATCAATCCTAGGATAGTCACTTCTTGGTGTCTAAAATGTATCAATCCTAGGGTAGCCACTTTTTGTTTTCTTAAAAGAAAATTTATCAATCCTAGGATACTCATCACATTTTTACAAGTACAAGTTAAAAAGAACAAACATGATTTCTGTGAAGCAACACCTTCACATAGATTAAAAAAAATTATTTTTGAGCTTAAAATAGAACAAATTCTATGTTGTGCTTGTGGTGATTAGGCTTATTCTCTCCCCTTAACTGGGTGACCAAAGTGCCAGGTTCACTTTTACTTCATGCTATGTACGCTTTATTAAATCCTTTAGAAGGCCCACAGTAGTGGGAAAATGTACTCACCCTACGGGAACGACCTAAGTGGGAACACCTAAAGCCAAGGATTCCAACCCACTATACTAAAAATGCAAGTTGTTGATGAAATTCCAACTTGACGGTAGTGAGCAAGATAACCATCCCCAAAATCTTTGTTCTAAAGATTGAGAGGTCTCTTGAGGGAGTTTATCAATTGCCGCACCGCACAGAAGCCCTATCTACGAAACATGGAGTAGTATCCCACCGAGTCAATATCCATACATTGTCATACTCATGGTGCAAGGAGAGGGAAGAATGTGCCCACAAGACACTCACCATATAATTGCCATGGACTGTTTGCTCAAGGGACGAGAAATCCAACTCTGAGTATGCATCTAGAAATGACAAAAACACGGGCGCCCTCTAGGGGGTGACAAGGCTGTGTGCGTCAACGCAATTCATGATGTGCGTTGTGAGTATAATGATGACCTATTTGTCCTTAAGTGTCAGTCTATTTGATTTATGTATAATTGTTAAAACAACTCGTGAAAATCAATAAGAATCATTTGTGGTTCTTGAACATACATGATCTATTCAGTTAAACACAATTATTCACAATTGCTTGCTGTGTTTTCAAAAATTCATTCAAATCAGATTAAAGATCATCTTGAAAACCAACAAATTCAAGTTAGATCAGAAAATCCATGCTGTGAAAGTGGAATTCCACCACATTTATCAAGAGAAAAATCAAAATTAAAAAACCCAAGAAACATTTCAGTTATTGAGATAAGTTAAGAAGACAACATTTTCTATATAAAAATCGAAAACTCTTTTTACAACATAGAACATTCATCCACATATATCACAATTTTGCTAGGGGTCACACTTTAGATTATGCAATAGAACCACTCTATTCACAAGCCTTCTTCCAAAGAAGAGCTCTCACTCAGTATCACAACCATAGTCAACACATAAATCATTCTCATATTCCACAATCCATGACACAGTATGCCACAAGGCCAGATCAAATTTTACAATAGAGAATCATAAAAGTCATGTTTTTAGTGCTCTAGAAACATGTTTCAGCGCTTCGGGTCATTGTTTTAGCACTTCTATGAAATAGTGCTTTCGGGCACTGTTTCAGCGCTTGCAGTCTATATTTTAGTGCTTTCATCAAACGACACTTTCATCATATTTTCAAGCGCTTTCAGGTAATATTTCAGCGCTTCCATCAATTTCTACAGTGCTTTCGTGCATTATTTTAGCGCTTATGTCAAGATTGCGCTTCTATCACCTGTTTCAACACTTTGGAACTCTGTTCTAGGGCTTCTATGAAATAGCGCCTCTTTCATTTGTTTTAGCGCTTTCAAAACAAAGAGTTCAAAAATCCTACCAGTCCGTCAGTCTGTCATTTTATCCACAATCTTTATCAGAATCACTGTCTAGAGACCGAGAACATATAGGTTTATAAAAAATTCCAATCTTATTAACTAAAACAAGATCTTTCTAATCACAAGTTTCAAAATCAAATACACAATCAATTACTACACTGAAGTTTCATCATTAGGATACTATCATCCTTTATCATAAAACCAAGTATAGTAATCAATTTTTTAACATACTCTCATCAATAAGATCAGTCATCTTATTTGACTTTGTTAAAAGTTCAACTAACATTTTCTCAGCATAGAAGATCAACATTTCAGAAGAAGGGTAAAAATTTGTATTGCAATCTTCACTAGGTCCCAAAAGCAGAGACTCTTAGAGCAAGAACTTGAAACATCCCAAACAATGGCAGAAGAGAATCCTTGGAACAATCTGAACCAAAACGATAAGAATGAAATAACTCCAGAGGATATTCAGACAGCTCAACAAGATCCCAAGTTCCATAAATTTATGGAAAATATTTTAGAACAAGATATGGAGAAGTATCTTTTGATGTTGGCTGAATTGGGTGCCAAACTTCCCAAGGACTTCAACGTGAATTGTCTAAAGGAAGCACCTGGAACAAGTGAGACTAAAATACTATAACCTACACAAACAATAGATCTAGTTGCCACTTTAAGATCTCAAATGCAACTATTACAACAACAGATATAGGATATGATGAAAGGGAGTACCAAAAGATATGTGATACAGGACATTTATCCTTATCCTTTTGACACAACGGTCAGTTTGATACCTTTCCTAGAAACTATGAGATCTCCAAGTATGAAAAGTACAATGGAAGAATGGATTGGATAGATCATATCAGGGAATTCAAAAAAAATCATCTCAAGTTTTCCCAAGAGGAAACTTAATGAGATTATTCCCAAGGAGCTTGGGAGGATCATGTATGGAGTGGTTTTCAAAACTACAACCAGGTATCAGAACTTTTGAGGAACTAGTCAACAAGTTCATTTCCCAGTACTCCTTTAACATCCAACATGATGTTACAATAAAGGATCTTTATAACCTAAAGAAAAACAAAGGGTAAACGTTCTTGTGTTTTCTACAAAGATGGCGACAATTGTTCACTAGATATCCTCGATCCATTCCTGAGGAAGAAAAGATGGAGTTATTCATTGACAACTTAATGGAGGAAATGAGTTATAGGATTGAATTGCAATGTCCTCCCACATTCAAAAAAGTAATAGAAAACGGTCTTTAAATTGAGGAAGCATTATTCAAAAGAGGATTTATCAAACATTTCAATGATAAAATGAATAACACAAATAACTCCTCCAACCAATACTCAAGCAATGATAAGCCAAATTTTTGGCAAAAGAATCGAAACACATCTACCAATAAAACAACAAGTGATTCCCAAAATGTCAAACCAATTTTCAAATTGACATCTACATCAAAGAATCAAAACAATGATCAAATTATCAAGTCAAATGTCATACAAAACAATGAGATCATAAAAACATAGTCATATCAAAAACCATCAAATCAGTGTACGTTCACACCTTTAGGCCAAACGATAGAATCAACAATGAAAGAATTAGTCACCAATGGCCTTATCACTGCACGAGAAGCCCAATTCTGGGATCCAAAGGTCAAACCACCATGGTGGAATGACGTTGATTACTGAAACTTCCATAATAACAAAGGCCACAAAACTAATGATCGTATGGAGTTGAAGCATGCAATACAAGATTTGATCGACAACAATAAAGCATATGTGGAAACACCCCAAAATAACAATGATCATTCAGCCTTCAAGGACCCTTTTCCAAAATATGACAAAGGAGCACCATCATCTTCAAACAACAAAAGAAATAATGTCAACCATGTCTTTGACACAACAATCCTTTCTCTATCTAGAATAGAGAATGATCATATAGTTAGTCACAACATTGACGAACCCAAAATCAACAACACTACCCCCTTGGACTTGCTCCCAAGCATACAAATCTCTGCTAATCAAATCAATGTCTTTAAAATCAGAGACCGTCAAGAAAATCAACTAGTGAATGTAATGACTAGGGGACAAGCCAAGTTCATGTTAAAGGGAGTTGGATCTACACATGCAGTTCCACCTCCATCTCATTATAACATCATCGATCAACTGCAAAACATTCCTGCACAGATATCGATACTAGAACTCCTTAAAATATCAACATCACATAAGGAGGTTCTAGAACAAGTTTTAGTTGCCACTATGGTACCAAAGAATCTAGATATTTTCAGTTCCAAGCTATGGTGGGACATTTAGCTACCCCACATTGTCTATCATTCTCTGAATAGGATGATATCTTGCTAAACCATCCCCATAATACTGCACTCCATACTGAATTCTTAATCCACAATCATCGTGTCAAGAGAGTCTTAATAGATGGGGGAGCTTGTCTGAAAATTTGAACTCTCAAGTTAATCCATGCACTAGGGTATTCAGATGATTATATTGATGCTCGAAGAAAACTGACTATCAAAGCATATGATGAGGAAGAAATATCGTCTAAAGGCTTGATTGTGCTACCCATTCAAGTGGGGCCAATGATGAAACATATAGCATGTCAAGTGTTGGAGAAAGAGTTAATGTACAACATTCTCTTAGGACGACCATGGATCCATGAAATGTAGGCTATACCTTCGACATATCATCAATGTTTGAAGTTTCCAATAAATGGACGAGAGGTGACTATATCTACTGATAACAATCATCCTCAACATTGTGACACCCTTAGGATCTCTCAAGATACCTTTGTACCACACAATAGGGAAGCATCATGTTCAAAATCATCCAAAGAAGAATAACGTCCAAGTATCACTACTAAGTGGGTAGAGAAGAAGGGTAAAGAAAAAGAAACAAGTCCTGTTGAAACTTAATCAACAAATAATCTGGATCAACAAACTTCTTTATCACAAAAGTTCCAAGGGCAAGTTGAACTGATGGATAAGGGAATGGGAACATATTCTATGGAGCAATCGCTTAACCTATCATAGTTAATGCCATCTCCTAGGACATATGGTCAACCATTTATGATCAAATCTCAAACATCATTATTAGTCACAACTCTTGATGAAAGGTTTGTCAAAAAAGGAAAAATAGAGGATGAATCAGACAGCAAAGTGATCTTGGATTGGCTATACAAAGATGAGGAACCCTCTACATCAGATATCAGTATCAAAAATGTAGATATTAACACTGATAAATATGGAAAAGGAAAAGCTATTTTAGAAAAAATGGGGTATGAAGGACAAGGACCAGTTGGATTAAGAAAGGATGGAATCATAAATCCTATTAAACCCCTCACTCTCCACTCAAAGGAGAAGTCAGGACTAGGATACTCTAATGAAGAAAAACAAGAACTAGAAAAGAAGGTTGTAGAAAGAATTCTTCAACTTAGAAATAGCTTTGAGACAGATTCAAATGAATATGAATGGGATTCATCTTCCGATGTATATTTCATAGATATTCATATTGATGTCATCTAACAGTATACACCTACACATGAGGAGGGCCAAGGCTATGGGTCTAGACCAATCATGGCAGCGTCACAAAATATCGATGATTCAAGTAGAGACGAACAGACCTCGAGTGAGATAGACGATCTTCAAGAAAGTACCATCATTGAACTTGACGATACCAACAACAACTATGATGAAATGGTTGTCTAAACCCTTACATCCATCAACCCAAATGAATCTAATGACCTCATGCCATTAATCCATCCTGAAGTCATCGATTGGGAACTTGTCGAACCTTTGACTATACCAATATTTACAGATGATGATGCCATCATAAATTTCCTATGTCATAGTGAACCTGGTACAAGTTCTATCTATAATACTCATAACAACATGAATCTACAGGAGGGTGTCAAATCTTGTTGCTGCAAAATTGAAAATAGGGAAAATAGATCTAATGGTGAAAACCATTCTATGGCAGCATTAGATCTGGAAAAATAAAAAATAAAGAATGCATCTAATGGTGAAAACCTTTCTAAGGCATTGAAGGATGGAATATTTGACACTCTTTTGGAACATTATCATAAGCGATCATCAGTCCTAGTGGAACCGACATAGTCTATGAACATTGACACTAAAGAAAAGACAAGAATCTTACATATGGTGGAATCCATGACAGATCAAGAAAGACCAGAATTCATCAAATTCTTTAAAGAAAGAAGCATCAACTTCGCTTGGTCATATTCCGATATACCAGGCTTAGACCCAAATTTTCTCATGCATCACTTGTCTTTGCCCGTAGGAATCAATCCTGTCAAGCAAAAATTGAGAAAAATGCATCCCCATATTGCATTGATGGTAAAGATAGAGCTAAATAAATTATTAGATGTTGGATTCATAAGGTCTATAGATTACGCCGAGTGGATATCAAACATTGTGCCTATTTCAAAGCCGGAAAATAGCATCAAAATATGTATAGATTTCAAAGACCTAAATAAAGCATGCCTGAAGGATGATTTTCCACTACCAAATATAGACATCATTGTGAACTTGATGGTAGGGCATGCCATGTTGTCAATCATGGATGGTTTCTCTGGGTACAATCAAATAAAAATAGCTCCAGAAGATCAGGAAAAGAAAACTTTGACATGTCCATGGGGAACCTTATGTTGGAATGTCATGCCATTTGGTCTAAAGAATGTAGGAGCCACTTATCAAAGAGAAATGATGACAATCTTCCATGATATGATGTACACCTTCATGGAGGATTACGTGGATGACAACTTGGCAAAATCTAGTACTAGGGAAGGACATTTGCATATCCTAGAAAAAGGAATTGAAGTGTATCCAATGAAAGTCAAAGAAATTATGGAGATGCAACCTACTAATAATATTAGTCAACTCAAATCACTACAGGGAAGACTCCAATCGATCAAAATATTTATCTCCCAACTGGCGGACAAAAGTCATCCTTTTAATCATCTATTGCATAAGAATATAGTTTTCAAGTGAGATGGGGGGTGTGAAACAACTTTCAATCAAATCAAAAAGTACCTAATATCACCACCCATTCTCATGCCACCAACAGAAGGTAGACTTTGAGATTGTACATTGCTACGAGAGATATCTCTTTGTGGGCACTTTTAGTGCAAGAGGATTATGAAAGAAAGGAACATGCCATCGACTATATCAGTTGGACATTAAATGGATATGAAATCAATAACACTTTCATAGATAAATCTTTCCTGACGGTTGTGTTTTCTACCGAACATCTGAGACACTATATACTAACTCATACAATCAAATTGATAGCAAAGATTGATCCTTTAAAATATCTACTTAGTAAAGCTACCTTAACAGGTAGACTAGCAAAGTGGGTCATTATATTAAGTGAATTTGACATTCAATATGTAGAGAGAAAGGAAATCAAGGGTTAGGAAATTGCTGAACAATTAGCAAAGGCTCCTTTACCAGATGATCTACCAATGATAATGGAGTTTCCATATGCAAACATTCTGATAGTGATGCCCCAATAATGGGTTTTATATTTTGATGGATCATATACACAGTGAGGATTAGCAGTAGGAATTTTGTTCATTTCTCCACAAGGACACACCATTCCAAAATCATATAGATTAATGTTTTAGTGTACAATTAATGTGGAAGAATATGAAGCATTAATCATTGGGGTCAAAATAGCAATTCAATGGAAGATCACAAACTTACAGGTATATGGGGACTCTCAACTAATTATTTATCAAGTAAATGACGATTATAAAACAAAAGATGAAAAATTGATGCCCTATAAGCAACAAATAGATAATCTAAAACAATCCTTTGTCAGTATCGAGTTTGATCAATTTCCAAGGGCGGAGAACAAAGCTGCGAACACTATGGCTACAATTGCTTCATTACTACAATTGCTTGAGAAGCATGTTTTTTATGAGTTTATGCTAGAACAAGTATCATGTCCTTCCCATAATAATCCAAAATCTGCTACCATTTGCCATATAGAAACCACTGAAACCTCCATCTATGAAATATCCTATGCTTACCTGAAAAACAATATCCTTCCTCCTGATCTATCCATAAACCAAAAATGAAACTTCATCCGCCAATCCGCATGACATACTTTAATTTTTGTCATACTTTATTGGTGAGGTCTTGATGGTACTTTAATCCAATGTCTAGAACACGATGAATCTAAAATGGCCCCATGCGAGGTTCACGAGGGTATTTGTGGCACTCATTCGAGTGGGATAACTCTAGCTAAGAAACTCCTCTATTTGGGATATTATTGGCCATGCATGGAGAAAGAATCCTATTAATTTGTTAAGAAATGTCAAAAGTGTCAGATTCACAGCAATCTGATTCGTGCACCAACACAAGAAGTACATCCCTTCACATTGACATGGCCTTTTTGTCAATGGGGCCTCGATCTGGCAGGAAAAATAAATCCATCTTCATCCAATGGACACAAGTTCATTATAACAACTACAAAATATTTTTAAAAATGGATTGAAGTAGTGCCTCTTACAACAATAACTGGGAAGCAGATCTTCTCTTTCATTTTGAATTACATAATATGTAGATATGGAATCCCTCAATCAATTATCACTAATAATGGATGACCTTTCAAGAATCAAGATGTCCAGGAGCTATGTGAAAAGTTTCATATCCAACATCGGTTTTCAACACCGTACTATCCTCAAGGGAATGGCCAAGCAGAGGCCTCAAACAAAACAATACTCAAAATTCTCAAAAAGAAGCTTAATGATGTTGGACATGATTGGCATGTTCAACTCAATCTTGCATTATGGGCCTACAGAACAAGTATCAGAACACCAATAGGAGCTACACCATATGCCTTGGTATATGGGTCAGAAGCCATATTTCTCATCAAAGTAGAGATTCCATCCCTTCGTGTATCACTCAGAGGTATCATTTTAGATGAATACTATAAGGTATCTAGACTGCAGGAACTAGAGTTGTTGGATGAGCATCGTCAACAAGCTATTAATCATCTAATGGCTTACCAATAGAGGATGTCAAGAAGTTACAACCACAGGGTAAAACCGAGGGTCTTTCAGGTTGGTGACTTGGTACTAAAAGAAAACCCTAGGAATCAGCAGGACAGAGAGAAGAAAGGAAAATTTCAGCCTAATTGGCTTGGTCCTTTTGTCGTCATATTAGTGTATGGATTAGGAGCATATCAGCTATCAACATTAGAAGGGGATTTGTTTGATGAACCTATCAATAGTATCCATCTCAAAAAATTCTATGCTTAAATCTCCTAGTGCACAAGACAAACTTTTGAAAATGGTTTCCTTGATGAAAACTTGGCAAATATGCATCTTTGCAACACAAAAATACAAAAAAAAAAATAGAAAATACAAAAAGAAAGAAAAAAAAAAAGTAAAAAATGAGAAAAATACACAAAAAAATGAGTGCAATCAAAACATATGGTGAAAACCTAGAAACAGGCATCCTATGTGATTCTAAGATCATCTTTCCCGTGTATTTTGAAACATATCAGGATCATTAGTCTAGCAGTCAATACCATTTCATATCATGTCAGTAGTCTTACCATCTTTTCATCCATATCAAAATCATTCTCAAATAGTCAAAACTCACTCCAAAGCTTGGGGGCAACATCTGGATATCACTAGGGGCAACAAAAAAACATCGATTTCACCAACGGGAACACAACAGTATGAGAGGAGGAACAAAAACAAAGATCAAAGCACAACATCAATCATTGTCAAAAAGACATCAACCATCCGTATCATATCGAAAATCCAAAAAATATGTCAAAATTTAAGTTTGAAAATGCAAAATCCAAAAACATGTCAAAAAGTTAAATCTGAAAAAAGAAAAATCCAAAAACATAGGTCTATGTCAGTCAAAATACGTGGTCTCTGTGTGTGTAACATAGGTGAGGCTAATCTTTGATCAGCCCCCGAGACCCCTAGGATAGGTTACTAGGTTAGGTCCTTGGTAAAAAATCTCAAAAATCTAAAAACGTCACAAAATGAGGATGGATGATCTAAAATCTGAATAATGAATGAAACACTCTAAGTAAATAATGGATAAATTGTATTTTCGATTATCATTTCTTTGGAGTAACTCAATGATGTATTGAACTAGAGAAACAAGGAAGAAGAATGATGTTTTTATTATTTGCTATCTGTAAGATTAATCAATTAAAGTATGAATTGTCGGGGGATGTGCTATGCAAATGTATCACCGATGAAATTCAGAATTCACACATTGAAATGATTAATCACTACCTTTTTACGCAATGAATGCTCAGGTGATCTTGGTTAAATCATACCTAGATGCTTGTGTTCACTTGCAATATCAAAAAAGCATCAAAGAAGTACTCAGGTCATCATTAGTCTAACACATACCATTGATGCTTGTACTCAATTTCAACATCCAATGAAGCTCTATGATGACAAAAAGCACAAAGGTACTATTAAAATGACAATCATTTTTCATATATTTCATATTAAGAATTAGATTGCATTCATCATATTCATTATCTAAAGAGTATTTTTTGCATAAATGATTCTAATCAATGATTATCTTATCTACAAATAGGACTGAGTATACTTGACATAATTCAAAAAATCATCTCATCATTTAGTTTCATCATTTCATCACTCATGCACTGCATCATACATCAAATAAATTATAAATTAAATTGTACCATAAGTACATCATGTTCATTTTACCATAAAAAAATTCATTACATTATCATCGATCAAACATCATATGCATACATCATATACCATCCATACATTTTATCACATATAAAATAAATGCAAATCATGTCATTATTCTCATTACATCCATCCATTATCACTCATCATAAGATCATCATTTTTATCATCATCGCATTTAAAAATAAAAAGAATTTATCCATCCATCCATACATTTACATCACATCATACATCCATATATCATATATTCTACAAATACATTTATCATTGAATCATTAAATAAAATAAAAGCATTTATCAATACATCATCACATTTGAAATAAAATCATCACATATTGCATCAAACATCACATAATAAATGCATCCATCACATAGAAATCATAAACCATCATAAAATCACATCAACTACATCTCATATATATATATCATCAGTGTCAAGTATAAAATGAAGTCTAAGCATAAAGATACATCATAAAAAATGAGGTACATCATATTATACATCATGTTTTAAAAAGACAAATCATAGGAGGCATCTACGATCTGCTACTGCCAGACTATGCGGGCCCAACGGAACCAGTACCAACACCACTCCTGGAAGAACCTGGATCTCTAGGATCTCTACGTGGAGGCTACATCACCCCCTCACTCACTATCCGTGTATGCATCCACCTAGATCTCGACAGGGCATAACTGACTCTGCGATCAATAGGCACTGCATCATGATACCTGCCTCTATAAAAATCTGCCTCCCAGCCAGCCTGCAGAACCTCCCTCATATAATCTCCTACTGAGCTACCATCAGACACTCTATGTAGAGTCTCTGTTGTCTCCTATGCCCTCTCAGAAATCTACCGAGCACTGTCTTGCTTGGCTATCAAAGTAGCAACCTGCATTTGCACAATGGGCAACTGTCCCTGAACCTGCGCTAATCCCTGAGCATGAGCCTGAGCCTAGTCCTGCATCTGAGTCTGGGTCTGAATGAGAAAATATCCAGCCTGTACCAACTATCCCTGCAATGTCTGGACCTATGTCTCGAGACCTATAATCTTTCTATGATGGTATACCGGTGGTACTGTTACTACTCACCTCTTGTGAGGCCTACTAGATGATGGACCACTATTGCCTAGCCCTACCCCTCTGTCCCCTCCACTACCACCATTGTTGTCATCACTGCTACTATCATCATCACCCCACTCCATGCTACTACCTGACAGAATACCACCCTCACTCTCTATGGAACGCTCTGCCACATCCTCCTCTACTAGTAGTGGTGTTGGCTCGTCTGGAATAGTAATGCGAGGATGTGGAACTAAGGCTAGGAAGGCAGTGTACTCCTCTGTGATTGGTGCCGCTGAAATGTCTCTCTGCATGTCCAAAGGTGATGGCTACAATGCCCTATATCCCTCTACTAAAGCAACATATGATAAATAGGGCCCCCAATCAAGAATATCAATCTGCCTCCTAGCATAGTGGGCTACCCCATGTGGCATACATTGAACAATGCCATACTGTCTGTATACTCGGTGAAGAAAAAATCTCTCTAACACAAAAGGTGTCTGGCCAATAAGATACATAGAATCAAAGAGGTATCCCAACATGGCATCATCCTCATCCCACTGCTCATATTCTAAGTATGGACGCCAGGTAATAGTCTCTGTGTCATCAAAAACCCACCTCCAGTGCTCTAACTTACCCATCTAGGCTTGGGTAAGCTGACCTCTATATCTAAACACATAGGGTCTACCTACTGCTCTATCTGCCACTAGAAATGGCCGAGCAATAGAGAAATGCTCCCATGCCCACACCTATAACAAGGTCATCCCTGCTGATAAGCTTTGTGCCCCTAGGTACACCACTCAGTGAAGATCATGATAAAGATGTGCCAACATGCACATGCCCCACACATATCTAGTACCATGTACCATCATGCTCTCTCTAATGTCCTACCCCAACCCATGAGAAATCCCTTTGACCTGCAATCAGGGCAAAGGAAACCTCCAATAAATCCAGCAAGCACTACTAGTAGTGTCGCATATGAATCAATGATCCTCCTCCATTGGATGCTCAGACCCTCAATATCCTTATCCTGGAATACTCTATGAAGAACATCTCTACCGTCGGTCCCATGGGAATCATATGCTACAATCTCCCCCATGAATAGAATGTACAGAATCTGCCACACATCCTTGGGTGTGACCGTCATCTCGCCAGTGGGTAAATGAAAGGTGTTGTGGTCACTCTGCCACCTCTCAGCCAAAGCATTCAATAGACCCTAAGTAATCCTAATCAGGGGCATATCAAGCAAACTAGTCAGGTCACATCAGCCTATAATCTAAAGCTCATTTGGTGTCAGATGAGGTATCAAATCTATGGTCCAAGGAAACCTCTCTCGCATTTGGAGAGTACCCAAATCCTCCTATCATCATAATGAAAAATCCACAATCATTGAACTATGTCAAGAAATCAAAATTCATTCTACCATCAAGTCTATTCCAAAAATTTGGTATGAATTTTCAATCAAAATTCATGGGAAAACATAAAAAAACCTCACCTATTATGAGGTTCATCAAACATTATCTAATCTCGCCTATCATGAGATTTATCAGATATTGAATCATTTTTTCGCCTATCATGAGGATCATCACAAATAGGATTTATTCTCACCTATCATGAGAATTAGTCTTATTTAAAATCATCACAATCCAACATCAAGAATTTGGATTATCAATCATACCAATTTGAAGAATGGACATGATCAGAAGTGATTAAGTCAAGGTTACCTAAGTCAAAATCTTCAATTCTGACATGAAAGCATTAAATTAGGCACCCGAATCGCTAAATCCCAAAAGCGCTACTTTATCAATCAAAAGCGCTAAATCAGGCACCCAAAGCGTTGAATCTCGAAAGTGCTACTTTAGCTCTCTGATGCACTATAACAAACATCCAAAGTGCTAATCTACTCTAAGCATTTTTTTACCACATCAAAGCACTAAAACATTATGTCAAAGGGCCGGTTTACCAGAAGTGCTAGAACAGACCATGAAAGCGCTAATCAACCAAATCAAAGTGCTAGAACTCTCTAAGTGCTAAAATCTGACATCATAGCGCTAAAATTCAAAACCTAAGCACTATAACATCAAAAGGGCTACATTATCCTATGGAAGCACTAGAGAATTTAATGCAAGTGCTAAATCTCAAAATGCTAATATACCTACTAAAAGTGGTACACCAAAGTGAAAGCTCTACAACACGGCTTAAAAGTCCTAAAAAAGAAGAAGAAAAATGCCTAAAGTGATTAAATGCATAAAAAACAAAAGTGCACAAAAAATGAGGAGGATAAGGAGTACATACTAGAGGTCCATACGTGGTCAACCGTCAGTGACGTTGAATGCGCTCGAAACAGTGAGTGTGGTAAGGGATCGACATCCTGCTCCAGGTTGCTGAAATGTTTCTATCAAAGGATTTCTAAACTCAAAAAGTGCAAATGACTTTGAAAATGACCTTTTGGACTATATATAACTTTTGGAAAGGGATTTTTGAGGGGTTTTATTATATTTTGATTAATTTTATCCATGAAATTAATTGAAATTCATCTACAAGCTATATTTCTTCATCATTTTATCGGGAGATAAATTATTTCATCATCGTATCTTCATCAAATCATGAAAAAATCATAAAATTTTGAAAAAATCTAAAACTCATCAAATCATTAATTTATCTCCCAAGGGGGCATATTATCGACAATCATCTGAAAATCAATGTCTAGGGCATGTCTGGGGCATTAGGAATTATTATTTTTTTATCATCGATCCTGGCAATAGCAGCAAAATTTTCTTCGAAGCAACGCGTAAACACATCACTTCGAAGAGGGGAAAAATATATACACCTAAAATTGGTCTGGAGAATTCCAATTAATTAAATATGAATTATTTGATTAATTATCCTAATTTTCTCTACTTTTGAATAAATAGAAATATTTATTTATATAGTTCACATTTAAATTCATCTTAATTAAATAAACAAAATTAAATACTTTGTTTGATTTAATTATCATATACCTATTTTATTCTATCACATCAATCTTAAATTAATTAAATAGAGATCAAAACACTTTATTGATTAAATGCCACATTCTTCTGTTTAATTTAATAAAAAAATTCTATAGTTCATTTTATTAAATTATTTATCCCTCTTTTGCTAATTTAAATAAATCAAAATATTTGAATAAAGGCATAAAGAATATTCCATCTATATCTCCTCAAAAATGAATTAGATATCTTATGTTTAATTTATGTCTAAAATATGTCACAATTAATGCTTTGAAACTTCATGGGAAGTTTTGGAGACAAATTGGAGACCAATTCCAAATTCTTCTCTCAATCCTCCTCCATCAATCATTCCTCTTCTCTTGGCTCATTTTTTCATGGGTAGAGACAATCACAAAATTTCTCTTAATATCCTCCATCTTTCACCATTCAATCCTCTAGATTGAATCCAAGCCTCTCAATGTCTTCCCTGTGCATTTCTACAGCCATGCAATCTATAAATAAAGCCTCATTGAACCAAGAAAAGGATCCAGAGAACCTAACTTATGCACTCTTACTCTATAGTAATTCAAGAATCAAGCATCCTACAATCAAGCTTTCATATCATGGTTGCCTCCTGTAGCTGCATTTATTTGTTTCATATCAATTCATGCTAGTTTAGTTTATTTATCATCTAGTATTATCACATTAAGCTCCATATCATTGCATTAGCATCCATCTCGTTCTTTGAATTGTCATTTTAACAATCATAGTGCACTCACAATCTGAGAGTAATAGTGGTTTAATAAATCTTTGGAGATAGAGAACAATATGACATTTTCAATAGATTATTGCTTTGATTTGATTCATTTATCTTTGTCTTTGATATAATGTCGTATTAAGAAGTTTTTTTTGTGATTTACACCTTATCCATGCTTACAACACCATGTTGTGAGCAATTACTTTAAAGTAGCGAAAAGATGAAAAGGAAAAAGAGGGTTACCCCCTAGAAACACATAAGGTATCTATGGATTCAAGTTCAGTATCTATCTTTGTTGCAATGATATTAGAGAGATCATAATTGTCATCATTCCCTAAATGCACATAGAACTAGAAGAATAACACAAAGAGAGTGAAAATAAAGATAAATCCTTTTGGGTTAATATGGAAGAGAAATAGGGTGTCTTGACACCTTGCGTCATCCTCAAAAGGAAAACACAAGAAAAAAATGAAAAGAAAAGAAAATATAAATGAAAAGGAAAAGAGCTTATGATATATAGAAGAATGAAGGTACAAATAGAGGGGTGAAGCCACAATAGTGGTTTACAATTCAAGTGAGGAAGGAAAAGTCACAAAAAATGAATACATGGCAAAAAACATAAATTTAGGGTTTCATACGAACCTACTAGTTCGAGGAAACCCATAAGGGGTTCGTTCAAACCAGGGTTTGAGAAAACCCTTTTAATTCTTCCCTACCCAAAAACCCAACAAAATCCCTTATGGAAGGGTGGTTCACTCGAACCCCTAGGGGTTTGTACAAACCCCCGTTATTCCTCATCCCTCACTGAGACATAAGAAAACCTAAATTTTGGCACTTCAAAGCTCGCGTTGAGGATGAAAATGGAGGAATCTTCACAAACCCAACTAGAATAAGGTATTCCTGAAAACGAGCTATCCAACGAATATAATTTTAATATGTTTTGGTTTTATTATGTATTTGTTTTTTTAGTTTAATTAAACATAGGTTTTTCATTGAAAATGAAGGTCTTTGTTCTGTACATGTGGAAAAATAGCAGATTATCAAAAAAGAAAAAGAAAAATATGATGCACTAGATATTGAAGTCCTTGATCCAACAAAAAAATAATTAAATTTTGATATATACAAAAACGTTACGCATTATACTGTCACGCTATGTCAGAATTGTAATTGGTTTGACTTTGAAACTTAATTAAAGAAATCATATTAAATAAAAACCTATCTAACCAAATGGAAGCACTAGATATCGGAGTTAAAAATCTAAATTTGAAAGAATTAGAATTTTATCCTTCAGGGAATTAAAATTTATGCATTATATGTTGTGTGTCACTATTTAAAAATGTTGTTTTACGAAAAAAATTAGTTTTCATGGGAGATGGAAAAGGAAGTGCAATTTGATTAAAAAAAAATTGAAAAATATATTTTTAGAATCTATATAAAAAATGTGACGAGACTCTACTTTGCACCATCTTCAAATTCCTCATGGTTTAGGATATGTGCAAGATTATCATGCAAAAAATAGGACCTTAAGTGGTGATAAAATTCAGAAAAATCAGAGTTACTGTCACGTGCTGATTTTTATCATTTATTTAAATGCAATTATTAATCATGAGATTTGCATGTTATGTTAGATGATTATTTAAATTGAAAGTGAAATAAAAATTAAATGCAAATGAAATGATTTGAAATTCATTATTGTGAAATTCAGGGTTTGGCATTGCTGATGAAAATTTGAATGCAAGTGAACGCAGGAACAAGTGAATAAGAATGAAGGTGAGAACATTGATCAGGTAGAGTTGTTTTATCCAATAGATGTTAATAAGGATGATGCAATCTGACACACCACTTAGCATTTTTAATGTATTTTTGTGAAAATGAATATGTTAGTTTCAAATGGAAATTTCATTATATATGAGGGGATAAATTGATTTTATTTAAATAATTAATTCTTTGTGTAAATATTTTATTTTAGTTGAAAATAATAATGCTTTTATTATTTTAAATTATTGGAATAATCTTTTAATGGTGAAGAAATAGATATTAAAATTAGTTATTTAAAACAATAAGAAGTAAATGAAATACGTTCAAAATTTGAATTGAAAAGAGAACAGTACAAAACAGTTAGAATACAATTACTTCTTAATAATTTTATTTCGATTGCTCAAATATATGTAAAAATGAATATGTTAGTTTTAAATGGAAATTTGATTATATATAAGGGGATAAATTGATTTTATTTAAATAATTAATTCATTGTGTAAATGTTTTATTTTAGTTGAAAATAATAATGCTTTTATTATTTTAAATTATTGGAATAAAATTTTAATGGTGAAGAAATAGATATTAAAATTAGGTATTTAAAACAATAAGAAGTAAATGAAATACGTGTTCAAAATTGGAATTGAAAAGAGAACAGTACAAAACAGTTAGAAAACAATTACTTCTTAATAATTTTATTTCGATTGCTCAAATATATGTGAAAATGAATATGTTAGTTTTAAATGGAAATTTGATTATATATAAGGGGATAAATTGATTTTATTTAAATAATTAATTCCTTTTGTAAATATTTTATTCTAGTTGAAAATAATAATGCTTTTATTATTTTAAATTATTGGAATAATCTTTTAATGGTGAAGAAATATATATTAAAATTAGTATTTAAAACAATAAGAAGTAAATGAAATACGTGTTCAAAATTGGAATTGAAAAGAGAACAGTACAAAACAGTTAGAAAACAATTACTTCTTAATAATTTTATTTCGATTGCTCAAATATATGTGAAAATGAATATGTTAGTTTTAAATGGAAATTTGATTATATATAAGGGGATAAATTGATTTTATTTAAATAATTAATTCATTGTGTAAATGTTTTATTTTAGTTGAAAATAATAATGCTTTTATTATTTTAAATTATTGGAATAAAATTTTAATGGTGAAGAAATAGATATTAAAATTAGGTATTTAAAACAATAAGAAGTAAATGAAATACATGTTCAAAATTGGAATTGAAAAGAGAATGGTACAAAACAGTTAGAAAACAATTACTTCTTAATAAATTTTGCATGCAATCAAATTGAGGAACTTGGAGTTATGACCATTATCTGGAGATCATAGAAAATATTGTGGATCAAATCTTCTTAATAACTTCTCCACCATTTGCATGAGAGGGGAGAGAGGAAAATCCGTTTTGACAAAAGGAGACTAAAAAAAATAGTTATGGTTATGTATTAAGTTGATCTGTTCATCTCCTAGGCATGACTAGATGAGAACAAAAGAGAGTTCTTTTATTTGATTGTGACTATTTTGCTAATGAGATACACGCAAAAGAGAGAGGAAGATAATATTTGGAGGATTTCAAATAAAGAAAAATATAAGAACATACCCCCCCCCCCCCCGCATGTGTGACCAGGAGACATAAGAGTTTTGTATTTATTCTATCTGGATGCTGCTACTCCTTGATACACATGGGAAGGGAGAGGGACTGAGTGATTTTTGATTGTAAAATTTATTAAGGAATCTCTCATGCACCAGGAGAAGGAGAGTAGAGGCGTGGCTAGGAGACAAAAGTAATTCAAAACAAAAAGAAAGTAAGGGGCAGAGAGGAAAGGAGAGGAGAATAGGAGAATAGAAAATTGTCTCCACCACTTGCCAGGCCAGAGGAAGAGAAGAGGATAGGGTGCGGCCAGCAGGGAGGAGGAAATATAGACAAAATTCTTCCCTCCATGATACACAAGTACAATAAGAGGCATTCAATCACAAACACAAACATAAAATAAAATACTCACAAGAAGCACAAAAGATCAAGATTCATCACCAAATTTAGAGGACACAAAGCAACATAAAATTGTCAAGTAGATTCAGTGAGAACAGTAAATACCAAATTCACAGTCAATAATAATCCGAGTTTAACTCTTTTTCTTTTATTCTTTTATTGTATCAAAAGGAAACATAATGTTGTTTTTATCAAATTTAGAAGAAATTTAGAACCCCAGACTGCATTTTTAATGTAGATAAAAGAACAATCTTGAAACAGAAAACAATAAAGAGACTGTAGATTTCTTTGTTAGAGAATTTTGTTTTAGTGTATTTAAAAGATTTGAACATAAAACAGTATGATTAAGATCTATTTTTGTATTTATTAAAGATTCACATAGAAATCATAAAGTTTTAGATTTAGAAAATCTTCAAAAAAATCAAAACTATTAGAGAGATGAAATTTTCAAAACAAAAAGAACAGAAAAGATAGTGAAAGTATTAGAGAATTAAACAGCTAAATGATCTTGATTTAAATAAAATTTAAAAGGATAAGATTAAATAAATTATGTGTATTTATATATGCTTGAAATTTTGAGTGAAATTTGACAAATCTTTAGGATTGATATTAAATTGCCCAGAAATAGAAGTAAATGTATGGTGTTTATGTTTCTAAAAATAATAATAATAATAAGATTTTAGGGAAATATGAAAACCAAAAAAGAAAGAAACTAAAGTAAAATATAATTACCTTGAAATTAAACGAATTAGACAAAGACTATATTAAAGTGTAGTTGAATTTCATGACTAAATGAGCCAAAATAATGTGTGCTCATTTATTCTTGTTTTTATATGTACTTAGTTACATACTTGAGATACACCTTCTTGTATTCGATTGAAATATGAACTTAATGCTATTTGTGATTTACATCTTTGAAATTATTGTACTAAAAACCATGTTTGCTTGAATATAAAAGTGGAGTTCATGTGTTTGTGAAAGATAATTTTAATTTTAATGGAACCATGCATGCTTGATAATGTGCATGACATGTGTTTGGAAAGTTACCTTCCGGGACAGGTGTCAAATATGGGTTTTTAGAGAGCATAGTTTTGCTTTTCCAAAACTACTATTATTTATCGTGCATGACATTTTACCTGTCCAAGTAACTTAAGGACCATTGAACTAGATGGAATGAAAATAACTCTCTACCATATCCAAGTATCGAACTTTCTTGTTTCTTAAATGAATAAGAAAAATGAAAATCCTCATGGATTTACTTGTTATACTAGGCACGCGCCAGATTCCATCTTGCTTGTCGATTGATTTTTGCTAAGCGACTCCTGCAGGGTTGGGTATTCTTTGAATGACTAAGGAATTTTGGGGAAGCGTAAGCTTTGAGGTTGGGTGGAAAAAGTGCCTGATCCTTGTTCTCGGCTTCATGTTAAAGATAAAATATTGGATTGAAGATCAAAGGAATATTTCTTCATATATCTATTCTATTTATTTCTTGTATGATTATTGTAGAGCCTAAGGTGACAAAATGCCTAAGTCTCAAATTGTAAATATCTTTTACAATGCTTTTGTATTATTATTATTGTGTAAGATGACATGTTTATGAAATTAATTGGAACTATTATGAATCTTATTGTAGACTTTAAGTTGATATTTTGGAATCTTTTGGATTTTATGAAATTTAACTGAATGGAATTTTGAATTTCTTTGCAATGTAAATGAATTTATTAAGTATTTTTTTATGTTTGGAATTAAATAATTTCACTCTTTACATTTGGTATTAGAGCCCTAGGTTTGAGCACTAGGGTGCTTTGTCCATTACACTAAAGAAACATTCCTTGATGCAGGAATTGTTGATAGATAATGGGTTCAAGAGGAAAAGGAGTTGTTGCAAGTAATCAAAATGATAGGTTGGATCAGATTCTCAATGTTTTGAATCAACAAGGTTCTAGAATGGATAATCTTGAACAAGAAGTTTGAGGAGTGAGAGAAGGACAAAACCCTCCGAAGGAAATTTCCCAAAATTAGGAGCAACCCACTAATGAAAATCCAAGGGTTGAAGAAATACAAAATACTCAAGCTAGGATTGAAGGGGAGTTGGAAAAAGACTTGAAAATGGTAGCGCCACCAAATTTTGATGGTAAGACCATCAGTGATGGAGCTGAAGCTTGGATAATTAAAATGGAAAAGTATTTTGAGCTTAGGAATATGTCTAATCAGACCAAGGCAGTTTGGGTTACATATTATCTTACTGGAGAAACTACTACTTGGTGAGATAATGAGAATATTGAGAATAAGCTACTACCAACTAGAACTATTTGGGAAGTATTTTTGCAACTTTTCAGGAAGATATGGCTTCCATAGCTGTTCTTTGACAAAAAAATGACAGAGTTTCGGAATTTGATACAGGGTAGTTTGATAGTTACTCAGTACTGAGAGAGATTCACTGATCTCCTGAAGTACGTACCACAATATCAAATGGATGAGAGGTTTCGTATTTGAAAATTCATCTTAGGATTGAGGCCACATATAGGAGTTGATGTGGATATTCACAATCCACTAACTATGGATGAGGTCTTTGAGAAGGCCATAAAATAGGAACAGAAGTTGCAACAAGTAGAAAATTACAGAAAGAATGTGAATGCTAAATCTATATTTGGAAACAAGAAGTTCCAAAATAATAGCAGTAATAACCAGAGGGGTAACAACAATCGGTAGATAAGGAACCCGAAGAGAGGAAAAAAATCTCGGGAAAAAGGATAAGGAAACTATTGTGGAAATAAGAAAGTAAATAATAATAACACCAACTTCTCCAATACCAGGAACAGGACAGGTGCTCACTCAAGGCCACAAGGTGGATGTTACAACTGTGGAGGGTATTGCTATGCCTCCAATTGAACACAACATATAGGTAGTCAAGGAGGAGGGAATGATCGGTGAGCACTATAAAACCAGATTCATGCAGTGGTTGACAACCCTCAAGCATATTTTCAAGCTTCACCTATTTAGATGACATGTAAGCTTTTTGGTCAATCAGTTTCCATTTTGATAGATACAGGAGCTACGAAATGATTTATTAATCCTAAAGTAGTTTCTAAGTTACCTATTAGATATGTTTATATTTCACATGCATGGATGGTTCAATATGGAAACTGAGCAAAGAAGAGTGTAGATTCATGTCTATCGTGCAACAATTTAGAGCTACCAGATTTCCAAACCCAAGTTAACCTATATGTACCACCATTGGGTTCATATTATGTGATCCTAGGGATCAATTGGTTGACTAAGCACAAAGCTATAGTGAACTATGAGGATAATATTGTGAGTTTTCTTGATGATTTTGGACATCCAGTTGAGATTTTTGGATCTCAAGAGCTTCTTGAGTTGAGACATATCTAGCCATATAGCTAAAGAAAGCACATTGGAAAGGATGTTCCATATATGCTATATTGGTGAGTGACTTGGATAATGTCCAACAAAGTCTAGAGGACTATCCAGTTCTCAAGGATTTATTGTATATCTTTCCTGAAGAACTTACTGAGTTACCACCAAAGAGAGAATTTGATTTCTCAATTGAACTTTTACCTAGAACTGAGTCTCAATCCAGGGCTCCATACATAATGAATACTATTGAGTTATATGAGCTGAAGGCTCAATTGTTGGAGTTACTGAAGCAAGGATTTATTAGACCAAGTGTATCACCATGGGGTGCACCAGTAATCTTTGTGAAGAAGAAGGATGGGACCTTGAGATTGTGTATTGATTATAGAATGTTGAACAAGGTTACCATTAAGAATAGGTATCATTTACCTAGGATGGACGAGATTTTTGATCAGATGAAAGGGGCCACAGCGTTTTCTAAGATTTATCTTAGATCATGTTCCCACTAGCTAAGGATTAAGGAGGAGGATATTCCAAGACAACCTTCCAAACTTGGTATGGACATTACGAGTTCACAGTGGTACCTTTTGGTCTAACGAATTTCCTAGTGGCATTCATGAATCTTATGAACATCATCTTTAGAGATTTTTTAGATGATTTTGTGCTTATATTCATAGATGGTATTTTGATTTACTCTAAGACAGGAGAGGAGCATGAGAAGCATTTGAGGATAGTCTTGCAACGACTAAGAGATTGAAATCTTTTTGGTAAGTTTTTGAAGTGTACTTTCTTTCAGAAGAAGGTTCACTACTTGGGCCATGTCATATCTGCTGAGGGAATCTCAATTAATCCTATGAAGATAGAAGCAATTGTGGATTGGCCAACACCATAGAGTGTTATTGAGGTTTGTAGTTTAATGGGACTTGCAAGATATTACATAAAATATGTGGAAGGCTTTTCTAGGATAGTAGCACCTATTACTTATCTTCAGAAGAAGGGAAGGAAATTCGAGTGGACTAAGAAGTGCAAGGAGGCAATTAAATTTCTAAAACAAAAGTAGACATCGACACTAGTTTGACTATACCAAATCGTAATGGGCACTTCATAGTGACTGCAGATGCTTTAGGTGAAGGTGTAGGAGTTGTGCTGATGCGGGAAGGGAAAGTGGTTGCATATGAGTCCAAGAAACTGAAATAATATGAATTGAATTATGTGCCACATGATCTTGAGCTTGCAGCTATTGTTCATGCATTGAAGATGTGGAGACATTATCTCCCCGAGAAACCATTTGAACTAAATACAAATCATTTAGGAATTAATTACACCTTTACACAGTCTAACCTCAATGCGAGACATAGAAGGTGGCTTAAGTTCCTAAGTGAGTATGGTTTTGGTATTGAGTATATCAAGGGAAAGGAAAATAGAGCTGCAGATGCTCTTAGCAGGTGAAGATATCTCTCCTCTATGGTGACCATAAGGTCAAATTTGAGACAAGAAGTGTTGCATTATCTTCCAGTAGATGAGCATTATGAGAGGGTCAAGCAAGCCTTAGAGGTAGATCCTTCAGATCATAGATTTGATGGATATGTGATGCACTACGATGGTATTTTGAGATATTAGGGAAGGATGTATATCCCTGAGGGTGGAGACTTGAGGAGGTTGAGTCTAGAGGTAGTACATGCTGAACCTTACTCACGGCATCTAAGAGTTACAAAAATGATAGCATAATTGAAGACCTTGTATTTTTAAGCTTAAGAAATATGTTATGGAGTATGTGGCTAGATGTTTCAAATGCCAGTGGGTCAAGGTTGAGCACGTGCATCCAGCAGGACTTTTGTATCCCCATGATATACCTGAGTATAAGTGGCAAGTAATCAGTATGGATTTTATCCAATGATTACCTTTGAGCAGGAATAGGCATGATACCATCTTAGTAGTTGTTGATAAGCTAACGAAGGTTTCACATTTCATACTTGGGAATCTAAAAGATGGATCATTGATAATTGCAAAGAAATTTGTGCAAGAGATATTATGATTGCATGGTGTACTGGAGACCATTATATCAAATAGGGATACCAGGATGACATCTAGGTTTTGGACAACACTGAATGCAACTTTAGGAAATAAATTGAATTTTAGTTCCACATATCACCCACAAACTGATGGCCAAACAGAAAGGGTCAATCAGGTTGTTGAGGATCTACTAAGGATGTATTGCATGGATCAGCAGTACAAGTGGAAGGAATATTTTCCATTGGTTGAATTTTCTTACAACAACTCATTCCATGCATCTTTGGGTATGGCACCTTTTGAGGGAATTTATGGATGGAAATGTTGCACACCCATTAGTTGGGACAGGATGGAAGATAGGATCATCATTGGTTCGGATATGCTCAATGAAATTGAAGAGAAAATGAAGCTGATCAAGAGTAGATTGAAGGAAGTAGCCGATAGACAGAAGAGCTATGGTGATAGAAATATGACTTTCAGACAGTTTGTTGCGGGAGATAAAGTCTTTTTGAGGGTTAATCCTCATAAGATCTCTATCTCATTTGGGAAATCATCAAAGTTGGCTCCTATATTTGTGGGACCCTTTGATGTACAGGAATTCATTAATCCAGTTGCTTATAGAGTAGAATTACCACCTACTCTAGCTCAAATCCATAATGTATTCCATTTTTCTTTATTGAAACCATACCATCCTGATGCAACTCATATACTTGATTGGCATTCATTACAGGTACAAGACCTAGGGGTGGTGCTAGTGGAACCCATTTGAATCCTAGATAGGTGTAGCATTAAGCTGTGTAACAAGGATAGTACTCAGTACAAGGTCCAGTGGGACCGGTATACTAAGGATAGTGCTACATGGGAGGATTCTGAGACGATTGACCATCATTTTCCTCATTTACTTTCTTAGATTAGTATTTGATTAATACGGAGATACTTGGTACTCTGGTTTTTGATTCACATGTTGTGAACTTGGATAGCATGGATGCTACTATGAATTTATTATGCTTATGTTTGAGAGCTATGATGTTAGTTTTTATTTCATTATGATTGAGATAGTATGCTTTATTGATTGAGTTACTATACCTATTTATTGATTAATAAGACATCGAGACAATGTCTCTTTCAAGAGGAGAAGGATGTCATGTACTAATTTTTGTCATTTATTTAAATGCATTTATTAAACATGAGATTTGCATGTTCTGTTAGATGATTATTTAAATTGAAAATGAAACTGAAATTTAAATGCAAATGAAATGATTTGAAATTCAATATTGTGAAACTCGGGGTTTGTCATTGCTGATGAAAATTTGAGTACAAGTGAGCATAGGAACAGGTGAATGAGAATCAAGGTGAGAACATTGATCAAGTAGAGTCATTTTAGCCATTACACGTTAATAAGGATGATGGAATCTTACACACCACTTAGTATTTTTAATGTATTTCCATGATGATTATTATTGGAAATTTTTAAATAAGTTTATTTTGATTGCTCAAATATATGTGAAAATGAATATGTTAGTTTTAAATGGAAATTTGATTATATATAAGGGGATAAATTGATTTTATTTAAATAATTAATTCCTTTTGTAAATATTTTGTTTTAGTTGAAAATAATAATGCTTTTATTATTTTAAATTATTGGAATAAAATTTTAATGGTGAAGAAATAGATATTAAAATTAGTTATTTAAAACAATAAGAAGTAAATGAAATACGTTCAAAATTGGAATTGAAAATAGAATAGTAGAAAATAGTTAGAAAACAATTACTTCTTAATAAATTTTGCATGCAATCAAATAGAGGAACTTGGAGTTATGACCATTTTCTGGATATGATAGCACAGATTGTGGATCGAATCTCCTTAATAACTTATCCTCCATTTGCATGAGAGGGGAGAGAGAAAAATCTGTTTTTACAAAAGGAGACTAAAAAAAATAGTTATGGTTATGTATTAAGTTGATATGCTCATCTCCCGAGCACAGCTAGATGAGAACAGAAGAGAGTTCTTTTATTTGATTTTGATTATTCTTCTTATGAGATATGCATGTAGGAGAGAGGAAGAGAAGATTTGGAGGATTTCAAATTAAAAAAAATATAAGCACATGCCCCCCCACATGCGTGGCCAGGTGACATACGAGTTTTGTATTTATTCTATCTGGATGTTGTTACTCCATGATACGTGCAGGAAGGGAGAGGGAAGAAGTGATTTTTGATTGTAAACTTTATTAAGGAATCTCACATGTGCCAAGAGAATGAGTGCAGAGGAACGGCCAGGAGACATAAGTAATTCAAAACATAAAGAAGGTAAGGGGCAGAAGGGAAAGGAGAGGAGATCATGAGAATAGAAAATTGTCTCCATCACGTGTCATGCCAAAGGAAGAGAAGAGGATAGGGCATGGGCAGTAGGGAGGAGGAAATAAAAACAAAATTCTTCCCTCCATGATATGCAAGTATAGTAAGAGGAATTCAATCACAAACACAAACATAAAATAAAATACTCACAAGAAGCACAAAAGATCAAGATTCATCACTAGATTTAGAGGACACAAAGCAACAAAAAATTGTTAGGTAGATTCAATGAGAACATTAAATACCAAATTCACATTCAATAATTATCTGAGTTTAACTCTTTTGTTTTTATTCTTTTATTTTATCAAAAGTAAACATAATGTTGTTTTTATCAAATTTAGAAGAAATTTAAAACACCAGACTATATTTTTAATGTAGATAAAAGAACAATCTTGAAACAAAAAACTATAAAGAGACTATAGATTTCTTTGTTAGAGAATTTTGTTTTAGTATATTTAAAAGATTCAAATAGAAAAAAATATGATTAAGATTTGTTTATGTATTAATTAAAGATTCACACAAAAATCCTAAAGTTTTATATTTAGAAATGCTTCAAAAAAATCAAAACTGTGAGAGAGATGAAATTTTCAAAACAAAAAGAACAAAAAAGATAGTGAAATTATTGCAGAATTAAAGAGCCAGATGATGTTGATTTAAATAAAATTTAAAAGGATACGATTAAATAAATTTTCTGTATTTAGATATGCTTGAAAAATTGAGTGAAATTTGACAAATCTTTAGGATTGATATTAAATTGCCTGGAAACAAAAGTAAGTTTATGGTGTTTATGTTTAAAAATGATAATAATAATAATAACATTTTAGGGAAATATGAAAACCAGAAAAGAAATAATTTAAAGTAAAATATAATTACCTTGAAATTAAAAGAATTAGACAAAGACTATACTGAAGTGTAGTTGAATTTCATGAGTAAATGAACTGAAAGAATGTGTGCTCATTTATTATTATTTTATATGTACTTAGTTACATACTTGAGATACACCTTCTTGTATTCGATTTAAATATGAACTTAATGCTATTTGTGATTTAAATCTTTGAAATTATTGTATTAAAAACAATGTTTGCCTAAACAGAAAAGTGCAGTTCATGTGTTTGTGAAAGATAATTTTAATTTTAATGGAACCATGCATGCTTGATAATTGAATGTTGATGAAATGTATTTGGAAAGTTACCTTCTGGGATAGGTGTCAAATATGGGTTTTAGAGAGCATAGTTTTGCTTTTCGAAAACTACTATTATTTGTTGTGCATGACATTTTACTTCGCCAAGTAACTTAAGGACCATTGAAATAGATGGAATGAAAATAACTCTCTACCATATCCTAGTATCGAACTTGTTTGTTTCTTAAATGAATTAGAAAAATGAAAATGCTTATGGATTTACTGGTTATACTAGGCATGCACAAGATTCCATCTTGCTTGTCGACTTATTTTTTCTAAGTGATTTGTGCAAGGTTGGGTATTCTTTGAATGACCAAGGAATTATGGGGAAGCGTAAGCTTCGAGGTTGGATAGAAAATGCACCTAATCCTTGTTCTCTTCTTCATGTTAAAGATAAGCTATTGGATTGAAGATCAAAGGAATATTTCTTCATATATATATTCTATTTATTTCTTGTATGATTATTGTAGAGCTTAAGGTGACAAAATGCCTAAGTCTCGAATTGTAAATATATTTTACAATGATTTTGTATTATTATTGTCATGTAAGATGACACGTTTATGAAATTAATTGGAAGTATTATGAATCTTATTGTAGACTTTAAGTCGATATTTTGAAATCTTTTGGATTTTATGAAATTTAATTGAATGGAATTTCGACTTTATTTGTAATATAAATGAATTTATTAAGGAATTGTTGTTGTTTGGAATTAAAGAGTTTCACTCTTTACAGTTACACAACTTGACATAAAAAATTGAATAAGTTATCTATATTATTTAAAAAATATGTAAGCATAGAATCTCTAGAAAATTGAATTTAGTTTCTAAACTACTAGGTTTATTTAAAAACTAAGAAAACCCATTTGGTGAAAATTGAAAATTTCAATGCAGTAGTACTTAAATTTCAAGGAACAAATAAGAAGTAGGTGTCTATCTAACCACCCTAACCACAATAAAATGATAAAAAATTTTAAGAATATTTTAGATATAAGTAGAGGACTCATGTCCCAATGTGATGCATATTTTTTTGTAATTTTTTTCCACGTAAATAATTAATTATGATTTTTTTATTAGAACTTTTAAAAAATATAAAAACTCATATGTCTGACCACCTTAACTTGGTCATAACTTCATGAAATTCAATTTTTTTTTTTAATCCTATAGTACATGAAGCATAGAATGTGACATATGTTTTGGATTCAAAAAATGTGATATTGTTGGAATGCTATAGATTTTTTTCAATCATCCTATCAATCAGGACATTAGTCATAATTCAAATAGAAAATGAATAATAATTATTTATTAAATTCAAAGTAAAGCATAATTTATATTGGCGGAAAGTTGAGAATTTCCTTTAAAAACTTTTTCGTTTCATCAATTTTGGGTAATAGAAAAGTTGTCAGCCACATGGGCCATCATATCACTTACATATCACCACTTTTTGGCCCATCATGATCCTGCACATACCCTTTAGCATCTATAGGTGCTCAAATGTGATGATTTAGTTAAAAATAATAATTTGAGTGTCCAGTTTGGCCAAAAATTGTAAACCACTATTGTGGGATCACCCAGAGGAATGCACAAAGAGGGAGAAACATCAAATAGAACATCATGAGGGATCACAATACGAACATGCAAGCGAAAGTGAAAACAAAGGCTAGTAAGACACAAGCAATTCAATCTAAAGTCAGTTATCTGCCTCTCAATCTTAGTCCACATAAGCGGAAGGTAAATGATGAACCGTACTAGGATAAGGCTATCCACCTCTTTTCCTTATTGAGTGCAAGACAATAATGGGATGAGGTAGGTGATGAGAAGGGTCGTGTAATAGTGAGAATTTCAAGATTCTAAAACTGTTACATGACAAGGGGGGAAAGGACAACCTACACAATCACTGGATGACAATCTTTGCAATCAAGGTGGAAGCTTTGTAATAATAACTTGAATGCATGACACTCATCGGTGCTATGTCCGAGAGTTTGGTGGTATGTGTAATGTGGTACTTTTGCATCTTTAGGATAAAGCACTAATCTATTCATATGTGGTAATGTTATGAATCTTATGTTGAGAATAAGTTGTAATTTCCATTCAATTTTAGGTGGTGGATGAGGAGGTTGTAATTTTTATAATTTGTAAGGTCTTTTGCATTTGCTAGATTCACCAATATTTGTAGTTGAATGAGGAGGAGAAGGACCTAAAGAGATCCTATCATCTTTATCATTTCTATGAGTCATTGGTTGTTTTGTAGGAAGAACGACATTCATATCAGGGGGAGAATCAAAGATCACCATACCATCACTACAAAGTTTTAGGTATTCTCTAGGTATTCATACATTGTGAGGGGGATATTGATATCCTAACCCTTTTGTGTTTTCAATAGTTGGAACTTTCTCTAGGAGTTGGTAAATTCCATGTTCACTTATTGTACTACATCCTTATTTACTCAAGATTGTGAATCCTTTGCCATATGTTTCTTCGAGATTGATTGGAGTGTTTCTTACTTTTTTATCATAAAATGATGTAGTGTTTGCTTGTGTAGAGGAACCAGGTTCAGCTATTGTAGGGAACTAAGGGTCAATTTTTTTCAGTTTCAAGATGTAAGTAACCAAACATCTCAAGAGGTGGTATTGTAGTGGGATTTGGTTATTTAATGGATGGGTAAAAGGATGCATTATCTTCAAGGTTGTCAAGAAAATCATTGAGGAACATAGTCATGCTAACATCTTCTCTAGTGACGTCAACACCATGAGGAGGACATGGATTAGGAGTTGATTGAGCATGAGTGTGTTCAATATCATTAGGATCATTAACAAGTGTACAACTTGACACATCTACCAAATATTTCAGGGACATCCACAAATTTCCAAAGCACAGATCCATGATGCAAGATTGAACAAATTCACTTGAAATAAAATAAATTGGAATAACAAAAACATGAAGACAACCCATAGAAACACAAAAAAGAAATTTCAGACCCCAAAAATTGGAGAGTCAAAGTCAAGAGGGACTAAGAGGCTAGTAAGGGCATTTTGGTCCTTTTAGTGAGATTCTAAAGTTCCAGGGAGTGAAAGAAATAGTAAACAACAAAGAGAGGATTCTGGAGCAAAAAACCCTAAAAGGGACTAAGATGCCAGGAAGGGTATTTTAGTCCTAGCAGAGGTTTTTCTCTGAAAAACAACAAATTCTAGTTTTTCCATAGTATTTACAGATTGCCTATTCAGGGTACTAATGTTTAGAAACAAGAAAATGTGCAAATGAGTCCAAGAAAATTTAACTAGGAACAAGCAATTGAATGCAATATTGAAGTCTATTTTTATCAATTTGGAATGCAATAATAATGCTTCTAAATTCAATTAAGAGGATGAAAAATGCACTTTTCAAGTTTTTCAATGAAATGAAATGATGTAAGAAAGTAAAAATGTAACCTATATGCACTTTCACTAATGCAAAATTAGGAAACCCTAGATGCACTTTCACTAATGCAAGATGAAAGAAACCCTAGATGCACTTTCACAATGGAAAAATGCAATGAATGCAATCTAGATCTAGGAATTTTACGAACTGCAAATCAAAAAAAGAATGTTCAAAGAATTTGGGTTCACCAAAATAAATTTTAAATAAAATGGGAAGGGGTGATTTCCTATTCTATCTAGGTCATTCAATTATGTCTTAGGAGCCCTAATTGGATTGCTTGACATCACAAGGTGAGTCAATTCAAAATGAGGAGGACCTAGGAGGGGATTTCTTTCAACTTAAAAGGGTTCACCACCAAGCAAATTCTTGGAAAATAAAAATGAACATTCGAACTACAAAACCTAGTTATTGAAGATAAATGAGGTATACAAATAATGAAATTATGCAATAGGAAGATATGGCATGTGTACCTAGGAAGTCTGGAGATGTTGTGAGGATTCCAAAAATACAAAGAACCTATCAAAATATGCCTTGGAGGACTAAGACACCCAAGATGGCATATCAATCCCACTGCTATTCTTTTGAGGAAAATATAGAATCTTTGGATGTCAAAACTAGATCTAAAGGAATCTCTGAAAAATATGCCTAGGAGGACTAAGATGCCCAAGGTAGTGTATCAGTCCCATTTTAAATTTTTGAAAACTCTGAATGTGATCTTGAGCACCAAGGTCTACACTTTCTTCTTCTTGGTGTAGACACTGAAAAATGTCCTAAGTCTATGAGCATCATTTTTCCTAGTCATTATCTTTCAATAATTGAATAATTTTAATTATTCTATTATGTTCGATCATATTCCTTTATTAATTAAATAGTTTTTAAATTATTTAATTGATCCACCTTCTCATTTCTATCTTGATCAATTAAAATTATTTAATTGCGTCACTAATACCCCTTTCTTCAATAATTAAATAAATCATTATTTATTTAATTATTTATCTTTTATCACATGTCTATAGTCAGATAATAATAATTATTTGACATTTTATTTTTCTATAATTAAATAATTAATGAAATTATTTAATTATGTGTCATTCTTCTCCTTTAAATAATTGATCCTAATCAATTATCCATATTCAATTTATATTTCTTCCTTTAATTAAATTTATGAATTTAATTAAATCTCCTTTTCATTTCCTCCAAATAAATTATTTAAAATAAATTATTTATCCCTCTATTTTGGTCAAAGATCCCCTGTCATTATTTCATGTCATAGTCTGCATGTCCTGCATGTCTATCATAGCCATCGGCGTCATATCTTTTCCATGCATGGCATATTTTGGTTGCATCAATTCTCAACCGTAGATCTTGGCATCTTTTTAGAAACTCGATCTTGGCCATCCATTTCGTAACTTCCCTCTCATGAATCCTCATTCGTTGATCTTAGAATCTTTCTAGAAGATCAATCTTGTTCTTCCATTCGAATGGTTGTCTATAAAAGCAACCCTTCCCCTCCATTTTCAATTTAACAGCTAATTATCTCCAACTTTCTTGCTTACTATTTGCAGGTATTTGCACAACTTCAACAACAAATTTGAGGGCAATATTTGCATAAGAAGAAATAGAAGAGACAAGAGAAAGAATCAACTTCAAAGGGGAGTGCTTTATTTCATTTGCTTTCATTTTGATTGCTCTATTTGTTTGTATTCTCTTATTTAGATTGGGATTATAGTTTAGAAGTGTTGGCTGTCACTTTATCTATACTATTTGATTTTCCCCATCTTACATTGGTGAACTCAACTTGAATCTTACAACTTTGCAAAGAAATTTGGTTGTTTTCTTGTTTGTTCTTGTTGTTTTGCAGGTTACAACCAAGAATTCATACGAAATCCCGTCATCTTCTTTTGAGTGCAGAAAAATGGACGCATAAATTATTTAAAAATTATCATCTAGGTTTTGTAGCCCTCATTTTCAGCTTTTGAAAACTTCAAACGGTTTAAAATTTCGTTAAGATTTAAGAAAGTTATGGCTATTTTAGTATTTGCTGTTTTTTTAGTTTAGCTGTTAAAACCCACGTCTTCTTTTGTCTATAACGTTTTTTTTATGTAGAATCTTGGAAAAATAATTTTTGGGTTTTTAAGGTTTGAGTTTTAGCTTTCCATGGATATAAACCAATTGAAATTTCGTTAAATTTTGATAAATTTGTGGTTGTTTTAATTTGTTGTTGTCATTTATTTTGAGTTACTAATCTCTTGTTTTTAGCATGTGACACAGCTTGAAGAGATTCTAAAAAATTGTTTCTTTAGAAACAAAAATCGAGATTTTCATTTCTTTAGGCATAATTAATTTTTTTTTTTTCAACAACTACAACAAATTGCATGCACACTCATTGGTTAAAATGAACATGCATTTCATTTCATGGGATTAAAATGAACACAAATTGCATGCACATTCATGGGTTAAAATGAACATGCATTTCATGTCATTGGCTTAAAATGAACTTTGTTTGTTTCACATCAAGTTAAATTTTTAAAAGGAACAAAGTGTCTTGTGTGTCCTCCTCACATTATCATTTGGTAATTAAAATGTATAAGTGTCTTCAATTTTGTGTTACCCTTTGATGCAATAATCAAAGTATCCTCTCCCCTTGCGCATTTATGTGATCCTGGGTGTAAGAGAAATGGTTATTGCCTCTAGAAATTGGGCCTTCCTTGGTGGGAAAAAGTACTCACCCCAAGGTGACTCAGACCAGCAACGAAGCTTTTTGGCCAAGCTACCCCCAACCAGTATATAAATGTGAATCCTAAGGGAAAACCTAGGATTATGAGTGCGGATGTGTCATACGGACCAAGTAGTACTCCCCCAAACCCTGTTGAGCATAACCTCTTCAGGCTGGAGTGCCTCCTAAATGGAGTTTAATCTTGTGCCCCATGTATGGCCACTCGAACGGGGGTCCCAAACTAAAAACCTTTGTGTAGTTGCCAAAATCCTTCTATTTGCTAGCGTAGCAATGGTCATTGTGAAGGCATCCACATTCTCGCAATTCTTAGTAGAGGTGATCAACCTACCATGGGAGTTTTATGGGGGTTGGAAACTTGGTTGGCTTGAGAAGTGAGTGCAATGTAAGGGGGAGCCCGTGTGGCCAAGATTCTGGATTCACATGCTAAGAATAAGTGCGGTTGGGGAAACCCACGTGGAATCTAGTGAATATTGTCCTTGCTTAACCTAGGGTTGTGCTTGTCTTCATTGTGCATGTTTTCAATTTTTCAAAGACAAGATATTGTGTTTTCCAAGTGTTTTTCTATGAAATTGATACAAATAAACACCTTTCACAAATCTAGAAACACACACATTCAACTTGAAACAATTCCAAATTTTCCAATCTAAAACCCAAGACCAAACTTGTCCAATTTGATATCAAACAACCTCTATCGAAAACCAAAAAAAAATAAAAATTGCTCAAATATTCCATTAGTGACGTCTTTAGTTTGCATTCACCCATAAGTTCATCCTTTCATATGATATCCTTGGTAATAGGGTCATTATCATTCCACCATTCTTTAATCTTGGTCTTAGGTACATTGGCACTTTGCATCCTTATATCCTTGAAAATCTCCAAAAAAAAAATTAAAAAAAAAAAAATAGCACAGTTTCATATCCATTTTGCATTGGAACCTTGCATTGTCATCCAAAGGTCACAATTCTTGTATGGTCCTCATCCATCCTAATCCAAATTCATGACCATGTCTTCACTTTACCTTGATCTTCTTCGTAGTCAAGCTAAATACCAATCAATCCTCAATCGTCAATACCAACCACTCACATACCCTTCTTACCAACAATCCATAAGCTTTAGTCCTTCATCCATTTACCCTCATTATCAAGAGTCCCTTAGCACAATCCATACCATTAATCCCCCAAAAATTTCCATTAATCATCCTTATCCTAGCCTTGACAAGGAAAACCAACCTTCCACTAGTCCATTCCAATCCTCCACATCCTATCATAATCCATCATCCACTAGTCCATCATCCACTAGCCCAATTCCATCCACTCCATCGCAAACTATATTTGGACATGAAAATACATTTGGTCAGGGTATCCAAAACGACATCACATTGTCTACACCTTGGGATACATGTCAAAAAGAAAGTCCAAAGCATGACATCACAACTTCACTTTCATATCAAGATCGAAGCAGTCCATCTCATGATCCCATCCTTAAGTCCATCCAAGAAGTCTTTCTAGATAATCATGGCATCCAAAATATACCTATCCTTGTTCAAGAGTCTATTCACAACCATGTTCTCCAAGATACACCTATTTTTGACCAAGATCCTACCATTGAACAAGAAATCCAAAATGATTCTCTCATCGACCTTTATACTATCCATGATCAAACATTTGAAGATGATCTCATCCAAACACAAAACACCTCCATTTCCCAAAATGAGACACTTGCCTCCTTTGGACACATAGATAATCAAATCGATGATATGGATAACATCAAAGAAGAGCATAAAGCAACTACTATTGATCAAGTCAAAGGAGAACACAAAGAAGCTACTATGGATCAAGTCAAAGAAGAAGATACAAAATCTATGACAAATCAAATTGATATCTCAAATGATCGAGAAGAAACAAGCATGATGAATGATAAATCCAAAACATCCTATCAATTAGGAGCATCCACCTTTGTCAAAGCAGGATTTCTTGTAGATGAGGAGATTCCAAGTAATAATTTCCACATACAAAATGATGGATTAGCATCTTGTTTTCAAAATAAAAAATACCTCATCGGAAACAAAATCTATCAGAGCATGCAGTATCAAGGAAGAGGACTAGGTCTACATGAGCAAGGAATTATAGAACCAATACAATTTTATGCAAATCCTAGACATCAAGGTCTTGGTTATTCTTCAATCAGAGAATCAAATGATGTTAGTGGTACCTCCTTGATATTGGGGGCAACTTTATTTGATATAAACATCAAAATGGGGGCCATGAGTAGTCCTTGTCATAAGGTTGTTGCCAACACTCCTTCCATCCACACCATAAACCATCATTCCAACATGAATAAATCTTCCATTTGGAACCAACAAAAAGAAAATTATTATAAATCCAAAATTCAAGATCAAATGTCAAAGGCCATTGAATCAAACAAAAATTCAAGTGGACAAATGAAGTTAAAATGGATCCCAAAGAAAAATGGATCAAACAAAGAAAATATTTCAAATCCAAAAGTCAATCAAAATATGGAGCCACAAGAAAAGAGGACTCTCGCATATAGTAAATGTCCACCTCCTTTAAAATGGTCATCAAGAAAGGCATATAACAATGTTGTTTCCAAACACTATCCTAATCAAAATTCCAAACTCCATCATCCACCATCCCAAGTTTGGAAAATAAAAATTGCTACATCCAAAACACCAACTATTCCATCCACACCTACCATCATCCATCATAATCTTGCATCTCACCTAAAGTCTAAAAATCCTACTTCACAAATCCATCACATCTTGGCAGCAACCCTTTATCATAAGGACTCCCATGGTACTCTATCACGATGTGCATATTCTGATAAGGCCAACACTAGTATTAGAGAGGATCACAATGACATCAATTAGTTGTATGCAAGTGCTATGATCTTGACAAGACAATTACTCCATAAAGGTCACTATTGGCATATCATGACACCAGTATCTACATCAACACCATCAAAAGATTCAGAACAATCAACAGTCATCCAAACTATCAAATCGATATAAAAAGTAAAAAAAAAATGTCACCTTGATGAAAACTTGGCAAACAGGCATCTTGTGTGACATCATCAAAATGAAAGAAAAAAAAATAGTAAAGAGAAAAATTTCGTCCAATAGTGAAAACCATTTTTATGGCGCTTTGGATAAGTACTATGATGAAAACTTGGCAAACAGACGTCATGTGTAAGAGAAATTATCTATGTGAATTATTACACTTGGGGGAAAGTTGTCTCATCTCCCATTCCTTTCTCATAGCATTTCCATCCATCTATCCAATCCATATCATTTCCATCCATTTTCCCACCTACCTTGATCTTGATAAGAAATGGGGTACAAACATAAATCATGCTTTGGAAATTTTTTGGACATGTCTATCCTTTGGTCATACACTACCCATGAAATATCATGTCATTTCCTTCATAGAATTTATCCAAACCCATATCTTGGAGAAAACAATTGTTCTTATGCAAAATATTCCTTGGAGATCATATCCTAATTCTTCAATCCAATAATCCTCATGTCTCTTATCCTTTGCCAAAAGCAATCCATTATCTTTTCATACCCATTGTTGGACTTGGTTTCCCTTGTTATTGGTTTAAGGATTATAACTCACTTATCCAAGTGCCCTCCATAATCCCATCTAGTTCTAGGGTTAGTCATTCCAAATGCAATGAGTCTAATCCATACAATCTTGCTATGCAACCTAGTGCGTTATCCAAAACATTCCTTGGTTTTGTTCCTATCCCTACTGCAAACCTTGATCCTTTAGTCACATAATCATCATCCTCATGTTGTTTCGGGATGCGTCCTTCCCATATCAAACAACTTCGTCATCACCATCACCTATCACTTGGTTTTCAGCTTGACTAGAGGCAAGATCATGTTCATCCTTGGGTCCTTGTGCATGCCTTTTTGGTTGATTGTGGGTATCTTTCACATGCATTTTTCATGATCGCTATAGTTATCATCCATAATAAAGTGCCATCCTTTCCATGAACCAAAAACCACCAACATTTAGCATCCTTCGCTTTCGTATCCACCTATCGCATTCGTCACTTCCCCTCACACATAATAAATTTGTCCTATACTCAACTGAGGGTAATTACTTGACTTGCATCTTCATGGGAAATAATACATGGTATCAACACTCTAAAACCTTCAAAATCCAAAAAACCATAAACTGTCCTGAAAAAATCCAAAAAAAATCCAAAATCATAAAATGTCTTGAAACAAATCCAAAAAAATCAAAACATTTCAAAAAATAAAAAATAAAATTCAAAACTCCGAAAAAAAAAAAGAGTCTGACTCTAGGTTTGAGTTTGAATCAATTTGGTTAGAGTGGTCAAACTACATTACCTCTGCGTGTTTGCTACGTAGGCAAGGCTCGTCTTACATGAGCCCCTGAGGTATTAGGTCAGTCCCTTTAGGTTGTCCAAATAACATCATGACCCAGTATTTTGTCGAATAAGATAAAGTCAAGGCATGTCGAACTACGAGGTCTCTGTGCACTACTACATAGGCAAGGCCATCTATCGATGAGCCCCCGAGGCCCCCTAGGTCAAGTCCTTTAAGGTTCATCAATTTGGGTCGTGTGCTTTATCTGAAAGCAATCATCATTCAAGCTACATCAAGAAACAACAAACAAATTAAATATTTCATCAATCAATTATCCTATCATCAACTCAATCAAGTCACTAGTCTTATATCGGAATGGGGCATCATGTTGTTTGTCTCATTTGGTCTTATCTCTTGTCTTTTATCAGGATGCATCCTTCCTGGAATTGGACTTTATCAGCCTTGTCATTCACCTTAAGCAGGATGTGTCTTTCTTGCAGTCAGGGTGTCATGTCAACACTTGTCACTTGGTCAACTTTATCAAATGTGTCCTCTCCCTAAATAGGATGTGTCCTTCCTATGGTTGGGTATTGTCACATCGCTTGGTCATATTCATCAATATTTGTCAAACAATCAAACAATCTTGTCAACTTTTTCAATCAATTTTGCCTTAATCAGGATGTGTCCTTCCTAAAATCAAGCATTATCTTTATCAATCAACTTTGTCACACCACTCAATCTTATCAGCTTGGTTAATCAATCTTTCCTTCATCAGGATTTGTCCTTCCTGAGGCTCAACATCATCAATCAAATCATTTTACCAATCCTTATTAACCTATCAATCAACTTAGTCATCATGGTCAACCTAATCAACCAACCAAACAATCATCATTATCACTGGAAAACACTCTCTTGGCAAACACTTTGTTGGTATGGATTTAGAGGGATGATGATGGATCATGGCCTCTTTTCTTTGCTTGTTGCCTATGGTTTGTCTTGGCAAAAAGATTGGGACAATTGGGTCCCTAGTATGAGCTGGGGCATTCCTCGTCTTTTTTGATTGTTTGTCTCTCCCAAATGGTCACCTTGCACACCTTGGTTTATGTCATACCATGGTATTTGTGGTCCATTTGTGACATTTTTGATGCCCAATGATGATAAATATAACAATGTAAACATGAAAGTTGGTTCCCTTATCATTTCATGTCTATCTTCTTTCCCCTTTTCACTCTAACATCCCATCTCCCTTATTTTCTTCCATGCTAACATCCATCTCCTTCATGCTAACATTTCTTCCATCCTTCATCCTTTAGTCTTATCTTCCATTTCAAGAGCACATTCATGTTCTTTGAACCCACATGTCCTCTCGAGGGGGCATACCACAACCCTCTTGGTCATCCTTCCCCTTTCTCTTTACACTGGGGCATATTTCAAAATTAAATTTCTTTGACACAATGCGATGAACTACATTATGTCAAAGAGGGGCAAAATGTAGACACTGAAAAATGTCCTAAGTCTATGAGCATCATTTTTCCTAGTCATCATCTTTCAATAATTGAATAATTTTAATTATTCTATTATGTTCGATCATATTCCTTTATTAATTAAATAGTTTTTAATTATTTAATTGATTCACCTTCTCATTTCTATCTTGATCAATTAAAATTATTTAATTGCATCACTAATACCCTTTCTTCAATAATTAAATAAATCATTATTTATTTAATTATTTATCTTTTATCACATGTCTATAGTCAGATAATAATAATTATTTGACCTTTTATTTTTCTATAATTAAATAATTAACGAAATTATTTAATTATGTGTCATTCTTCTCCTTTAAATAATTGATCCTAATCAATTATCCATATTCAATTTATATTTCTTCTTTTAATTAAATTTATGAATTTAATTAAATCTCCTTTTCATTTCCTCCAAATAAATTATTTATTTGCCACTTGTCATCCTCTTCCATTTTTGAATAAATAATTTAAAATAAATTATTTATCCCTCTATTTTGGTCAAAGATCCCCTGTCATTATTTCATGTCATAGTGTGCATGTCCTGCATGTCTGTCATAGCCGTCAGGCGTCATAGCCATTGGCGTCATATCTTTTCCATGCATGGCATATTCTAGTTGCATCAATTCTCAACCGTATATCTTAGCATCTTTCTAGAAACTCGATCTTGGCCATCCATTTCGTAACTTCCCTCTCATTAATCAAGATCAATCTCATTCATCCATTCGAATGGTTGTCTATAAAAGCAATCCTTCCCCTCCATTTTCAATTTAATAGCTAATTATCTCAAACTTTCTTGCTTACTATTTGCAGGTATTTGCACAACTTCAACAACAAATCTGAGGGCAATATTGGCATAAGAAGAAATAGGAGAGACAAGAGAAAGAATCAACTTCAAAGGGGAGTGCTTCATTTCATTTTCTTTCATTTTGATTGCTCTCTTTGTTTGTATTCTCTTGTTTATATTGGGATTATAGTTTATAAGTGTTGGCTATCACTTTATCTATACTATTTGATTTTCCCCATCTTACACTTGGAGCTCAGGCTGTGAAACTTTCGGATGTGACCTATATGTGATTTTTTGTGAAGATGACAACTTTGTAATGCAACTATACAAAGTTTAGAACTTTTCACTCCAAATGATCTTAAAGTCTTCAACCTAGATCTATAAACACAAATATGCAAGATGGAAAAAATTATTGATTGTTAATGAATGGGGATTTGCCTTGGTCAAACCCCTTTTTGGTAATTCAACTTTGAAATGAAATAGAATAATGAAGGAAAATGGTGAATGAACAACATGCAATGCTACAACTCACCAAAACCTTGTAAAGTTTGCAAACTTGTGTGAAATGGATGTAATGGATATGGATCTTGAACCAAAGATATCGACTTCAATTTCTTACTTGAATCAACACCCTACATAAAAAATGTTAGCACAACAACACACATGATGCAAGAAGATCTTTGATATGATGGTTGAATCTTGGTGATGGCTCCAAAATTCTTGATGAATTACTCTTGAATGCTCTTGATCTCATAAATTTTCCTTAGGAATGGATACTCAAGTTTCTAGGATGAAAATGAATGAATAAACCTTGTATTTATACTTGCTTATGCTTAATATCTTGAAATTATATCAGACCAAACTAACATATGAATTCATTAAATAAAGGAGGGTAAATCCTGCCAGAATTTGAAATTAAATCTTGAAAATGACTCAAGGCCCTAGGTCATGTCTTAGTCCCAACTCAGACACAAACACCAAAAAGGGGCCCAATTATGATGCCTCAAAATCAGGGTCCTGAGAACTCGAGGGGACAAAGACACCCTTGCTGGCATTTTAGTCCTAACCAAAAATCAGGAACACACAGATGAGAATCATTAAGATTATCATTTATGCATTAGAGAATTATTGGATTAGCCAGAAAAATATGCAATTCATAGGGCTTCTGGACATAAAATAGGATCAATTAAGCTATAAATGCGGACAAATAAAGCAAGGTAGGCCCAAACAAGTGTGAAAATGCAAGGGTATGCATTTTACTACACTAAATCGGCCTCTAGTGGTATCCACCAAGGCGACCCTTTCTATCCCTATCTCTTTATAATGATGGCCAAAGTTCTTGGCTGCAATTTTGAATGCAAAGTTTTGAATGGTACCTTGGCTATTTTTTCCCCTCCCCTTTGTCTCAATTGATTTCTCATCAACAATTTGGTGATACGATTTTCCTATGGGTTGCTACGCTGGCTAAGGCTAAATGTTGGATTGATATCCTTAAAAAAATTATTACAACTTTTGGGTAGTGCATCAATTTCACTAAAAGCGCCACATTTTTTTCTAAATGTTGGCATTGCTCTTTAGGATAAGATATCTAGAATCCTCACTTGTCAGATCCTCCCCCTCCCCTCGATTTTTTCGAGTATTTTCCTTATTGGTAGCAAGGTGGATAATATTTTTTGGTCCAATAATACTGGTAAGCTCCTCCTTCTCAAATCTACCCTTAAAAGTTTGGCGGTGTACCTTATGTATATTTTTTATGCCTATCATGTGGTCGGAGAAACTTAAACAAATTTAGCTGAGCTTTCCTTGGTCAAGGACCAATGAGAGGAGTTAGTTATCTCTGGTGGATTGGAATACTGTGTGCTCTAAGAAATTTTATGATGACCTAGACCTCATTAAAACAAGAGAGATGAACATTACCCTTATTACTAAAATTTCTTGGAAGCTTTTGAACAATCGAGAGGAATGGATATTCATCCTCAAGGACAAGTGTTTGCAAGCTTGGGATTTCCACTCTCTATTGGACAATGGTGCTCTCCCTCTTGGCTCTATCATCTGAAATAACCTCTTGAAATCAAAGAATCTGTTATTTTTTTGCTCCTCTTGGCAAGTCAGATCTAGTACCTTTGTCTCTTTCTAGGATGACAAATAGCTTTCTTATGTGGCTCTTGGTCTTCATCTAGTTTTATCTATGGTGAAGATGGATTTGTGTGCTCAAATGGGGTCTAAGGTTTCTAATTACATGGACACTTTTGTTCTTTCACCTACATGGAAGATTGATCCAATTTATTTGACCCCCACCTATGTCTGGTTATTGAATAGCTTCTTAGGATGGTTAAGAACCACAAATTCTTTAACTCCAATTTTTTAGACTCTTTGGTCTAGGTGGCTTCTAAAGATGATAATTACTTTTTTAATACTGTCTAAAATATTCTTTCTATCACTTGGGATCCTTTATTTGAATAGGCATGGATTTGACATAGGAATTCCCCTAAGGTAAAATTCTTTTGGTGGAATTTTTGTCATACAAGGATTCTCACCTTGGATAATTTACAAAATAAAGGCTTACATTTTGGTAACCATTGTTTCTTGTGTGAGAATGAAGATGATTCAATCTCCCACTTGTTCTTCCAATGTCCTTACTCTTGGTAGGTTACACAAAAAAATCAAATCTCTTTTCAATGTTTGTTGGGTCTGGTAGAAGGATGCTAAAGGTATTTTGGATAGTTAGTTCTTGCTAATCTCCCTCCCTATGTCAGTTGATTTGTGATGGAAATCTCTTTTCTTCACTTGTTGGGTGATCTAGAAGGAGCACAATAATAAGGTGATAAGAAAAAAAAAGTCCCCTTAGTTGGTGGTTTCCAAAAAAGTATTAGCTAGGTTGTTGAGAATATTTCCTTAACCTCTTGCAATCCCAAATGTAATCCTAATAACTTGGAGGTGTCTATTGCATCATCTTACAACCTATTTGAGATATTCAATTCTCTTTCTCTTACATTTTATCGAACGAGATTAGTTATCCCTAGTACCCCCAAACCTGAATATATTAAGCTTAACTTTGATGGCTCAACCAAACCTAACTTAGGTTGGGTGAGTTGCATTGGAGTCATTCGTGATCAAAAGGGTAATTTAATTTTGGCTTATGTAGTGAACATGGGGGTACAATCATCTAGCTTTGTTGAGGTGGTAATGGATTTTCATTGCATTCAGATTGCCACACAAGTTGGGGTTTCCAATTTGGCCATTGTGGGAGATTCCTGAAATACTATCCTCATGCTGAAGGGGAAACCTAATCCTTGTTCAACACTCTAGAACCCTATGTTGTCTTCTTGTAATCTAATGATTTCTCTAAAAAATTATAGGGCTAATCACATGTATAGAAATGATAATAAAGTTACTGACACACTTGTTAACATTGGTGCCTTCACACCAAATTGAGTTATATGCGATAATATTTCTCATATCCTTGGGAATTTTTATGAATTAATTAATCACGATGCCAAATTAATACCAAATTGGCATTGAGCTAGATCCAGTGTCAGCTCTCTTGTGATTTTCCACAAGTTTCACTTATGGAAAATTAATCCCTTTAAGTAGTCTTTTCATAAACTCATTTACCTATGGCTCTGGTATTCATATTGGAATTTCTAAATGAACCACAAAAAACATATACAAGAAGGGAAAGAAGATTTCCCAAATAGGCCCCCTAGGGTTTTTCACCTAGGAGCTCTTGATTAGGAAATGAACCTCTTGCACCTAATGATATCTATTTTGGGTGAGTTCATTCAAAGATAGGGGTTTTGTTGTGTGTGATTATTTCTAAATGAAATAGTCTAAGTGTTGGAAATGGATAAAAGCAAGCAAATGCTGATGTAAAACCTAAAAAAATAGACTATTTTTGAAAACACAATGTTGTATGTAAGAATAAACTAGAATGACCTAAAAATGTAAAATTCAACAAAATAGAAAGTTGTAAATTAAAGAGGGGTACCTAGAAGTGTGTTGCAGACTTGGGGGAACTTTGAAATTCTGAAAAAATCAATTTTTATGTTTGACGGGACACTTGTGCCAAGCTGGGCGACCTAGTCCTTTTTTAGGGTAATTTTGGGAAACTGATCCAAGGCTTGTTTCAGCCAAATGGGTATCTGGATCCATAGAAATATCTTGAAAATAGGAACACAGGGACTAGGTCACCACAACTTGTGGTAATGTCCCTTTTTCCTTTTCGAAAGTTTCAAAGGGGAAATCTATAGAAATCAATCTGCACTTCTTCTCCTGGTAATTTCCTAGGCCTCAAACTATAGAACTCAACCTATGGGTGTCTTTTTGTGAATTTTTTTCCCTGTTTCACAAGGATATGCCGTAACAAGTCTTCAATCCATCCTTGAATGATCTCCAAACCTGTAAAATACCTAAATCTACAAACACACACAAAGAAGGAAGAATAAAATATCGGATGTTAGGATATAGGGGTTTGCCTTGGTCAAACCCCTTTGTAGATAATCAAATCAAATGATGTAATAAGACAAGAAAGAACTAAATATGGAATAGTATATTTTGTACTTTTCCATGGAGATAGATCCTGAGTTGCTACAACAATCTAGCCCTTGAATGGTTCAGTAAAGGATATTTTGATGTCCTAGGATGCAAACCCTAGCTTTCTTGAGAAGGAGTGAATTAGGAGAGAAGATTTGTGAATAATGAGCATGTCTAATGATGAATTTGGATTTTTAGGCTTATTTATAGGCAATCCACCACAAAACACCTATTATTTGATCCTCAAGGCTGACATGAAGGAGAGATAAACTAAAACCCCAACTTTTCTCGCTCAAAACGTCAAAAATAGCTCCAATGGGGGTAGGTCGCCACCTTTGGTGACCTAGTCCACCTAGATAGGACTAATTCGCCCAAATGGGTAACCTAGTCCCACAGGGGCCCTTTTTCTAGCTAGATTGTTTAGGAGTGAAGAAATCAAGTTTATATGATTATTTGATCAAACTAAGCATTGGGATACGTAATAAGTGTAGACATGCAAAATACACTCATACATCTAATCATGCTTTATTGAACATTATTCTGTCTATTAATTAAATAAACCAATTTAATTAATTCACTAAGGTTTTCTTCCTAATTAATTAAATCAAATTAATTAATTAACTTCCTAAAGTTAAATCATATATATTTAATTAAATTCATTTTCCTCTCATTTTATTTAAAACAAATACAAAAATTCAAATCAAATGTCATATCACCTAACCTTCTGTTAGATTAATCAAATCTTGACTAATCTAATCCTAATCACCTGAATCCTCTAGATTCATCCACTTGCACAATAAATCATTTAAATTGATTTATTAAAGCCCCTATTTTTCCTCACAAGGCATATTCCCAAAGAATATGCTCTTATTAACTCCCTTGTTTGACTTTTTTGTCCAAACACAATTCCCCCCAAAATCCTCAACCATATTCATTTATTGCCATTTTCAAATTTGAAATGGGCACATTGGACAAAACTTGCACAACCATGAGCCAATCACATTATGACAAGTGGCTCTCTCCTATTTGTTGGGTTTTAGTCCCACATTTCTCAATCTTGGCCTCTCCTCTCTCAATCTCTCCTATAAATTCAATGTCATTTCAACATAATTTTTCATCTACAATTGGAGCATTCTTACTATAGGCAACTTGAGTTCACTTTGCATCTCATTGTCTATCATCTCATTTGGCTTATCAAGGGTTGGGAAAGGGCTATCTTCTACACAAAGGATAGCACCAATCCCCTATGGAATAGGTTTATTTCATTTTTAATGTGCTTTGATCATTCTTGTCATTTATTTTCATTTTGAAACATGGAGTATTATTTCATAAGGATATGTATTTTTGTTATGTTGTTTTTGTCATTTTACTAACATTTGCAGATTTTCATGTTCACAAAATGGCGCTAGAAGGAGCGCGTACTTTAATAGAGGATTGTTCAATACTTTGATGGATCTTGTATGTTGTATAGTTTAGGGTTTGCATATTTTTAGTTTCAGCTCATACACATTAAATTTCCTTGTCTTGATTAACATTGTTTCAGGCATTAAATTTTGGAGCCCGTAATTTTCTTTTTAGAAAATGTGTATTTCATGTGAACAAGTTCTCCTACTATAAAAAATAATCCTTCAAGAGCTTATTAATTTAACACATTTATTCACATCAATTCATTTTATACTACTTAAATAATTTCTCCATTAGAAATTTTCATTTTTTTATAGCTTTTTGTGTGACCTCGCAAGGAGCCCTGAGCAAAATTTTCCCACCTCTGTTGATTGGTCAACTAAATTCTGGCACAACATTTCAATACACTTACTGAAGGGGTATCTTGACAGCTAGTACAACTTCTCCCTCAATCCATGAATATGAACACTCTAGCTGACCCACCATCTTCTTGTATGCAAATTTGATCCATTTTGTAAGGAACTGGGATGGGTCTTCACATTCAGTTGTAGAATCTATTGTATCCTTGTGTATTCATTGTATGGTACTGGTTGGGAAGCTTCTTTATTTTCGTAGTAGTTAAATATTTTTTTTTTCAACCTGAGATAAGATTATGTTCTACATTCTTATCCAGTTGTTTTATATCTTGCTTGTCTAATTATGTTGTGAGAAGATTCAGAGTAGAATAAGATCTCAAAATTTCATTCATATAAGGCTTTGATGCATCTGACTTGTAATGCTTTGTTGTGTATTTGATAAGATTTGAATCTTACATTTAGATTTGGCAGGAGAAGGATCAAGTGAAGGATCCCTTCGGACATTATAACGTGGTTGTGGACGTTCATTCAAGACTTGCCAAAAGCTGCTCTGTGATGCCTGAAGGAGCTTTCAAAATATATATTCATTATTGTTTGTATTATCATCATTGGTTTGATTTGTTTATGTGCCATGTATAAGCTTCCATTTAACCTTGCATTCAAAGCTCCCATTTAACCGCGCGTGGGAGACTCTTCAAAAGATTTCTTGGAAGATACATAGAGACTAGAAAGAAACCATGGGAAAAGGGGTTTGTCTAGCAGTTCACGTACCTATTCTATGCTTCCCCATTTTGAATACATACCTGCCACAACATTTCCAATTATCACATCTGAGAAAATCTTTCCTTACTCTATTTTTTTTTAAAAAGCGAATGTTGGTCACAAGTAGTAGAATTGGCTTTACATCGACTAATGACATGTGTTTGAAAGTTTTTTACAGTTTCTTCTAACAACATGAAATTTTTCTTATGCTTTTTTTTTGCAATAATTATGTTCCCGAAATATCTATATTCCTTAGTCAATGTGATGTAGCATAGGAAAATTAATATATCCTAGCTCTATAAACACTTTGGAAAGTTTAGAGCTCAAGTACAAAGATCTTAGTTGCCTTGACACATCATTGAAAATAATACAAACAACCATTAGTTGTGAGGAAAGGCACATAGATAGGTAAGGTGTCACAATCAATATTTAAGTTGTTAGGAAGATTGGTTTACAGTAGGGAGCTATCGATGTTACATTGCGCAGGTGTTACTTGTTAACTCACTAACTCTATGTCACAGTACAGTCAGTACACATAGAATATGAAACCCTTTTTGTAAAGTAATTGATTTATTGCTAGTCATATCTTAATGTTATCCAATCACTTGAAGTAATTGACATGGACCTATAGACGCAACTAGTTTCAGAACTTGATGGATATGTCATGCAAACTTAATAGAATGGCTGGGATTTGATTAATCATATTGCATTGATGTGGGTGCAAGATAGCCTTTAACTCTCTTTTGTGGGAATTAGCATTCTACTGAAGGTGTGGTTGGTGTGAGTGGCAGCTAGCGAGGAGGTGAACAAGAGGCGAATTTGTTACATGTTTGAAATTAAAGAGATCTTATGATGAATTTACAGTCATTTATAATGAGACTCAATTCACGTACCTTTGCTATGTTGTTGCACTTAAAAAGAAATCCACTATTATTATGCATTGATGGATGTCTGTTCATTATTACCTAATACTTGACATGATTGCACAGTCGTTTCTATTGCTTCATATAAGGTGCTCACATTTAAGGTGTGTTGTGGCCTCTAAGTCTTTTCTGACTGCTTGGAATTGTTTGCTAATCATTTCAAATTTCAGGATTTATCTATCTTCACATACGCTTATCATCTTTATCGATATTTGTAGTGCTTTTTCTTATCTCCTCACACCATTCTAAATCTAATAAGTGGAGGCCCCATCAATTTGTAGTTGTATCCTCATTAGTTCTGTGAGTTCTACGAGGGTAAAAGATACGCAAAAATACTGAAAAAGATTAAGAGTTCAACTTTATGCTTGGAACTGGCATTTTCTTGAAAGTTTCATGTGCCCTTCCAACAAGTCATTGGTTGAAGATACTACGCCTCTCAAGATCTTCTTGAATAAATGCTATCTTAAATGCTAAAAAACCGCTATGATTATATCTTTTGCAGATTTTTTTTAGAGATGTCAGATGCAATATTTTGACTAGATTTATTCGATGTCACCTCATTTGTTGACTTATCCTGGTGTATATTGGCTTTTATTGTCCTCCCTTATCTTTGTAAAGTTATGCCATCAATATGATATTCTGCTCACGAGGGTTTTTCAGGTTGAAGTTTTCATTAATAATATTTATTCATCGATTGAGGCATCATCCAATTTGTATTTGATTACTGGTAGCACTAGAGGCAGAGGGGTCACTAGAAAAGGTTGAGGAATCTGATTTTATGCCTGATCTTACAATTGTTCACAATTTGGAAAAGATCTTGTAATTTGAATGCAATCTAGTAGCACTATTACTGTTGTGATATCTCAATAAATACTATTGTTTTAGCATTTATTGTTTTGTAGACTTTTGGTTGTCCACTGACTTTCACCTACTCACCAACACAGACACATCACTCACTCAATTCACATTCCTTCACCATTCCAGAGGAAGAAAAGTGTGCATTTCTCAATCCTAGAGCTGCATATTTATCTTTGCACTTGCCAATTCCATTGTCTTGAAAAAAATTTAGCTGATTTTACTCCTACCTCAACTTAAATGCCATCCAGTTATGGAAGTGCTTTATAGAAGAATCTTTAAATCAGTAAAAGATCATTCATATTTTTTATCTTAATATTGGTTTTATTTATTTATTTATTTATCTATTACAGATCAATATCATATTTTTGTGCAATCTCAGTCTTGCTATTTCTCCGCACTAATATTGTTGGTTTTGTTGAGTACAAAATTAGCGAACTTTTGAATCAATGAATTCTCATTTTTTAACTTTTGTTTGAAGTGATCTTTCTTTTTATTTGAAGTTTCTTGAATATATCAATATACAATTCGTAGATCTGAACATGTCCATAACTTATTTGTAGGATTTTTTGAAGATAACGAAGAAGCAAAGTGAAGAAAATCTTGAAGATATCAAGCAAATTTGAGTTGGAAAACTGAGCATTAAACTTAAAATCAACAAAGCATTTTTAAATGCTTTAAAAGGCTTCCTTTCGATACTCTAGTTTTTTGTTTCAAACCAACTCACCTTTCAATTTGGATTTAAAATTAATCAATGATTGATTTTCAATGTTGGTAAAAAATAAAATTGAACTTAGAAACTCACTAGATTTCATTTGTGGCTAAAAATTGAACAATAAATCTTTCACACTTAGTTTTGCTGTTATAAAACAAATTCATCAATACTTTTATGGTCTAAAATAAACAAGTGTTTTTCATTGTTTTGCAATCTTTTTCATAACTTAGTATCATTTAAAGGGCACATGCGCTTCTCTTGTGCTTCACAGTGACCTTGAGAATCAAAATTATTTTGGTGATATTAGATTGTTTAAAATATTTCCTTCACATTTTAATTTGGAAACTTAAAATTGAACAAAACATCTTGCGAGTGTGAGTAGGCTTATTGCATGTGTTCTCCCTTTTTTTCTAAACAAAGATTGATCGAACTACGAATATGTTTACTCGCTTTTGTTTATCTTAGCAGGCCTTCCTTGTGAGAAAAAGTACTCACCCAAGGGAATGACCCAACCAATAACACACTAAAGTCAACTGTATTTCCAATTGGGATATAAAAGTGGGTACTAGAACAAAAGCTAGTATCACACGGTTGGCTCTGACGAGAAAGGAAACAATGGTCTCTTGCCACATGGGTCAGCCTCTACGAATGGAAAGTCAAAATTAAAACCCTTGTTTAGAAGGCCCAATCCTTATCTATTTTGTTGGTGCAAAAGGTCATCTCCTTTGAAGCCACCCCACATTATACATGCGGTTTTGTTGTAGAGATGAAAATTATTCCATGGGAGATTCATGGGTATTGATGCTTGTCTGACCTGAGAAGTGTGTGCCATTAAGGGGAGTCAGTGTGGTCAAGCATCTAGTCATCCACACAAAATATGCGTAGTTGGATTCGTCCAAGTGGGAAACCAACAAGATATTGTCTCTTCATCCTAGGGTTGTACATGTGCTTGGAAGTGGAAAATACATTGCTTGGTCCTAAAAGAAAACAATTGAAAAACAAACATTCACAAGGAACTCAAAATTTCAAACCCCTTCGAAAAAAAAATATCATTTGACCAATCTAAGTACTCTTGCTTTCCCTAGGGATCACATCCCTAGAGGTTTCTAAGTGCTTGGATTTTATCATCATTTGTTTCCACTAAGGTCAACCTAGGAAAAATTTTCCCTAATTTCCTTGATTTCAACATAATGGACCTTGTGGGATGAAAAAGAAAGTGGGACATTAGACATGTAGTTTGAAACATAATCAAGAAAGTGTTTGTGGTAAAAAGAACCAAATCTAAGAAAGATAAATGACAATTGAACCACACATGTGTTTGGTCTCTTTTGAGTCATTTGGTTTTCATGCAAACATTGATCTTTTGGTTTGAACCACTTCTAGGGAAAAGCATGTTCTTCAATACCTTGGTCTTGTCTGTAGATCCTTCTTAGGTTCATCTAGGATCAAGCCAAAAACTTCATCCATCCCTCAACATCAATCAAACATCATCTCACAAACAACTTTTGGAACTTTGAAAACATCATTCATGCTAGAATTTTGTAAAATCAACATCACCTTGTTTGACTTAACACACCTAGTCAAATTATCAACACTCTTGAACAAATTTGCCTCTAGGATAACACAACTGCCCGAGGTCTACTAGTTCATGATCACTTTGATTGGCTCAACACACTTAGCCAATTCATTCTCTTATGTGAGTTTTCCCTAGGATAACACAACTTTCTAGGGTTTACAAGTTTACCATCATCTTGTTTGGCTTAACACACCTAGTCAAACTATCCTCAAAATCAAAATCAAACCAAGTCCTAAAGTCTAGCATTGATCCAAAGTTAGTAAAAGTTTAGACACCCATATCATTCACCCCTTTCGTGTTTCATCTCATCATTGGTCCTAAACACCTTAGAGGTTCACTTTTGCAACAAGATCAAAACACAAGAAAAACATGGAGTTTAAACTTGACTCATACATCATGAGTAATCCAATTCAACAACCATCCAAGCCTTACAATACCAATTGGTTTTCAAAACTTGTATTTGTACAATCCATACATGGGATCATTATTTCCTCCAAACATCAATGGTACAAATGTGAGCATGCCCAATCTAAATTTTGGAACATCTTATCTTATGGTAGATTTAAGTCAAAACCAAAACTTACAAATCTATCAACCAAAAGATCAAGGCATGAGCCTTCCCCCTTTACCAACCCTCAATCAATCGAATATGAGCAACACTCCAATCATAAACCAAAGCATCATAACAAATCCTCCCATTTTTCCATCGATATCACAACAACCGATGGAAACCATTCAAGAAACCCCAACAATCAACACCATTCCCCATCCACCACCACCACCGCAAAAATACAACATGACAAATTCATTCTCCATTGTGTTGCAAGCCGCTCAACAAGCTACCCACCAAAAGGAACTCCAAAACCAACTAGTTGCCCAACAAGCTGCACAAGCCCAGCAAGCCGCATAATTTGCACAAGTGGCTCAAGTAGCCCAACAAGCACAGGCTCAAGCTCAAGCCCAGCACCAGGATCAACAGGTGCAAGCATAATTTTGGGCACTATTGCAAGCAATGTATGAACAAGTCCATCAACAAGTAACACAACAAGGAGCCCAACAAAAAGCTTTGTTGGCATGACAACAACTAGACCAACAAAAAGCTTTGTTGGCACAATAACATCAAGACAAACAACAAGATTTGTTGGAACAACAACAACATGACCAACAACAAGAATTATTGGCTCAACAACAAATGCAGGCATTACTCGGTCAATAAAGTTTGCAAAAAACTCCCACCACAATTGTTGAAAATAATAATCAATATCTATCCATCAAGGAACATGTTGAATATGTTTCCACCTCATCTGATGATCAAATAAACATACATCAAGAGCCATTTTTTAGTCATAATCAAGACCCCTCCTACAAATATCTATTTCAAGGAGTGTTGATGTTGTTTGATCATATTGACATAAACCAAGATCCTTCGACCAATGATCATGTTGACAATGTCTCTACATCACCTAACGAGTTAGAGGACATTTTTGAAGAAGTTATTCCAAATAATTATCAACATCTATCACCAAGGTCTAGCAATGTTCCTTCCCAAGACATATTGACATCCTTTGACCTCATGGTTACAAATATTGATGGAATCCCTAACTCACCATTTGATCCAAGTCCACCAAAAGATCAAGAGGATATTGAGCAACTTCCCATGCCTTAGGACAATGTCCAAGAACCCTTTGAAAAAAATCCATCCTTTGAAATTGACCCATGTCAAGAACTTGATCCAAAGCATGTTGAAAGAAATTCTGACATTAACCAAGATTAATTTTTGTTGATATCCAAGATACTACAATGAGGTAATGGGTAGTCTCCTATCTATACAAGATATCACAAATAATGATCATATCCATATAGGACATACTCCTCCATCTACCCATGAGATGCTTTCTTTGGATGAACACGTAGATGATCATCATTCAAAAAAAGAGTCTCATACTCTTACCAAGGAAAAAGAGTCTCTTACTCTTAACATTTATACACATGATCAAGATATAGAGAAATCTAGAGACATAGCAGAAACAAATCATGAAGAAGGCTTTTATAGAAGTTGTGAATCAGAAATATCTTGTGGAGACATATCAGAAATGGACCGTGAAGAAGGCTTGTATAGAAGTTGTCAATCAAAAGCATCATACAAAATCATATCAAGAATTAATCAGGAAGAAGAATTTTACAGTGAATCTTTAACATCACTTGAAGAAGCAACTAAATCTAATATTTCACAAGATGAGGCTAAAGATATCAATCAGGAAGTCATCCCACATGCAGAGGATCCTACCACTTATAAAATTGGATCACTTACCTTTCTTAGAGAAAGCTATCTCATCAATAAAGAAGCTGACACTTTTGAAGATCCATGCTAGAGCATAGAGGGATTAGCACCCTACTTCTAAGATAAAACATATGCTATTGCAAATAAGTTTTTTCAATAGATGAATTATTAAGGTAAAGGATTAGGTCTACATGAACAAGGTATCCTAGAACCAATGTAGATCATTGGTAATCCTAAGCATCAAGGCCTTGGTTACTCGACAATCAAGGGATCTCAACATATTAGTAATACTTCCAAAAAACTGGGGGCAACTTTGTCACAAGAAAATGTCAGACATAGGGAGCACAAAAAATCCTTATGATAAAACCAATGCCAATGCTACGACCATCCACATCATGAATCTTCATCCACCCATCACATCATCCACGAATTGGGACCAACAACAAAATAAATATTTGAATCAAAGCACGAAGAATGCCATCAAATAAAAATAAGTACTGAAGCATGAAGGATGAATCGAATACATATGGATACCAAAGAATACAAAGAAATACTATCCTTATCAAACTCCATTAGTCAAAGAAACTATGGGGAAAAATAAACAAGGGAAAAGTATCCATAAAAAATGTCCACAAAGACAAAAGTAGGCTTCTCAACCAACATACAAGGTATATCAAGTTGTTGGTCCTAATTCCATGCACACTTCCATATCCACCCATCATTACTCATCTTCCCTTGTTTGGAGAGTCAAAAGTTCCAAACTGTCAGCCAATCCATCTATTATTCCTAAACACACTCCATCCATGCCTAAATGCATGATATCCAATTATCACATTGACCATGTGTTGGCAACGACCCTTCATCATAAGGATTCAGAAGGCACTCTATCACGATGTGCACACAAATAAAAAGTTAACTCTCGTGTCAGCAAAGAAGATCAAGAATCTCTAAAGTTGCTTTCAAGTGCATGTATCTTGGCAAAGAAGCTTCTTCAAGCAGGATATCGATGGTACATTATGACAAAAGCATCAACATTAGAAGTACAAGGTGATTCAACATTAGCTTAGAATCTTTCAACAAAAAATACAAAAAAATAATAATAAAAAAACAAAAAAAATAGAAAAAATCAAAAAAAAGTATTAAAAACCAGTAAAGAGAAAAATCATCCTCTAGTGAAAACCACTATGGTGGCACTTTGGTAAAGTACCATGATGAAAACCTGGAAAACAAGCGTCATGTGTAGAATCGAGAATCTACGTGCACCATTTTAGTTGAAAGCATCTTATCGCATGCATAATAAAGCTAACATTCCAACCATATCATCTGTTCATTCGTAAACCGTTTATCCAACCCATTACTATCTATCTACCTTATCTTCATCTTGACCAAGTTTGGTACAAAATTCACATGTGTTTATGGTAAACATCTTGACATGGGTCATTCTCACTGATCCTACCCTACCCAACATTATCTGAGCCTTGAAGCATTATCCAAATGAGAATCCTCTCTTTTGAACACCCTTATCTTATCACAAGATAATTCAGATCCATTCATCCAAGAATCTACCCATGAATGTTCAAACATTGCTAGACACTAGGGGGGATATTTGCATCTCGCTTCGAGAATAAATCTTGATCTATATCCTTCATACTTATGTGGTGATCCGAGCATTGGCAAATGTGAAATCAAATTGGTCAAAGCATTTGTGAGCATCAATTCAAATCCCTAGCCCATGGCATATTTTTACACCAAGACGATGTTCCTTATCAAGCTTTATATTTCATCGAACATCAATTGAATAATTTGTATCAGTCACATATAATGCACACATCAACATCACATCAAATCATCAAAACAATGTTGTTCCAAATCAAGCTTCATCAATCTTGATCAATCGAATCCAATCAATTATCACCTTGTTTGACTTAACACACTTAGTCAAACTATCATCTTGTGCATGAGTTTACTCTAGGATAACACAACTTCCTTGGGTCTGCAAGTTCATTATCACTTTGTTTGGCTTAACACACTTAGCCAAATTATCAAATCCAAAACCACCTCATTTGACTTAACACACTTAGTCAAACTACCATCTTGTATGAGTTTACTCTAGGATAACACAACTTCCTAGAGTTTACAAGTGCATTATCACTTTCGTTTGACTTAACATACTTAGTCAAACTATCAATCCATCAATCTAATCGATCAACATTAAGATTGGTTCTCAACAAAATCTCAAAACAAAGCACTGATATCATCACATATCCATATCCAAACCATCAAAATCATGCGAAAAATCAAAAAACATTCAAAATCCAAAACATGTCAAAAATCTCAGAAAATCTTCAAAAAAATAGAAAAATTCATCATTGAGTCTTGTCAGTCTTCCACGTTGTCCGAACTATGTTGTCTCTGAGCTTGAACATAGGCAAGGTTGATCTTTGATCATCCCCCGAGACAGTTAAGGTTAGTCCTTTAAGCATTCATCGCATTGGTAATCCATTTTCCCATTTATTTTAAATCTTAGGTCAATCCTTAGGTGTTCATCACAATAAAATGGCAATCTGTTTGCCCATCCATCCTATCATTAAGTCAAGTTTCGCATTAGTCGAACTACGTGGTTTCTACGTGTATAAGTCAATTTTTTCATCAGTCGAACTACGTGGTCTCTGCGTGTATTTGCAATCCATTTTCCCATCTATTTTACATCTTAGGTCAGTCCTTAGGCATCTGTCGCAATAAAATGGCAATCTATTTGCCCATCCATCCTGTCATTAAGTCATGTTTGTCGTTAGTCGAACTACATGGTCTCTTTGTGTATAACTTAGGTAAGGCTAATCTATGGATCAGCTCCCGAGACCCCTAGGATAGGTGTTTAAGTTAGTCTCTTCATCATAAATCTTGAAAATACCAAAAAAATTGAAAAATGTGAAAATACCAAAAACATTTGTAAAAAATCTCAAAATACCAAAAATTGCCTCAAAATATCTGAAAAATTCAAAATGGTGCATCCATTTCATCTCGCTTTCACCTGTGACTTTTATCACTCATAATAAAATCAATCGTCGCTTTCATCCTTTGGTAAGTCAGTCAAAAGCAAGTCTAGCACATTCAGAAGTGAACACCCTAACCATCAAAGCCTCAAGTCTAGATTTGTAAGTCATCAAGTTGATCAACTCGAAGTATCAATAGCTTATCATCCAAATCAAATCACACCAAAACCCCAATCACAACATTTCCTAGGATGTATTCTTCCCACTATAGACATAAGCATCAGGTATCTCATAGTAGGTAGTCTTGGCTAGCGGTATGAAGAACATTAGCTTGTTTGGTTTTCTTTATTTGGTCTTTTATTGTCTTATCTTATTTTGTGCTCATTCCAAGGACCTCTCAATGATGCCTAAACAAAATAGGTTTAGAGAGAAAGGAATGGGGCAATTATCATTATCTTTTTATCCGTTGTGCTTGTTAGATATTCTTGTAAAATAACTTCGTCATGTGTACTTTGTTTTGTATGTAGGGAGGATTTTTTAGGTGTCTTGTTGACCACATAAGAAGGCTTGCCTTTTTATGAATAAGGTTATGTTTGTCAAGTGTGAACAAGAGTACTCCTATCTTTTTGATGAGTCAAAGTCCATCACACTAGGTGCAACTCCATCCTGGTTCTTAATACCTTGATTCCTCGCACCTATGTGTGTTATCAAACATAAAGAAGGTTATGCTCTTTATCTCTCCCATCCTTGGATAAGCAAAACATCATCATCGTTCATCATCATATCCAATAAAGTCTCGACGACTAGTGGAGTTTTTGGACTTCTACATCTTCTTGAATTTAAGGATTGATCCCTCTCTTTCTTCTATCCTCTTCCACACTAACAATGCATCCATCCTGCATCCATCTTGCATCTTGCATAAAAACATCATATCATCATAGGACAACATCATCCATCTCATCTACCAAACATCTCATTTTCATAATCATTTAAGTTGTTTAGGATAATATAAATTTTTTATTCTAAGAATCTTCCAAAACATCTCATTTACATCATCATTATCATATAGATCGTATAGTCTGACCATCCATACATCCATTTTGAACCTCTTTGTCACGAGATCAACTTCAATCTTTTTGCTCAATTTCTCATCAGGGCAATGTACTAACTCACTTCTTTTCACTAGGGCATTTGAAAAAATCAGATTTTTTTTTAATTTCGATGTCAATGGCATCATTGTTTGAACCAATGCAACGAGTACATTTCTTCAAAGAGGGGAAAAATGTAGACATGCAAAATACACTCATACATCTAATCATGCTTTATTGAACATTATTCTGTCTATTAATTAAATAAACCAATTTAATTAATTCACTAAGGTTTTCTTCCTTATTAATTAAATCAAATTAATTAATTAACTTCCTAAAGTTAAATCATACATATTTAATTAAATTCATTTTTCTCTCATTTGATTTAAAACAAATACAAAAATTCAAATCAAATGTCATATCACCTAACCTCCTGTTAGATTAATCAAATCTTGATTAATTTAATCCTAATCATCTGAATCCTCTAGATTCACCTACCTGCACAATAAAACATTTAAATTGATTTACTAAAACCCCTATTTTTCCTCACAAGGCATATTCCCAAGGAATATGCCATCATTAACTCCCCTGTTTGACTTTTTTGTCCAAACACAATTCCCCCCAAAACCCTCAACCATATTCATTTATTGCCTTTTCAAATTTGAAATAGGCACATTGGCCAAAACTTGCATAATCATGAGCCAATCACATTGTGACAAGTGGCTCTCTCCTATTTGTTGGGTTTTAGTCCCACATTTCTCAATCTTGGCCTCTCCTCTCTCAATCTCTACTATAAATTCAATGTCATTTCAACACAATTTTTCATCTACAATTGGAGCATTCTCACTATAGGCAACTTGAGTTCACTTTGCATCTCATTGTCTATCATCTCATTTGGCTTATCAAGGGTTGGGAAAGGGCTATCTTCTACACAAAGGATAGCACCAATCCACTATGGAATAGGTTTATTTCATGATTTATGTGCTTTGATCATTCTTTTCATTTGTTTTCATTTTCAAACATGGAGTATTATTTCATAAGGATATGTACTTATGTTATGTTGTTTTTGTCATTTTACTAACATTTGTAGATTTTCATGTCCACAATAAAGGGTCATAAGGGCATACAAATGATGATGAAAAGGGGTTATTTAGGTCCAATTTCCATAGGAAAGGGTCTAAATGAGTGAAAATTGTCAAAGGCTATACTTTCTAGCAACACACTAAAAATTGTATTTACTTACTCTATATTTTATGAATTTTGCCATGGGGGGTGAACTGGTGCAGGAAAAACCTCCTAATTGTGAGATGTGGAAACAAGAAAAGGAAGTTTGACTCATCATTCAATAGGGAAAGATAGCTTCATATGTGGAAGGCATGTTAGGGCATGACCCTAAGCTATCTATGGCATTCACTACCTCCTAGGTGGATGCCACTATCACTATTAATGGGTATTCCTTCACAGTGACTATTGAGATTATTGCAAAGGTGACAAGGGTTTTGTTGGAGGCTGTTTGCATTCCTCATAAGCCCAAAGGCAAACTATTTGAAATACATGGACAACATTTTAAAAGAGGGTGAAAAAAATAAAAAACTCCAAAATGGCTTCAATCATACTACACTCTCTGGTGTTGGAGTAAGGTTGCAGAAGTCGTCATGAGGTATGTTACGCCTGAGGAATGATTTTGTTTCTTTCATGCTCATTTATTTCCAATTCTTAACCACATTTGGTAGAATATAAGGATGAACTTTCCCTTCTGGATTTTTTCCTCTCTCAAACAATCTATTAAAAATGTCCAGGGTAAAACAAAAAATTTACCCATTCACTAGGGCCTCATATTTTTCCTATGTCAGTATTAGGTCGTTGTGTTACCCTCCCCTACCACTATTAAAAATAAAACCCTAGTCATTCGCGACACCACTAAGGATCCAAATCCCTCCATTACCTTGGAAAAAACCACTCCCACTTCTCATCATTTCACCCATGCCTATTGTAAAACCTCTACTACTGGGGAAACCCATTGTGACCTCATTAAATTTCCTCCACTATTTGAGCCCACTCCTATTTCTACTTCTGGATCCAATGAGTCTGATAACTCAGATGAAAAGTCATGGAATCCTACCCCTGCCAATTCCTCCACGCACTCCCCTATTTATGCAGAGGCTTCTAATGTCCCTAAAACCCCCCTTTTATTAACCCTAGCCATCAAAATTATTCTAATTTCTATATCAATTTGGAGGGGAATCTTGCTAAACCCATGGTGGGTTTTGACATTTGTGCTCCTCACCACCCCATTTGCAACAAAATTAATAATATTTTGCAGACAATTAATGTCCAAAATGACATTCTTAAATGGTTGTTGGGTTAGTTGGTTATGGCCAAAGAGAGAATCTAGATTTTGGAAAATAAGGTGATGTAGTAGCAAGTTTTGTGGTTGGGGGAGATGGAGGACAGAGGCCATTGGGAAATGATAGCATCTATGTGTAAGTCATTTGATCATTGGGACATATGGGATAAGGAGCTGAAAGAGCTGAGAGCTATAGTTGGCATGAAGGAGGATAAAAAAACTTACAAATGGGGATTGATGCTATACACATGAACCAAGAAAAAACCACTCAGTGCCTCTAGGTCATAATTGATCATAGTAAGGTGACTGTGAAGAACACTTCCCTCATCATTCAGATATTTCAACAAGAGATTAGGAAAGGCCAGTGCAAACAAGTGGTTGAGGAAGTGTGTGATGATGGTCAGAAGAAGAAGAAAGGTAAGGCAGTGGACAACTCGGCTTTGGATGTTGAAGTGGATACTCAGGCTATGTAAAAACGCCCTCTATCTTTGGAAGAGAAGCTCCACTTCTTGGCTTAGGAGTGGAATGCAATTAGTGGTCTCAAGTTGTTGGGAGACTTGTAGGTGTATTGTGTTCATGTGCTAATCTTTTTTGTGTTGTCTTTATTTATTTTTGCTATTTAGTTGGACTATTTAAGTTTTAGTTTATGCTTTAGTTTGTTGGGCATTTCACTTCTCGTAAGCCCCTCATTTGCCTTAATGGTTGTTTTGTAATGGGTACTAGCCCTTCTCGTCTTAATCATATCTCATCTCTTCTCCTAGAACATTGAAATAATAGTTTATAATGTTAGTTTGTTAGCTTGGACAGCTGTTCATCCATTTGCTAGGATTACATAATAGTTATTTTATTGTTGAGATGTGATAATTATTATTTAATTATTGATTTCTTTTAGTGATACCTTGCAACCAGATTTGTTGTGGTTGGTAAGTTGTTATTTATCTCAGCCGTCGATTGAGAATCGATCTTGGCCGTTGGTTTTCCAATGAGAGGAGTATAAAAAGGGGTCATTGGGCATATGGAGAACATAGAAGTTTTTGTAGAAGCATTTGCAGTGCTAGCAAATGAGTTTGTGAGTTTGCAGTGATAGCAAACAGTCTTGCAGTGTTAGCAAGGGTGCAGTGATAGCGTTGGGGATAGCAGCAGGGGAATATCAGTGGGAAGTTGGGAGATTGTCGGAGATCTGCCAGTAAGAGGCAAGGAATCTTTGTATCTCTTAATTTTCTGAAGTTAATATAATTCCTCACCTATAGAACTGGTTTTCCCTTAGGGGTTTTTCCAGGGACAATTTGTCCAAAAATATTGTGTTCATTGTGTTACACATTTCTTTCCGTATTTTTATTAGTGAAGTTGCAGTTGTGTTATTTTTTGATATTAGCTGTGAATTAGTTTTCAGCAGTTAAATAATCTTTTAAGATAGGAGATTAATAATTAGTGACTGCAATAGGAATTTTCACATGGTATCAGAGTTGTGTTAAGGGTTGAAAAGGTTTTCCCTAGGAAAGAAATTGAGGGTTTCTAAAACCTAGTTTGATCTTTTAAATTATTATTGCTTTTATCCTTTGAGATGGCTTTAGCTAGTTTGAGAAATCAGGACAGATTAGATGGTGCCTCAAATTTTGGTGTCTGGAAGGCCAGACTTGCTTTATTATTGGAAGAGAATGGTATCAAGGATTATGTTACCACTATTGTAGCTGTACCTACAGATGCAACACAACTTGTAGCATACAAGAAAGAGGATGCCAAGGCGAGGAGGATTATCCTTGATGGTGTCAAGGATCATATTGTTCCGCATATCTCTGAGTTAGATATGGCGAATAAGATGTGGGATGCCATTATGAAACTGTACCAGAATGCTACCACCAATAGGAAGCTGATTCTCAGAGAAAAGTTGAGGAATACCCGAATGAACAAGGGAGAAGATGTTACAAGTTACCTCACCAGACTTAGACTTGTCAAGGATGAGTTAGTAGCTATTGGAGATAAGCCAGAAGATGATGAGCTAGTAAGGATAGCCTAAATGGGTTTACTAAGCAGTGGGATGTCTTTGTTCAAGTTATTAATGGATGAGACACCCTACCGAGTTGGGATCGACTGTGGAGTGATTTCACTCAGGAGGAGCTTAGACTAAGTCTTGTCAATGGAGCCAACAACAAGAGTTAGAAAAGTGAGGGAGAACAAGAAAGTGTTGCCCTAGTGGGAAAAGGGAAAGCAAAGAAAGGATTTAGAAAAGGATCAAATTCTCAAGGTGAGAAGAAGGACCTATCTAAGGTCAAGTGCTTTTGTTGTCATGAGTTTGGCCACTATGTCAGCGATTTCCCACAAAGGAAGAAAGATAAGAAGGGCAAGAACCAAGTGGTGGCTTTAGCAAGTGTAGAGGAGCTCTCTAGTAGATTGGAGGATGAGTTTGCACTCATAGCTTGTATGAATAGCTCAACCTCACAGAGTGTTTGGTATATAGACAGTGGAGCATCATTTCATATGACAAGAGTTAGAGAGTACTTCTCTAGTTACAAGGAGGAGGAAACCAATATCCAGATTTCTATGGGGAACTTGTCCAAGCTCAACCCAGTTGGGAAAGGGACTGTTCAGTTTCAGAGGGAGAATGGAAAGATAGTTCCACTTCATGATGTCTTGCATGTTCCAGGCTTAGGTATGAATCTGATTTCTATATCTGTTCTTCAGGATAAAGGGTATAATGTAATTTTTAGAGGAACACATGTGTTGATTAAACACAAGGATTGGAAATCACCCATAACTATTGGAGTTAGGAGTGGTCGCCTTTATAGGTTACAGTTTGATACTCCTAAGGAACTCATGAGCAGTAGTAATCCTAGAGATCTTGGAGAGCTATGGCATAGGAGGATGGGCCATATTCATCATGGAGCACTTAAATTGCTTCGTGAGACAGTGATAGGTGTTCCAGAGGTGAGCACAGAGCATGATGATGTATGTAAGGGATGTGTGTTGGGGAAGTTTGCGAAAGCATCTTTTCCAAGGAGTGACAATAGATCTAAGGGTGTTCTTGATCTAGTACATTCGGATGTATGTGGACCAATGTCAACAAAGTCTCTCAGAGGATATGAGTACTATGTTACTTTTATTGATGATTTTTCCAGGAAGACTTGGATATACTTCTTTGATGACCAAGGATGAGGTTTTCAGTCGCTTCCAAGAGTTCAAGGGTCTTGTGGAAAACTCAATAGGAAGGAAGATAAAGGTTCTTCGGTCAGACAATGGAGGCGAGTACAAAGGAAATGTCTTCCAAGATTTCTGTACCAGAGAAGGAATCAAGAGAGAGTGGACTATTCCTTACAATCCACAGCAGAATGGAGTTGCTGAGAGGAAGAACCGTTCTATATCAGAGGCAGCAAGGGCTATGCTACATGACCAGGACATGCCGCGTTACCTATGGGCAGAGGCGTGTAGTACTACAGTTTACATTCAGAACAGGCTTCCACACAAGGTACTAGGGAAGATGACACCAGAGGAAGCTTTCACAGGGAAAAAGCCAGATGTTGGTCACTTCAGGATATTTGGGAGTTTGGCATATTGTCATATTCCAGGAGATACACATACCAAGTTAGATCAGACTGTAGAGAAGGGGTACCTTGTTGGGTATAGTGAAACTTCAAAGGCATTTAGGATTTTTATTCTAGGGACCAAAAGAATTATTGTCAAACGCGATGTCAAGTTCATGGAGGACAAGGCGTTTAGAAGGTCCAGAGATTTGCCAGCAGATGATCAGAGTGAGCAGCCAACAAAAGCTCCAAGTCCAAGTCAAGGGCAGCAAAGCTCAAGTACTGTTACTAGTACAAGCATAGACTTAGGTAGTGAAGATTCACAGAGTATGGAGCAACTGGTGCAATAGGATATGCATCTAGAAGATATAGAGGTTGATATTTCATCCTCTACAGTTGGCAGCAGGAACCGTGAGGTTCAAGACACATAAAGGGATACTTAGGAGTCTGTGGGAGCTCCTAGGAAGAGTACGAGACAAAGGAGAGAACCAACCAAGTTCAATGACTATGTGGCATTAGTCAGCCAGTTGGTAGATAGTGAACCATCCAACTATCTAGAGGCTTCACAACATCAGGTATGGCGAGATGCTATGGTTGAGGAATATACTTCAATAATGCAGAATGATGTGTGGGAGGTAGTGCCTAGACCAATAGATAGGTCAGTAGTTGGATCACGCTGGATCTTCAAGATAAAGCACGGTGCAGATGGTAGCATCGAGAAATACAAGGCAAGGTTTGTGGCCAAGGGGTTCTCTCAGAAGGAGGGAATAGACTATGAGGAGACATTTGCTCCAGTGGCCAGGTATACTTCTATACGAGCTATAATCTCATTTGTAGTGCAGATGGGATGGCAGATCCATCATATGGATGTCAAGACAACATTCCTTAATGGTGAATTAAAGGAAGAGGTATACATAGAACAACCAGAAGGCTTTGTAGCACACAACACAGAGACCCACGTGTGCAGATTGAAGAAAGCCTTGTATGGACTCAAACAGGCTCCTAGAGCGTGGTATGAGTGCATTGATACATACTTGCAAGAAATGGGCTTTGTGAAGAGTGAGGCAAATGCTAACCTCTACTACTTGGTGGTTGGGGGTGAGGTTCTCATTCTTTTTCTATATGTAGATGACTTGTTTCTTACAGGTGCACTAGGTCTCATAGAGGATTGCAAGAAGGACCTTGCAGAAGAGTTTGAGATGAAGGATTTGGGACTCATGCACTATTTTCTAGGCATGGAGGTGTGGCAGACAGATGGAGAGATTTTCCTTGGTCAAGGGAAATATTGCATTGAAATCTTGAAGAGATTCGAGATGGAGGATTGCAAAGCCATGTCTACACCTATGATCACTAATTGGAGGAAGGTAGATACATCTAACGACAAAGATGTAGATCCCACCTTATATAGGCAATTAATTGGTTCACTCATGTATTTGGTCAACACTAGGCCGGATATAGCATTTGCAGTAAACTCTCTTAGTCAGTTCATGGTTGAACCAAAGAGACTGCATTGGACAGCAGCCAAGCATGTGTTGCGTTATTTGCGTGGTATAGTTGAATATGGGATCAGATATGTTTGAGGTGAAGGAATCAAGTTGATAGGATATACTAATGCAGATTGGGTAGGCAGTACAATAGACAAAAGGAGCACTTCAGGGTGTTGTTTCAGTTTAGGATTAGGAGTTGTTTCTTGGTTCAGCAGGAAGCAGAAGTCTGTGGCTCTGAGTTCATCAGAAGTAGAATACATTGCAGCTAGCATGGCAACATGTGAAGCTATATGGCTTCGGAAGTTGCTAGTGGCTTTGTTTGGTCAGAAGGTTGAGACTACTGTGTTACACTGCGACAATCAGAGTTGCATCAAATTGTCTGAGAATCCAGTGTTTCATGATAGGTCTAAACATATAGATATCAGGTATCACTTCATCAGGGATTGTGTACAGTGAGGTATTGTTCAGCTACAATACATACCTACAGAGGAGCAGGTAGCAGACATTCTGACTAAAGCATTGGGGAAGGAAAAATTTATCTTCTTCAGAGATAAGATGGGTGTCATGCAGAACAGCTTCCTCGCTAAGAGGGAGTGTTAGTTTGTTAGCTTGGATAGCTGTTCGTCGATTTGCTAGGATTACATAATAGTTATTTTATTGTTGAGATGTGATAATTATTATTTAATTATTGATTTCTTTTAGTGACACCTTGCAACCAAATTTGTTGTGGTTGGTAAGTTGTTATTTATCTCAGCCGTCGATCAAGAATCGATCTTGGCTGTTGGTTTTTGAATGAGAGGAGTATAAAAAGGGGTCATTGGGCATATGGAGAACATAGAAGTTTTTGTAGAAGCATTTGCAGTGCTAGCAAATGAGTCTGTGAGTTTGCAGTGATAGCAAACAGTCTTGCAGTGTTAGCAAGGGTGAAGTGATAGCGTTGGGGATAGCAGCGGGGGAATATCAGTGGGAAGTTGGGAGATTGTCGGAGATCTGCCAGTAAGAGGCAAGGAATCTTTGTATCTCTTAATTTACTGAAGTTAATATAATTCCTCATCTGTATAACTGGTTTTCCCTTAGGGGTTTTTCCAGGAACAATTTGTCCAAAAATATTGTGTTCATTGTGTTACGCATTTCTTTCCATATTTTTATTAGTGAAGTTGTAGTTGTGTTATTTTTCGATATTAGCTGTGAATTAGTTTTCAGCAGTTAAATAATCTTTTAAGATACGAGATTAATAATCAGTGACTGCAATAGGAATTTTCACATATAATAAAAAAATTAAAATCTTGATGCACTAAAATAAATAATGAATGAATAAAAACAATTCATCAAAATAATCTACTATTTATCAATTATCTAATTTATTTTATTTATATATTTATTTGTATTACATTGAAATAGACTAAAACTTTAAATATTGTCTTTTCTCCTTTTAAAAATAACACAAATATATAATATATACTTATTGTATTTTAATTTATATTAAATTACACTATCAATTATCTTTGTCATCATTTATAATTCTATTTCAATTAGAATACAACATAATCACCAAATCAAATATATTGAATCACTATGCTCCCTAAAAAATAAGTTGTTGCTAAGAAGATCAACCTTACATTGGAACCATCCTTAATATTTTAAAGCTGTGAGATAAATTGAATGTGGACGATAGTTTCCATTCGAGGCATTCCTGTAACTCATCATATAAGAAACGTATACAACAACTCAATTTCTTTTCTATCATATTTCGTTGGACAATGCGGAAATGGAGCTCAATCCGAATAAAGAATTCCATTTCTTGTTTTATTTTATACTAGAAAATTTCTTTTCTAATGTACGTTTATTAGTGGAGGAAGAAATAGACTGCTCAGTCGCCATTGTCGCATCTTCGACGGCTGCTATTAAAAAATTGAACGATGGTCTTTCCAGCCTATTCTAAAACTGTGTCCGAAATGGCAATAATGGCTTTCATAAAATGCCAATTTTTGTTCCTACACAAATCTCTTTCGAACTCAATGAAATTCCATTGCGTCACGGAATTGCCATTGATCAAAATGCAAAGACTCTGACTAGAACCATCATCTACATCTGACCGTATTTATTAATATTTGTTCCAATGTTTGGTTAGATAATGTGTTCACATGATCACTGAGTGAATATTAAGTTTGCTGTTTATAAATGTTGGACCATGTATAATGGTAGAATAATGGTAGAAAGACTTAATTACAAACAATTTATTGAAGTTTAAAAATAAATTTTATGATGTTTACAAGATTTATATGGTCGGTCTAGAACTATCCGGTGTCTATTTTTTTTATTATAGAGTCAAATTTGGACGAGTTTAAAGTACATGAAACTATTTTGCAGAGCTTACAGTCTCAAATGCCCTTTTATCCTAGAAATATATATCTACTTAATAATCTATCATTAGTTTAAAAGGATCACATAATCTAACATTAATTTAAAGGAATTTATTAAATTCACTTTGATCTTCTAATCACAACCTGATCATTTAGAAATCTCTTTTCCTAGAATATTGAAATAATAATTTATAGAAAAGTTATTGGATTTTCGTGCACTAAAACTAATGAATCTATATCATAGGCTCTTATTTGTTTTCTTCAATATTTTTCAATATTGTAGAGATCAATTTAGCTTGAAAGCTCCTTGCAATTTATTGAGAGTAAGGTGTTTTCAATGCCACCGATCCTCCAACCAAACATAAATATTATAGTAGATTGATACCAACAAATAAAAAATAATAGTAGAAGTTCATGTTAAGACTAGGATAAGTTTATGTCTAGAGGACTAGATCATAGTTGCGGGCTTACACAAAACCTACAAATTTATAGAGCAAGGATAAAATTAAAAACACATATCAAATAACAAGACAACATTTTCGAAAGAAGAGAATCAAAACATTTCAAAATGTTCATCAATTGACATCATTATTTGATTTTAAAAATAAGCAATGTTGTCCTCTTGTCAAAATAACCTAGTATTTATCTAACAACATCAAATTTCCACAATCCATAATAATCAATAGTTATTTCTAGATTGAAAATGTGTAAATTTTTTGTATTCATGTTTCGGATCATACTCCATCATCCACCATCAAAATGATACATAAGCAAAAAGAGATAAGAATGACTAGCACTTGATCGTTCATATCTCTTTTTTCTTATATATCATCCTGATGATGTATGATGGAGTATGATCGGAAACGTTGATAAAAAAAATTTACACAATTTCAATCCAAAAACAACTAGCACTAATATTTATCTATCATCTAATTAATTTATGTTTGCATATAATTTTTATTATATTGACTTTGACTAGAACTTTGAAGATTGCCCCTTCCTTTTTTAAAAAACATATTTTTTATTTTTATTCTATTTTAAAATATAATAAATACTGTATTTTACTTTATGTTAAACCACACTATCTTTATACTTGGAAATTAGTAAGGTAGTTTTATATGTAGAGGAGAAAGTAGAGAGTGCTGAGGTGGAAGTGATTATGAACGTTACCGAATCGTTGAAATTGAGATGTTTACTGTTGCCATTGCCACAAGAGATGAAGTTAGATATCGTTAAGAACGGACGTCAAATTTAGCCACGTAAATGCTCAGCCGCCATTGTCACATCTTCGGCGGCTGCGATTATAAAATCGAACGATGGTCTTCGTAGCCTATTATTCAACTCTATCGGAAAGTGCGCAAATCTCTTTCGAACTAAATGACACGTTTCGTTGGTACTCAAATCTCTTTCGAACTAAATGAAATTCCATTGATTCAAGGAATTGCCGACAATCAAAATCGGTGGACTCTGACTAGAGGCAAGTATTTATTATTTTGTATTTTCATTTTAATTAAGTATTAAATATGGTTAAATGGTCGTTTGAATGTTTAGTTAGGAAATGTGGTGATATTATGAGGAAGGGAATATTAGTTTTATTGTCTATAAATGTTGGGTCATATATTATAGTAGAAGACTTAACTAAAATAAGGTTTCTTAATTTTAAAATATTTAAATGGTTGGCCTTCAACTATTAGAGTGGTGCCTATTCTCGAAATATAGGTTCAAACTTGAACAAAACCTCAATGTCCATAAATCTTACCTTTCATACAAATTTAATGTCCATAAATCTATCTTGAGAGCATAGACCCCTAAAATTTCCTTTTATATCCTAGAAATATACCTCTACTTAATAATCTACCATTAGTTTAAAAGCATCACATATCAATCCTAAGAGAGTTTTTTTCTTTGCTATACTATTGCACAAAGAAAAATAATTTTATAATATTTCTTAGAAGAAAAATAACACATACCAATACAAATAATAGTACATGTGAATTGAAGGACCTCTTGAATCCCCTAAAACTCTGAAACAATAATGGAAACAAAGTGCATAAAGGCAATAAAAGTAGTGTCTTCTATTTATTTTCTAATCATAATTTACAAAGTCACAAACTCAAAATTTATTAAAATTGAATAAATGGTATAATAATAATTTACAACTTGACTCAAATGAGGTTAGTTAGAGATATGAATAATGACCAACTATTTACATGAAAAATGTAAACCCATATATAGATCTACCACTAGGGTACACAATCGTGAAAAAATATGTGACCATTACATATTCATAAAGAGAACCCGTACTCAAGACATCATTATCCTTAATGCTTGTTTGTTGAAATTATCTAGTTGTGACTCAAAAATGCACCTACAAATGTGATAAAATGATCCAGTTTCAATTTACCATAATGATAATCATTGATTGCTCCAAGATCTGCATGAACATAGTAGAAGAGTATAAATGAAATATGCTAGAAAGTAGCTTGAGAAAAGACATGAATGTTTAGGATTTGCAACTCCTATCCCCAATAATAAATTAGGGTATGAATGTTTGTGCCATTTTCTCATTTGAATCTATGTTTTGTAGAGTAAATATTGATTTTTGGGTGTCATTAAGTTTGATTTCATAGCTATGGGTCCATATTGAGTCTTTAATCCAATATCTTGTGTGGTTTTCTTCATTATTGTTGGAATTTTCTTGCAAATTCATGCCTAAATGGGGAACATTATTTTTTGGGTACGAAAAACCTTTTTAGGTGCTCACTACATCATATTGGATCATAAATGATCTAGATGCATGGGTAGGTGGGACTGTTTTGAAGAAAGCACAAGAGCTCTAGAATATTTGTAGTTGGAGGTTGGGAATACTTCGTACTACATGTCATTCGGTAAGTCATGGTATCAAATGTTAGGGGTGATGGGGAAGTTATGTAGGATCTAAAAGAAATGATTTTTATGAGATAAGAAAGTGTTAGAATGTTACAGATTAAATTTTAGAGGTGAATTATACTTGGTACCATTTCGAAGGAAAGCTCACATCTCTAACTCTAATAGAAAGTATAAGGGAACTTATTATATGATGAAGTTTGGAGATGCATAAGGAAGAGTGATAAGGTAATGGAATGGTCAAATTTCCAACTCCAACAAAGTATGTAATGGAATTAGTGGGATATGGGAGTTGGGAATGACAACAAACAAGTATCTAGGTAAAGGGAAGGCCACAATTCTAACTCTAATAAATTACTTAGTGAAAAATAATCAGTCGAGAATTAGGATTTAGAGAAGACATGTGAAAGGTACTTGAGAACAAGGAATCTTGATAATCTTAGAGGGACAAAGAAAAGAAAAAAATATGGGATAAGGAATTTCGAATGTCCTATGAAAATTAGAAGGCTTAATTTATTTTGTGGATCATAACTCAAAGATGCCAAGGAAATGGTATCGATAGAAGCACATGTTTCACACTTTGGTTCTTTAAATTGTGTAAGGCATTAGACTAGGGTTTCCAAGTTTGTACATGGATAAAAGGATTTAATGACCTAACATTTTTACTTAAGAATAATTTTACAAGGAAAAGAATTAGGATGTTAGGATCAAGTAGAAAGCTATGTCAAAGAAATGAAGTCCAATAATACAATAATAATAAAAGGGAAGAAAGAGATATGATGTGACAGTTCATACTAGGATGGACAACCCCAAAAGTTTGAAACTTTGACAAATTTCATAAACATAAGGAAAAGACCTAAACACATCCCACACTTAGACCTTTTTGGATATTTTTAACTTTTAACACTAAAGGGGAAAATATGATAGCACATTAAATAACATTTTGAATCATGTAAATTCCATATGTATACTATCTTATATTAGTTATACAAGGTGGATTGACACAAAGAAACTATATAACACAAATGAAAATCTCAACGTAATTCATAATTTTGAGGCCTACACGGCTAGGCTCTAAAATTTAATACAAGGTGCAAATCATTCGATGAAGTTTCTATCTTAGTTTTCTTTCCCACCATTTAAGAGAAATAAATGTAAAACTAAAAATAAAAGTTGTATTTACTAATCATCTTATATCATACTACGACTTGTAACTCCTAATTAATATGTTGGATGAACTCTACTTCTTTTGGACTAGCATGTTTTATTTTTCTTAAGATGTCTCTACTTAGAGATCTAGATCGCTATTGGTTAGGTGAAAAAAAATTTCTTCCCTCACCCCTATTTATTCACTTCCCTTCATTTTGACCATTTATCTCCATTTTTATCCCTTCAAACCTAGTTCTCCTATTGAGAGACCACTCAAGTTACTATATAAATCACTTTCTCTCTGAAGTGGGTATTAACCCACTTATTGACATTTTCCCCTCCATTTCTAGGTCATCATACCAATATTTTTATTTCACTAAGATTTTATATTTATCATCATTGAAATGATATCAAGTTTGATTCATGATGCCATTTCGAAGAGTGGTAAACTATAGATACATAAAATTAACTTCCATATTTTAACTCAGCACTATCATAAATCTCACATAATATTTTCAATAGATATTAATTAAACTATTTAATTAGTAAGGTTAGTTTTCATCTACTATAACACACTCATTTCTTACTCTATAGTTTTCACCCAAGTTTAAACTCATGAGGTGAATTAATTAAGGTTTCCAAAAATAGGGAAATGAAAATTTTATTTTTCAATAACATAATTTAATTCTGCATAAATAATTTCACATAACATTGCATAAATGAAATAATGTAGCATAATTCCATGTAAATGAAAATCGTCTTTTCAAATATAGATTACAATAGATTTATGATCATATATTAAATTTGATAACTTACAAGAGTTCAAGGTCAAGGTATCCTTATCTTGCTTACACTTTTTCTCATTCACAAGTAGCAATTGTCATTTGCAAGAGCGATAGCATTACCCAAGTGCTTTACCTCCAACCATGAACCTAACAGTCCCCCACACACCTTCCTAACTAGAAGTGGCCTTGCCTTTTGATGAAGAGTTTGGCATGGGAACCTCTAGTATTTCCATCTTAGTATCTAGTGTTGTGTCCTACATAACATGTATGGCAATACAACTGTGGATACCTTCCAACTATGCATGACACTACCGACAAGTTCTGCAAACCTAGAGTATAGTGAATCAAAAAAGTGTAAGCAATGACTTTTATACTTTATTTTTTGAAAGCTTTGATACATATAATCAATCCAATTTCTAAGGAATTGGTGTCATCAGTTCACCCACTTCTTACTCAGCTTGGAAATCCTACTGACCTAAGGTTAAAACTTCTCTTTCTTTGATCCCAAGTTTAACTATCATAAACAAGATTTATTTCAAAAGTGATGACTCACTAATATTGATTAATTGAACAAATAAGTTTGAATCAGTTAGCTTGAATACCTTGAACATTACATAGTTGTAACAATCTAGCTCTGACAACTCTCTCTTATTCAAATCCATTCTTACTAATTCAATGACTTGACTGGTTATCTTCTTTTGACTAGAATACCTAAGTTACGATCTTACAACATTTAGGGGCTAGGAAACTACATCTTATTGAAATAATTAGTTGTAACTAAGGGAGTAAATACATTCCTATTTATGCATAATTAGTTAATATTGATGACACATTGTCATCGACTAGACACACCTAGTCTAAATCCTCATAATATGTCGATATGTAACAATCTAGTATTAAACTTGAATTGAAGATTAATTCCTCATATTAAATTTTTATATGTCCATTTCTTACTCTTATGGATTTGTTCCTTAAGAACTCCATATCAAATACCGTTAATCTTGAAGTGGGCATCATTAAAAAAAATTCTTCCCCATAAATAATGGTTCAGACTCTTCATTGTCATACCAAGTATGTCTTCATCCTTTTAGAATGAAATAACTGATCTGGTTATTCATGAAATTAATTATCATTTAGTTTTTGTTAGCAAATGAAATGGCTCTCGGATAAATAACTTGAAATAAATGACTCTTAGACTAATTTAGCACTAGTATAAATTCGCTAACAACTCTAAAAAGACCACAATTGCATTTGTGGCTTTCCTCTGAATTTTGTCAAGGTACAACTCCCTTACAATATTTTCAAAGAATTTACCTAAGCTAATGAACACGGGTATGCTTTTGAGAAAAAAGAAAGAAAGGCAACCAATTCTAGTTAATAAATATGAAACTAATGCGAGAGCATAAAACACAACCATAAACAATCAATACGAGTATTGAAAACTTATGACCATTCCATCAAAATAAAAAATATCATACTACAATAAATGAATTCCCACAACCTATCTTATAAAGAAGGCATACCTATATGAACATGTAACACCAAGATTAGCGTACTAAGCATATCATTAAATTCATAACACCAAGATCATGAACTATTACAGTCTGAAAATAAATTCCTAAATTCATCACGATAACACCACAAGGTGTATCTCTAGAGAACCCCTATCTTCTTCACCATTTTCAAATATATAGTGAACCAACCCCACTGAACGATCATCAGATCCGTTAATAAATTTGGGAGTCTTCTTGTTTCTTTGCATCTTCTTGAAAACTACTAAAGCTCAATCATAATAATTAACCTGGGAAATGAAATGGCATTGGGCAAGAAAACTGATCTTTATCTCACCAACGACCACCAAATGACCTTTCACATAATCAAATAACTAATGCAGCATCAAGGAAACACCATATGATAAAAAATATCTATAGTCTGATTTGAAATGTAATTTAAATTGTTTCAAATCAACCATTTATTTGAACTGAATTGATATCTCATTAAATTTCCTCAAGAGAAAGCACCAATTTCCAACCAATCCTCTATAAATTTAGCTAGTGTCACCACTCTTAATCATTTAGAAGCATCTAACATGGTGAGAACCTAGAGCGATGGTAATTCTACAAATGAATTCATTATCCTGGAGGAGCATGAGTGCAACTAGCTATTCAAGAATCTATTATAACAACTAAAGGAGGTCTTCACAATATAAAGCAAGGTGGAAGAAGAAGTGATTTACAACATTCTAGCTAAAGTATTCCTAAGCCAAGCACATATACACAAAACCACCATGATGGAGCATTTCATATACACAATTGTGAAGACTTTCATACACCATGAGTGGGGAGTAGAAGCACTAGAATGCCTGGTAAAGCTTGAATTCCATCACTGTGTCAAGGTGGCTATCAATGGGCTTAGTCACCATCCTCAGAATCGACTGATAGCTTATGCATTTTTCATGGTGTTAGCTCTTCAGGATGAGACATTGGAGGAAGTTGTTGCTCTTCTTTGCTCAAGAATCATAGGGAATGATATGGGACTTTATGTGTAGTTCTTGCAATTGCATGAGAAGTTGTTGTTACCTGCGCAAGTTGAACGCCTCCAGACTGTAAGGGAGGGAATTCAAGTCCTAATGTTTGCCTTGTGTTCATGAATGAAGCTGCCTCTTTTTTGTCTTTGCTACCAATATGAACTTTTGCAATCAAATCAAACAATTTTGTAGTGTCGATGCCATGGACACACAATCTTATATATAAATAAAATATCATTTTGGTATCTTTGTATTCTCTTATGGATAATTTTTTTTACTTTTGTTCATATTGTATCTAAAAATTATGGTTTTTTTTTTCTACATAATGCATTGGTTATGTGAATTAAGCTTACTGTTATTCCATTAGTCACTGAAAAGTTTCCAGGTGGCAAAATGGGTAGTTCGCATAATCTAACAAAACACTGCTTAGGTTTCAAATAATTTGAAAAATGTCACCCAAAGGTATAACTTGTGGGGGAGGTCACTAACTTATAACATATAATAAATCATCATACAGGTTATCCATACACGCACACCCTCTTCCAAGGAAATCATAAGTTTTAATAAAGTCGTAAAACACCGCCCAACGAAAGTTGTAACAATGCAAGTGGGAAAACTAGAATTTAGAAGAAATAATGGAAACCCCGCCTGAGCTTGAAAAATAACACAAGATACCGTCCAATCATAAATTTAAGTAAAATGAGTAAGGAAAATGAGGTAAGATAGTTGAAAGGTGAAGGGGGTCATGTTTATGAGTAACGGTGACTCTAATTGGGGACAAGGACTATAAGGACATAGAGAAAACATCGTGTATGACTAGTCATTTCCAGTGGGTAGTGGAGTCAAGGGAAGAAGGGGATGTAATCCAAGCCAAAATTGGAACTAAACCAAAAGACCAAAAAAGAGAAGCAACATAAGACACCTACATGCACCCAGATTAGGTGCAACACACCAAACCTCTCAAGGAACTATGAAAGGACATTGATTGGCTATGAGAAGTATATGCCAGTGTGGAAAAGTGAGATATATATCCATGAAGCACCTACAAACTCAAAACTTTTTGAGAAACCATGAATGCAAAACTAAGATTCATTAGGGATAAAAGCTCACCAAAAGGTGCACCAAATAACCACCTTTCATCCAAGACTTTTGTATCTTCCTTTGAATCTCCTTGAGTATCAATTGTATCTTTAAGTGAAATCTGATTTGAAATAGCCCCTTTAGAACGAGACCCAAAAATATTATCAAGATCACTCTTTCCATCCTCATTAATGTAGCCATTTTTAATTACATCCATATTTAAATCAAATTTAAAAGGAGGAGATTCAAGAATAGTATAATTTCTAACCTTTCCTTGTACTGCTTCTTCATAATTAGGTAGAGAATCCTTATACTCTATATCATTTGGAAGAACATTTGATGCTTTAGATTTCTCACAGGCTACAATAGATTCACTTCCAATCTCTAACTGTGCACCAATATTGCCTCCATCCAATAGATGGCTACAAGTTTCCCCATTGTTTCCTTGATTATGGCCATCTTCACCCATTGATAAACATTGTTTATCCTCAAATATAAATTGATTAACAATCAAATTTATGAAGAAAGGATTATCATATATTTTAAATTTATCAAAATTAAAAAGAGGGCTAGGATGAATTGACCATTTTTCTTCCAAATGAAAATGTGTATTCGCATCAACTATTTTCCCAATGGAGAAAGCTTTGTATTATGAAACATGGAGGGGATTCGACACTGGGTCTTTTTGATCAGTTTCAGAAGAGGACTTATCCTTACAATGGGGAAGAGAGGAAATTGATGTCTTCTTCTATAGCTGATCATATTCATCATCACTATATGAGTTGAGATCACTTTCAACCTCAAAAGAGGTATACAAACTAAAGTCTTGATCATTGCAATATTGATCTTGTTCATCATTGGGTTGTTGAGTGCTATCAAAAAAATTTAGGTTAATGTTTTCAGTAGTCGAGCAAGGTAATTTTGCTTCTTCATTACTTTTAACCCAGAACTCAAGAGGTAGCTTGTAACTAGCTTTAGGCTTTGCACTTGCACCTAGTTTCTATTTTCCCATGGCTATTAAATCATCATCAACTTTTCCTTCTTCTAATTGAGCTTTCTCAATCCCTCAAACTTTATCTCTTTTGAGGATTATGAATTGAATGTTAGGTTCTAGAGTAGAAATAAATATGTGAAACTAAATCACTTGAATGGGTATTTCTAGAATAGGAATTCAATGAAGATACCGATTAAATTGATACACAAAATCCCTCATTGTTCCAGCCTTATTCTTGATGATTTGGAAGAAAAGATGCAAGGTAGCCACATTGTTGATTGGAATTTTATACTATTGGAGAAACTTCATTTTAAGGACATTCCATCCTATAATGCTTTATTTTTCATGTCCCCTATACTATTTTTCCACTTTCCCAATCAAAATATCAGTGAAAATTCTTATGAAAACATCATCTTCTTGAATTCCTAAAATTCCACTTACTAAAATCATAGCCAAGATGTATTCCTTAGGGTCTTGTTCATTTTGACCAAAACATTTAGGGAACTACTTTCTAGAACCATGGGGTAAATTATGGTATTATACTAGGACAAGGGGGCCAACTTGATTACACCACAGACTCAAAGCCATAGATGATCGGAGTCTCCAAATCACATAGGAGTGAAGATTGGGGAAGCAAAATTATTGGGTTAATTTTTGGGTGGTGGATGAGCCAAAAATGGGTTCTAAAGTTGAGGAAGGGGTGGGTCCCTTGACTGATGAAATAGTCAATCAGGTTGACAATCAGGATGATGAGGAGGGTTGTCATAGCACTAGAATATCAACCTTGGGGGATGCTCCACTATTAGTGTAGGTGGGTGCTTGGCCAATTATTCCTCTTCTTCCAAGGTAATATTCACTCGCATCTAATATGTTACAATCCTCCTATATCTCTAGGCAAGTGTATTAATTATGAAATGATGTCTCCTTGATTTTCTCCCACCCAATCTAAATCTGGCTGCAAAAGAGTAAATGCATTATTATGAGGAAGTACCGTCTTGCCACATGACGTGATAGGGATTGTGAAAATTTCAATCAATTGAATTTGATTATCCCCAACAGAGTAGCCAAAAATCTGTTAGTGAATGAAATAGCTCTTGGATAAATAACTTGAAATAAATGACTCTTAGCCTAGTTTAGCGTTAGTATAAATTCACTAACATCTTTGAAAAGACCACAATTGCATTTGTGGCTTTCCTCTAAATTTTGTCAAGGTAAAACTCCCTTACAATATTTTCAAAGAATTTACCTAAGCTAATGAACACGAGTATGCTTTTGACTAGAAATTAGGAAAGTAAACCAACACTAATTCATAAATATGAAACTAGCATGAGAGCTTAAAACACAACCATAAACAATCAACACAAAGTTTGAAAACTTATGACCATCCCATCAAAATAAATAAGATCATACTACAATAAATGAAATCCCACAACCTATCTTACAAAGAAGGCATTACTATATGCACGTGTAACACCAATATCACCATACTAAGTATATCATTAAATTCATAACACCAAGATCATGAACTATTACAATCTAAAAATAAATGCTTGAATTCCTCATGATAACACCACAAGGTGTATCTCCAGAGAACCCCTATCTTCTATACCATTTTCAAATATATAGTGAACTAACCCCACTAAATGGTTACCAGAGCCATTACTAAATTTGGGAGTCGTCTTGTTTCTTCCCATCTTCTTGAAAACTGCTAAAGCTCAATCGAAATAATTAACCTGGGAAATGAAATGGCATTGGGAAAGAAAATTGATCTTTATCTCACCAACAGCCACCGAATGACCTTTTACATAATCAAATATTTAATGTTGTGTGAAGAAGACACCATACAATAGCATGTGTCTATTACTTGATTGGAAATTTAATATAAATTATTTCAAATCAACCATTTATTCGAACTAAATTGCTATCTCATTAAATTTCCTTGAGAGAAAGCACCAATGTCCAACTAATCCTCTATAAATTTAGTTTGTTTCACCACTCTTCATCATTCAAAATAATTTAACATGGCGAGCACCCAGAGCAATGGTGATTCTGCAAATGACTTCATTGTCTTAGAGGAGATTGAGTGCATCCTGCTATTCACACATCTATCAAATCAGCTGAAGGGGGTCTTCACAATATACACTAAGGTGGAAGAAGAATTTCTTCACATTATTCTAGGTGAATTATTGTTGAGCCAAGCACATGTACACAATACCATCATGTTGGAGCGTTTCATATACACAATCATCAGGACTTTCGACTGCCACGAGTGGGGAGTAAAATCAATGGAATGATTGGTAAACCCTAAATTCCATCACTATGTCAAGGTGGCTATCAATGGGCTCAGTCACTATCCTTAGAATGGACTAATAGGTGACACCATTTGCATAGCATCAACTCTTCAAGATGAGACATTGGAGAAAGTTGTTGCTCTTCTTTGCTCGGGAATCGTAAGGAATGATATGGACTCTTCATAGTTCATGCATTCACATGAGAACATGTTGTCACTTGCTCAAGTTGAATGCCTCTAGACTATCAATGAGGGTATTTGAGTCCTAATTTTTACCTTGTGTGCTTGAATGAAACTACCTCCTTTTGTCTTTTCTACTTATATGAACCTTTTTAATCGAATCAAAAAAGTTTATAGTGCCAATTCCATGTACACATGATCTTATATATAAATAAAATATCATTTTGGTATCTATTTATTCTCTTATGCACATTTTTTTTACTTTTGTTCATATCATATCTGAAAATGATGGTTTGTTTTTTTGTATAATGCAGTGGTTATGTGAATTAAGCTTACAATTATTCCATTAGTCACTAAAACAATTTTGTGCAACAAAATGGGTAGTTCGCATAACCTAACAAACACCTCTTAGTTTTCAAATAATTTGAAAAATGTCGCCCAAAGGTATAATTTGTGAGGGAAGTCACTAGCTTCTAACACATGATAACTCATCATCTGGGTCATCCGTACATGCACACCCTCCTTCAAGGAAACCATAAGTTTGGATAAAGTCATAAAACACCACTCAACAAAGGTTGTAACATTGCAAGTGAGAAAAATGGAAGTTAGAAGAACTAATGAAAGCCCTACCTAAGTTTTAAAAGTAACAACACTCGATCATAAATTTAAGTAAAATGACTAAGGAAAATGAGGTAAGATAGTTTAAAGGGGGAGGAGGTCATGTTCACGAGTAACAATTTTGATTTGATATAAAATATTATATTCATAGCAATTATCATTAATGATAAACATAATAGTCTATTTAATTTTGATATCTCAACTAAGAACCATCAACTAATCTCTAGATTCTTCATAGGTTTCTTTGATGTTATTCTTTGTATAATTTTATAAAATACCTATGCTTTTTTGTATATAGATAATCTTGACACATATATTCTTATATATAAATTAACGGTAAGTTTATATCCACGCTGGAGAATATTTTCTACTTGAGAGATATTTGTCCTTCTACACCTTAAAATATCCTTGGATTATGGCTTCGGTTTTGTCAAGAATAAAAATTCCTCTTCTTAACATTAAATTACCGTGAATAGGTAATAATATAGACTCTTGGTCATAATATAGGATAATATCATTCAAAATATAATAAGGACATATACACGTCTAATACATTTCTAAACCCTCTAATTGTTATACAATATATACTTGTATAAATAAAACATTCTTTCATTGGAATAATATCCTATTCCCATACTAGATTTCCTTTACTATTTTGGTTTCACAAGCTGGTCATTTTTATGAAACATATCTTTAGAGAGAGCTTAACCTTCCTCCAAATATATTTCTCTCAAATATATCTATATATATAATAATTCGGTATCACATACTACAAACATGATTTAATAAATGTAATTAAAAGATAACTACAAGTTTAATATACCCAGTCGATTGCCCTAATCCACATTATCTCTTTATATTTCAAATTATCTCTATGCCTAAATGATCTAGCTATTTTTATATGCACTCACATACTTTTCTAACAACAATAATTTTCACATAACAATGACATAATAAGCTTATAGAAATAAAAGCTTAGGTTTAGAATTAGAAAGAGAAGGAAAGAGAGATATTTTAATCATGCATGGATTAAAATAGCTTGAATTGAATTCCTGATACTCCTTGATTTAAATATACTCAATGGCTCAACCTTAACCTATTACCTTCTCAATTTCCATCTCTCCACTTTTTTCAAAATCATGTAAGAGATGAATTTTTTTCATTTTAATCTCACTATAATCTTACCTTGTAGTAGTGTCCTCTACAAATTGGTCCCACTAGACCTTGCACTTAGTGACCCTACTAACATACTAGAAGAACATGCACGATTTAAATGTTCTTTCTCCTCTAGGGAGAATGTGGAAATGGAAAATTTATCCCTTTACTTTCATTTTTTTTGGGCCCTCATTAAATTAAGCATAATTTTGCCTTGATCTAGTGTTGTAATGTGTTTAACACATTCACATTAGGTATTGGGCCCTTTTTAAGCTAAATAAACCTAAGTTTTCCTTAATTTAGTGTCTTTATTCATTTACTCCTTCACATTAAATTTAGGACCCTTGTAAACTAAATGGACCTAATCTCACCTTGATCTATTGTTGTAATGTGTATTCCACATTTAAAATGGATTTAGGGCCCTTTTAAGCTAAATAGACCTAATTTAGTGTTGTAAAGTATATTTATTTACACTTTCACATTCATTTTTGGGCCTTCTTTCATTTTTTACCTTCATATCATCATTAATAGCCCCCCACAACCCTATATTATGCATCCAAAGGCTCATTTCAACCAAAATCCCAACATAGACATCAAATAAACTTAATTTTCCGACTCCCCAAGATTTTTTCTATCTAAAAAGGCTTGGTGGGACCCATATGCCACCTTATGTGTACGAGTCCCATCCAAATGGAACCTATATGGCATATGAGTCCCACTTTCCCCCTTTTTAGGGTTTTTAGTGAGAAATTAAGGTTTCAAATTTAAATTTTAGGAATATCAGCCTCTAGGATTTAATAAGCAAGAGATTAGATGCATTTCCTATATAAACAAGGTCTCAAATAATTATTTCACTAAGCCTTCATGTTATCATCCTAAGAAATCAAGATTTAAGCATTCTAAGACTTAACAAGAGTGTCAAGAAAGCATTCAAGATCATTTTTAAGGCATTCAAGGGTAGAATTCTTCATCAATTTTTGTAAAAATTCAAAATCCATTACAATGTCAAGGTTATCAAGCATAAAGAATGTTTTTGAGCTTGTTTTGTGATGTAGAATTCAAGATCCAAGACTAAGTATTGTTCTACACATATTTCAAGATCTAGATTTATATGCTTCATGGCCACTCCATGTTAGATTTTAGATTTAAAATACATCATTCAAGGTATCATTATTCATGTTCATGTTCCATGTTGCATGTTTCATATCCTTATTTAATTGTCTCATCATTTGGTTTAATTACCTAAAAGGGGTTTGACTAAGGCAAACCCCTATTCCCTAACAATCAACAAGTTTCTCTCTCTCTCTACATGTGTGATTATAGATCTAGGTTTCTTGGATCTTGAAGAGCCTTTGAAGATTAGGTTACAAGGTTGAAGAAGGTCATCAATTTTTCACAAGGTTAAATCTTCTAGGAGAGTTTCATATAGGTTACAAATGAAGGTTTCAGATCTGGAAACAAAGTGTTGAAGGAAGAGTGAAGATTGGAGACCTAATTTAGATATTAACCCTCTTAAAAGTAGAGTGGAATTGATACACCACTTGTGGTGTATGAGTCCCAGTACAAGGCTATTATAAATTATGGGAGATTCAGATTCAACACTGTTAGATTCTAGTTTTAGCACAAAAACACTAGTTTAGGACTAAATCACCTGAACTAACTTATGAGTCACAACAGTTCTTAATTTTAGTGTTTTAAATATTTAAATTCTTCATCCAGGCCTTTATAGATTTCCAAGTGCACACCTTTTATGTCCCAAATTTTTGTTATGATTTACATGCATTATTAGGTCATTTAGTGAAGTTTTTCATTGCACACTCAAGCTAGATATTAGGTCTTGCATTTCACTAGTCTTTTTAAGCCCTAGCTTGGTAGTGAACCCCCTTTTAGTTTCTAATCATACCCGAGGACAACCTTTAGTAGATATCTTTCCTTTTTACATCATAGGATTGAGATCTCTAAGGTTTACTTGAGTGAATCTTTAGTGGAATAGGAGGAGTCCCATCTCTTCAAGGATAGAAACCATCTCTCTCTACCTATTTGCATTATTTCATTTTGGTGAAATTTCATTTAGAAAATTTTAATTTTGATTTGAAGTGCATCATCATCCTATATCTTGCTTGCATTAGGGTTTGCATTAGTTAATCCACATTGTAGGGTTCCTAAATATTGCATTAGTGAAAGTGTATATAGGTTACATTGTTTCATCTTGAATCACTAAAAACCATCTGAATATGCATTTTTACTTAGCCTAAAAATCATCCAAACCAAAAAACATAACATTTACACATAATTTGCTAAAATATTATGCAAAAACCCTAATTTTGGACTGATATGCCCGTTTGGGTGATTTAGTCCCAGTAAAAATGGTTTTTCATAGTTTCTGGGTAATTTGTGGTGAATGTTATTCAACATTTAGACCCCTAAAAAACCTTGAGTGGGACTCATATGCCCCTCTGGGTGATTTAGTCCCAGATCAGGCCTGAGAAGTACCTTGTATAGCATTAAAAACCTTGTTTCTATGCTTCCTAATCTTGCTAGCAACATATAGTATCAGTTTGGAAAGTTTCAGGAACTTTCATTTTATGCATCTAGGTCAGAAAAATCAATTTAGGGCAGTCATTTTTTAAATCATTTCAGTAGCAAAAAGAATAAGAGCTGAAAATGTTCACATTTACGAAATATTGCATAATATGGATAAAATTACTTTTCACCTTTGCATAATTTTTATAAAAGTTCTTTTCATTTTTGGATACACATTGTTTACATTCTTAAAGCTTTGAATACATTGGATAAAAGTATTTTTCACCTTTAGATATACATTGTTTACATTATTGAATAATTGCATGAGATGGTTAGAAGTGCTTTCCATTCTTGGTCAAAAAATGTTAGTATGCTACCTATCTAACCATGCTAAGAAAAAATGCATATCCCCTCCTTATGAGAATGCTTTAGTGAAAGAGAGTACAACCTTGGGAAATCATAACAATCATATCTATTCTTCTCCTAATATCTCTCCTAATTGTGAAGAAGATGTTTTTTGTGTTAGAAGAACCAATCAATGATATTTTTGAGAGTCCTAGTTGTTTTTCTCCTTCTACCTATCTTATTGGACAAGAAATTAATGAACAAGAGGACACAAACATAGGAAATCATGACGATCACATAACACAACAAGAGACCATTAAAAATTCAACTAATCTACATTCATCTCCCAATACCTTCCCCTCTTGTGATAATATTTTAGAAGATGAAATTTTAAGTGAGGAGGATATATAGGTTTTATATGATCAAATATTTAAGATCTATGAGAACCCTCTTTATTTTTCTTCCCCTACCTATCCTATTTTAGAAGACATTATGGGAAAAAGGGAGGAAAGTATGGACAATAATGACAATCAAATTAGTTCTTCTCCTAGTATCTCTCCTAGTTGTGAAGAAAATACTTTGATCAATGAAAGTCATGAGAATATTAGCTGCCTCTCTTCCCCAAGGGAAAACATTATTTAACAAAAAGAGGAAATCATTGATAAAAAATACAATCCAACCATTGATAACTCCCTTGCTTGTGATGAATTCGTTTTAGAAGAACCAACCATTTGAATGTCATGGATATCTACTTTGTATTTCTCCTAAAAACTATCCCACTAGGGAATATATAATGGTGGAAGAAACTGACAACATTTAAACTTCTTTAGATGATGGTGAAAAGATGACACTAGAATCTCGTTCATTAGAAAGAACCCAAACTACTGAAGTTATGAATGTGCAAGTGTCTATTAGATACCCCTGATTAATGGACCTCCTACATACCTTGTCGGACATCCTAAAAATCATCTAATTCTTCACCAACCCTCACAATGGACGCAAACTCAAAACAAACCCAAACTTATCCTTTACCCACCTAAGAACAATTTTTTGCAACAATTGATTTATAATACCATTGCTCATACATATAAAACTAGAAATAATCTAAAACCAAGACAAAAACCTTCAACATCACTCTCACTGCCTAACCCTATCTTGCCTAGTGCCCCTCGTTTTCCTTTACATAATGAAAAGGAGTACAATCTTGTTGAACAGATTAAGAAAAATCTTGCTAAGATATCCTTATGGGACCTTATTCAAGCCTCCCCTCATTATCTTAACATGATTCAAAATTCTTTACAATAATTTCCCACCCCTCCTAATGTGCAACTGAATGACATAGCAGCCATGATTCAAGAAATGAATGTTGACAAATTGTTTTCCACCAAAGTGAGCTCCCTCCTTTGGAAGCGCAATAAAAAAATGATTCTTTCATGATAATAGCTATCTATAATAGGTTGGGAACAAAAGAAACCCTTGTTGACAATGTTTTTTCCCTTAATGTGTGTAGTGTGACCCTTTTGGATAGACTTAGCGTGGATAAATAAAAAATATAACTTGATTCTTTATCTATTAACGGATTTGACAATGCAGGAAAAAAATTGCTTGGTGTGATCACTTTGCCTATTATAGTTGGAAAGGCCACATTAGAAACACTGATTCATATAATCTTCCTTTAGGAAGATCATGGACTATGCCCTGGTTGTCCCTTCTCATTGACTTTTGTACCATGGATTTGGAGAGGCATCACTTGTTGTCTTGAATTGTGGTCTCCTTCCTATTGAGGGAGTATGGTGTGGAGGGCATCCTTGGACTTGATTGGAAAAATCACTTTGAATTTATGGTTTTAGTTTTGGTGCTGAGGACTGAATTTTGTATCATACCATGCTCGTGTGGGATGTGCTATTAACCCCATTGCCACCCTGTTGAAGAAAAACCCAAAGAAATTCTATTTTTACTACTAACGATAGATGGAGGCTTCAATTCCACTGCTTATTTTGAATGCCACCTCCCTTGTTTGTTTTAAAATGTATCTTTTTTTGGGTTTTTGTGAGAAGGATTTAAACCTCTCTTGCAACTTCGGGCTTGATAAATGTATTATAGTGTAAATGGTTTTAATGAATATATAGAGCAATAGAAAAAGTATTCCTTCTAATTTTCCTTGCTTGTTTGGGCCCTCCTTGTTAACTAAGCTTCATGAGGCCTTGATTTAGTGTTGTAATGTACTTGATGCATTCACATTAGGTCTTCAGCCCTTATGAAATAATGAACATAAGTGGTACCTTGCTAAAGTGTTCTAAAGTGTTGCAACACACTTTCACACTTCTCTAAGGTTTTATTAATTAACTACACCTAATAAACTGCTTTTGAACCTTAATCCTACCTTATCTAAAGTTTTGTAACACACTTTAACACTTTTCTAGGGTTTTCATTAATAATTGAGCTTTCTTATGATTTAATTAGCCCTAGATTGCATCCACAAGCCTTATTTAATCTATCTTTTTTAGGATAATCCTGACACAAATCATTACCCAATCATAATTTAGGTTTTTCAAGTTGTATGGCCCTAGATTTAGTGATCTGGGACTCATTCAACACCTTGGAAAAATGAGTCCCACCTATATTTTTGGGTATCAAACCTAATTTCACACATTTAGATAAGAATTTTTAATTTTGGTCCCATACATTATGCCTGATGGAACTCATTCACCTCCTTGGGAAAATGAGTCTCATGTGGCCCAAAATCAAAATTAATTCAAATTCTTGGTGGGATTTTATCCTCCTAGATCTAATGTCAGCTTGTAGTGTTTTAATTTCAGGAATTCTTGCATAATTGAGTATAAATACAAGTTTATTTCAATCATTTTCACCCCCAAGCATTCAAGTATTCATATTTATGAATACAAGTTTCTTTCACTCATTTTCACCCCCAAGTGTTCAAGTACTCATATTTATAGTAAGTTTGAATTCACAATTGCATTCAAGTATTTACAAGAGCATTCAAGGGTAGATTATCAAGCATTTTAGAACAAAATTCAAGCATCAATTATCATGTCAAAGACTTCATGCATCATGTTTTTTTTAGAGATAAAAATTGTGATGGAGGGTTTATGATTAAAGGAGGCACTTCAATTCAAGATCTATCACCTTCAAGCAAGATTCAGTATCTACATCCATTGAATCCATCTCATACATGTTTGTAGCATCTTATTGATATATTTTGGTGAGTTTCAACATCTTGTTTTGTTCATTCATCATTCTCTTTTACTATTTCAAGGTTTAATTGCCAAAATGGGGTTTGACCAAGGAAAAACCCTATACACTAACCTAACAACATTTTTCCTTCTCCTAAGTTGTGTGTGATTTTCAGGTCTAGGTTATAGATTTCCTAAGGAGCAAGATTGGAGAAAATTTGTCAAGTGCCTAAAGTTGTCAAAGTTGTCATAAAGCCTTAGAGAACATTGGAGAGCACCTATAGGTCAATTTTCAAAGATTCGAATTTGGAAACTTGCAAAGAAAAATTGAGAAGACTAAGAAGAGAAGATTTAGAATTTGAAGCTTCAAAAAGCCCTAACTAGACTAATTCGCCAATTCTGGCGAATGAGTCCTAGTTTATGTTAAAATTGATTTTTTTGCAAATTTGGATACCCAATTGGAAAATGCTTGTTCTTGCACATAAATCTAGTTTCTAGACTAATTTTTCCAACTTGGTGAATGAATATCAGTCAACATTAAAGCCATATTTTCTAGTGTTCTAGATCTCTATCCAACCATCTCCTGATTTCTAGGTACATACAATCCTTTCTATAACTTTCTATGTTGTTTCATTTGAATTTCTAGGTCATATAGTTTAATTTTGCATCATATTAGGGTTTTTCATTTCATCTTACATTATACTATGCATTGAATTTTTCATTCCAAGTTCTTACTTGGTTGTGAGCCACTTATTAGTTTACCTTCAGTCTCTAGGACAACCCTATTGCAAGATCTCTTTCTCCTTTGCATTGCAATCTCAAGGGTTACACTTGATTGGAATATCTTGAAAGCTGGTGTGCTCTATGTCCTAAACCATATGATAACACTTAATACCTTCATTTTAAGAGTTTTCATTTTGGTGAACCCACATTTAGAACATCATAATTTTGATTTGGAGTGCATCATCATCCTAGCTCTTGCTTGCATTAGGATTTGCATTCGTTAATTTTCATTCTAGGATTTCAAATTTTGCATTAGTGAAAGCTCATTTAGCTTGCATTTTTGTATCTCATTTCATTCAAAATAAAACAAAATTTTCATTTACATTTAGTTGTTAGATCATAAGAACCTAAAAAACATACAAACCAATTAAAAATTTCTAATTTTTTTGAAAACAATCCATACTCGGACTCATTCGCCACCCTGGGTGAATAAGTCCCTCTATACATTTTGAACTAAATTTTCTAGAATTTAAAGCTCTTCTTTTGAGTTTTCATTTGTTTTTATTACCTCTTTGCTTCTAAGTTTTCATTTGGTATTATTACCTCTTTCTTTCATTTTATAGATCTTTGGTTTCACTCGATTCATTGCATCTCATTTAAATTCATTCATCTTGTGCATTTCTTAAATTCAAAATTGCATCTACAACGTTGCATTTCATTTTTTTGCACAGTTTATAATCTAAAATTTGCATCATGGATATGTTCTTTGGAAATCTTTGGATGTACTTAAAGTCCTTAATGGAGGTGTCAAGTTGTGCTTTTGAAAATGACCCTAATGAAATTGAACTAACTCATGCTCCTTCAACTCCTAATGCATGTCCTCCTCATGGTGTTGACATCATTGGAGAAGATGACATGATAGCATAAATAAGTTCCTAAATGATTGTCTTAACAACCTTTAATAAAATGCATCATTTTACCCATCAAATAAACAACTATCCACTCCTACCATACCACCTCTTGAAATTTTTGGTTACTTACATCTTGAAACTGAGATAAAAGTTGAACCTAAGTTCCCTAGAATAGGGTAACCTAGTTCCTCTAAGCAAGCCAATACTCAACCATTCTATTTTAGCAAAGTAATTGACACTCCCATCAACCTAGAAGACACATATGGAAAAGGATTCACAATCTTGAGTAAACAAGGATGTGGTAAAATAAGTGAACATGAAATTTGTCAACTCTTAGAGAAAATTCTAGTTGAATAAACAAAAGGATTAGGATATCAAGATCTCCCTCCTAATATGAGTATCCTACTTCCTAATGAAGGACCCATACTTCTCAAGGATGAAGAGTTCATCTTTGGTTTTCCTCCTCAACCTTCAACTAGAGATTTTGGTAAGTCCAGCAAGTACAAAATACCATATAAATTAAAGAAATTAAGATTCCCTTGTCCACCACTTGAAAGTGAAAGAAAATTGCAAATACTTCTAAACCAAGGACTTATACAATGTACACCCATGAAAGAAAAGATAAGACCATATCCTAAAGGTGTAAATGTTCCACATTGTTGATACCATAGAACTCTTGGACATAGTACTGATGATTATCATGCATTCAAAATCACCTTAGTTAAATATCACTTTGGTGATGATGATTGTTATCTAATAATTGCATAAAATATCTCTTGCACCCCTTATCATGTAATAGCTATAGAATCTTGTATTCTCACCATTACATGATCTTTACCATCACCTACCTTAGCTCATTCTTGTCTTTCACTTATTCAAGGAAAGAGGTCTTGTTTTGGTAATACATATGCCATTTTCCCTTTAGCTAGTCGTCTTCCTATTTTTATCAAGGTTGGGATGTGGACGACTTGCTGATATGCTGACTTGCATTTGACTTACTAGTCTCTTGACATTATTTCTTTTTCATTTTATTTTGTGTGATTGCATGTGCATATTGTGATCCCCCATGTTGTTCACGTTGATGTATCTCTCCCTTTGTGAAAATCCTCTATTTTTAGCTTCATTCTTCTCTATACCATAAATCATTTTTCTTTATCTTTTTCATTTGTCTTGTGCTTTCCTTTTGGGGTTGACACAAGGCATTGAGACATTCATGTCTCTTTCATGTTGACCTAGAAGATTTTTGTTTATCTTTTTCATTGTATCTTGTGTTTTTCTTTACACGATGATGCAAGGCGTCAAGACATTCATGTCTCTTCCATGTTGATCTAAAAGGATTTTCTTTTTTTTCACTCTCTTTGTTTCATTCTTCCAGTTCTATGTGTATTTGGGGAATAATGAAAGTTCCATGATCTCTAAATGCATTGTAGTAAGAACATACTAACCCCAAATCCAAAGCCATATCATCCACTCCTCCATGCATGATATCCAATTTTCACATTGACCATGTGTTGGCAATGACCCTTCATCATAAGGATTCAAAAGGCACTCTATCACGATGTGCGCACAAAGACAAAGTTAATTCCAATATCAACAAAGCAGAATAGATTTCTCAAAATTTGCTTTCAAGTGCACGTATCTTGGCAAAGAAAATTCTTCAAGCAAGATATCAATGGCACATTATGATAGAAGAATCAATTTCAGCAATACCAGGTGATTCAACATCAACTTAAAATCTCTTAGAAAATACAAAAAAAATCAAAAAATCAAAAATCAAAAAAAAAATCAAAAAAAGGATTGAAAACAGTAAAGAAAAAAATCGTCCTCTAGTGAAAACTACTACGATGGCTCTTTGGACAGGTACTATAATGAAAACTTGGAAAATAGGTGTCATGTGTAGAATCAAGCATCTACGTGTGCTAGTTCAAGAGAAAGCATCTTATCACATCCATAATGAAGCCAACGTTCTAGCCATATCATCCATTCATCCACGAACCGTTTATCCAAGCCATTACCATCTATCTACGTTATCTTGAAAAATGTTTGGTGCAAACTTTTCACTTGCTTATGGTAAATATCTTGACATGGGTCATTTTTACTGATCCAATCCAATCCAAACGTTATATGGGCCTTGAAGCATTATCCGAATGAGAATCCTCTATTTGAACACCCTTATCTTATCGCAAGGTAATCCATATCCATTCCTCCATCCACCTATCCAAGCATCCACCCATGACATTCCCTACATTGCTAGACACTGGGAGCAGATAATTACATCTTTCTTTGAGAATAAAGCTTGATCTATGTTCTCCAACTTATGTGGTGATCCGAACATTGCAAAACGTGAAATCAAATTGGTCAAGAATTTGTGAGCCAAATCCAAATCACTAGCCCATGACATATTTTGACAAGATGACATTCTTTATCAAGCTTCATCTTTCGTCGAGCATCAATCCAAAAATCAATACTAGTTGCATCTAATGTGTACTTCAATGTCACATCAAATCATCAAAACAATTTTGTTCCAAGTCAAGCTTCATCAAATCTTGATCAATCGAGTCCAATCAATTATCACTTTGTTTGAATTAACACAGTTAGTCAAACTACCTTCTTGTGTACTAGTTTACTCTAGGATAACACAACTTCCTAGATTTTACAAGTGCATTATCATCTTATTTAACTTAACACACTTAGTCAAATTATCCAATCCACCATCCACTTGTTTGACTTAACACACTTAGTCAAACTACCCTTTCGTGTATGAGTTTACTTTAGGATAACACAACTTCCTAGAGTTTACAAGTGCATTATCACTTTTGTTTGACTTAACACACTTTGTCAAACTATCAATCCATCAATCTAATTAATCAACCTTAGCTTTGTTTTCAACAAAATTCCAAAACAGAGCACTGATATCATCACATATCCACATCCAAAATCATCAAAATTTTGCAAAAATCCAAATCCATCCAAATCTTTCAAAATCTAAAACATGTCAAAATCCAAAAAATTAGAAAAAGAGTCATCAACTGAACTATGTTGTCTGTAAGCTTGAATGTAGGCAAGGTTGATCTTTGATCATCCCCCAAGACATTTTAAGTTAGTCCTTTAGGCGTCTGTCGCAATGACAATCCGTTTGCCCATCTATTTCACATTTTAAGTCAGTCCTTTAGGTGTCCATCACAATGACAATCTGTTTTCCCATCTATTTCACATTTAGGTCAGTTCTTTAGGCATTTTTCACAATGGAAATCCGTTTGCCCATCTATTTAGCCTTTCGTCACAATGGCATTTTGTTTTCCCATCTATTGAGGCATCTTTCACAATGGAAATCCCTTTGCCCATCTATCTCATCAGCAGCCAAGTCAATTGTCAGCTAAACTACGTCGTCTTTGAGCTTAAACGTAGGCAAGGCCATTCTTGATCGGCCCCCGAGACACAAAAAAAATTCATAAAATCTCAAAAATACCAAAAAATTTGAAAAATCCAAAAAATCCAAAATGGTGCTTTCATCTCATCTCTCATTCACCTGTGATTGTCACCACTCATAATAAAACCAATTACCGACTTCATCCTTTGGTGCGTCAGCCAGAAGCAAGTCTAGCAGGTTCCAAAGTGAACACCCTAAGTGTCAAAATTCCTAAAGTCTAGGTCAGTAAGCAAGCAAGTTGGTCAACTCAGAGTATCAATAGCTTATCACCCTATCAGTCCCACCAAAACCCTGATCACAACATGTCCTAGGATGAATCCTTCCCATGATGGACATAAGTATCAGGTACCTCAGAGTAGAGTAGCCTTGGCTAGTGATATGAAGAACATTAGCGTGTCTGTTTACTTTGTCTTGGTATTTTTGGACTTATCTTATTTTGCGCTCATTCCTAGGACCTCTCGTTGATGCCTAAACAAAATAGGTTTAGAAAGAAAGGAATGGGGCAATGATCATTATCTTTTTTACCAGTTGTGCTTGTCGTATGTTCTTGTAAAATAACTTGGTGAATACTTGCTTTGTTAGGTCCATCCAAGCAAGGTTTTTGTATGTCAAGTGTGAACAAGAATACTCCTATCTAATTGACGAGTCAAAGTCCATCACACTAGGTACAACACCATCCTAGTTCTTTATACCTTGGTGCATCATACCTACATGTGTTATCAAACATAATGTAATAAGCCCTTTGAAAATCCCAGCTCCTGGTAAGAGAATCATAATCATCATCAATAATGTAGGCTTGTTGGATCCTCCTTCCATCCATTTTATTCTTCTTGTTCTTCTATCTTTACTAACATTCCTATCTAAAGTAGGTATGAGATCTCAAAATATACACGAGGCTACCCATGGCTAATGACTATCTATACATCATCAAAATTGTCTACATCAAAGAATTATCTTTCATGCTCTAATCAACAGAACCACTCCTCTCGCATTTTAATGCGATCTCAATCAAAAAATGAAAATTTCCACTCGATCTCTCGAGGGGGCAATATATCAGCATAACCCTTCTGCTGAGGCGACAATGGGGCATTCAGAAAATCAGATTTTTTTGTTTTTAAATTTTGATCACAACAGTTTATTCTTTTAACCAATGCAACAAGTACATTACTTCAAATAGGGGAAAAATGTATACATGGAAAACACGTACAATTCGATCCAACACACTTGATCCTGATTACTAACGACATTTCTTCCTAAATCACACTCTCATCTTATCATCATCTTTTGTATCTTAATTAGATAAATCATTGTTTATTTAATTGGGTCTTACTCCTATGTTGATTAAATTAATTAATTTAATTTAATTAACCTTATATCTCCATTTATTTAAATAATTCATTTTATTTAAATCAAGTCTCTAAAGTCTTCTTATTAAATTGAATAAATTAAACCTTATCTAAGTTAATCTAACATTATCCCCTTTAGTTAAGTAAATAGAATCATTTATTTAATTAATCTTTCTTCTCAATTCTTGATTTAAATCAACTCATAAATTTAAGTCAAAATGGTCAAATCACCTAACCTCTCATTAAGTTAATCAAATATTGATTAAGTTAATTCCTATCACTAAAATCCTCTAGAGAATGCAACTTGCACATGGAAATAGATTTAATTCATTTATTAAATCTTTGTTTTCCCTCACATGGCATAAAAAGGGAATATTCCCTCATGTTTGAATTTGAAATTCAAGTGGACTTAATCCTTCCAACAAGGTATTCACTCCTCTTGCATGTCCTTCTGCATTGAGCCAAGTGACATTAACTCCATTTCTTTCTCCCTCCAACATGTCACATTCAAATTTCAAATTTGAATCTCATGGAATTTATCATGCACACTAAACTAAATGTGCTCATTCCTCAACCATTCACATCTTGACAAGTGGCACATAGCCATTGGATGTTGAATGATCCCACAATGCTCAATTTCAATCTCTATTCCAATTTGGAAATCTATAAATCAGAGACTCTTCCTCTCATTTTATCATCCAAAATTTGAGTAAACTTATTATACTCAAATCCATCTTCAAGCATAGCCATTTTCATCTCTCTATATCAATTTCTTAGCTAGGTTATGTAGAAATTCAACCAAAGTGGATCAATAATCACAAAGCTTACAAAGGAGTTGGGAAAGGGCTAATTTCGACACACCAATTGGCACCAACTCCCCCATGGGATCAAGATTTTGCACAATTAATTAGGATTTTACTTGTCTTTTATATTTTGTTCTTGATTTTCCTAGTTTAATCTTTGTAAATGGATTTCATGGGGAATCCTTGTTTTCACTTGCATTTGATCTAACATTGTGCTTGTTTGTTGTGTTTGTGCAGGTACAAAATAAGGGTTCATAGTTTGGATTTTTATTTTTGGGGGCAACCCCTTCCTTTTACATGGAAACATATGACTTGGCATAGGGATTTCCAAGTTGGCTCCAATGTTTTCTTTATTTTTTGCATTTATCATTTTCTACTTTAATTAATTTCTCATGAAAAGTTGTTTTGGTATTTATTTAAAGTGGGGGCATACATTAGCATTATTCTTTTGCATTTTTATTTTTCATGGTTCATAGTGCAGTCTTCTTAGTTTATACAATGATTTTTTCGCTTTGTGGATGACATTGGGTGTGATGTCCTTCAGGAGCGTGATCTCTCTTAACATATTACATTCCTCTTAGTGGCTTGATGTGATGCACTACATCCCCTAAGTTTTTAATCTTCTATTGTTTGATTGGTCCTCTCTTGGAGACATTAGGCACAATGTTCTCTATGTTAAGACGTTGCATGAGCTAAGAAAGACTCCCTTGAACGTTCCTTATAGTTACATGTGCATTTTTGTGTTATATGGCCACCTTGCATAGCACAACTTGCATGCTTGTAGAGTAATTTTGTTTGTTCATGAACTCCAAGCATACAAAGTTTTTCTTCTCTCATGAAGCTCAAAGTTCAATTTTGTGTGGTGCCTTATTAAAATTATCAGGAGGTATAAGTTTTGTATGCTTTGATGGGAATCCAAACGAGGGAATGACTTTCCCTTAGCCACTCATGTCTGTTTTTGAGCGCATACCAGCCATGAGTGTATGTGTCTCACCTTCTTGGACCTCTCACCCAACAGACAACCTAAAGTTTTGTTTCCTCAAAGTGAGTATGAATTTTTTGGACAAACAACCTAGATCTGATCCACACCATGATGGAAAAACGGTTGAAGCTTAATCCAACCCTTTTCCTCTACATTTTGTTTCATTCTCTTTATGTCTTTGACAATGCATGCTTGTGCTTTGATGATGCTCTTATATCATTTTCATGTGTGTTATTTTGTGCCTATGTTGGTTTTCCATGGGAT